>OY757191.1:76124255-76724255 GCA_963583895.1 Melanophora roralis
ACATACATACATACATACATACATACATACAAACATACATATGTGCATACAAATAAAAATACTGTACTTTTTATATACTGAGTTCGACGTTTGTCTAGGCTTAAAAAGTTGACAAGGGGCATGCATCAGGTGGGATTGATTCACAAAACATCTAAATCGTGATACAAATTTCAAAAACAGATAACAAAAACTTAACAAATTTTTTTTTCTTTTTGAGCTTTTCTTAGAATACTTCAGTTGTTGTTTGAAAAAAAAACAAACATTTACAGAAACAAACTTTAACATTTAAATAACGAAATTCCGTTACTCAGCTGATTACCTAAGGTCACCTGATTTACATGCGCCTTAAAAGGTGAAAGGTCGCTACAGCAACAATTTTTAAGACATACGCAGCATGCATGCAGCTCCAGCCATCTTGTCGACATCGTCATTTATTTGCTTTTGTAGTATTGTATTTGCCGTATAGTTGATACTATTTTGTAAAAAATTCTCTATATAAATTTGAAAAGATAACTAGAAGCCATATACTGGAAGTATAAGCCAGCTGATCAGTTTCTCCTACCTTATTCAATGTACCTATCTTCTTTTAGTCGATTCGTTGATTCTGTCACACCCTTTATAAATTGTTTATAAAATTTTTTTCCCCATAGTTAAGTTCAGTTGAATGCACTGTGCACCTTAACTTTAATGAAAGGTGTAATCATGTGCATTATAATTGTTTTAATTGTATATAGAGTAGATTGATAATACTTACATACATACGTATGTCTATTGTATATTTTTAACACATTTGTGTAAAATATAAATTTATAAAAAGTATATAATTATTTGATTAAAAGTAGGTTAATATAAACACAATAACTTAGCAAAATGTTATCAACCCTAGTTTAATATATTATTTTTATCAGTGTCGGCAACTTATGCCCGGTTTTTAACTTATAAATTATTTTTAATTAAGTTGGAATGAGGTGACCAACTGTTTTTTTAAATTCTATTTAAATTGCAAATTATGAAGAATGGTTTTTCAATAAAAATGATTTTAACCCGGGATCGGCACACATACATTCTTATGTTTTAATTGTGTTGATTGTTTGTTTTTGAGCGTAATTATTTGTCCATAAGAGACAATAGGGTGACCAAAGTTGAAAATTTAAAATAAATATGATAGAATTGTATTGATAAAGTTTTGGAATAATATTAAAAGTTAAGCTAGTTATGTAAAAGTAAAAATTTTTATAAATGCGAAAAAATTTTGCCATACTACTTAGTTTTGCATAATCTAATAGATATTGAATGTGTGTTGGCAATATTATATGCGGATAAGACCTTTGACATGTTTATTACTTAGCTGATTTCTGATTTTGCTTTTATCTATTTTTTTATAATGAAGATAAAGGGTCGCAGATATAATTTAAAACAAGCATTGAATGTAATTTAAAAATTTGCTTATTATACACTTTTTAAAAATTCTAGCTGGTCCAGTGTCTGGCAAAAGAGAAAATGAACCATTTTAAAAATCTTTTCGCTATGTACATACATATATCTCAGGAATCATAACAGTGGTCGACTTCAAATTTCCTACAAAAAGTAATTGTGCAACAATGCCTACACGATAGAAAAAAAAATTATTTATATAGGGGCAGGGGGAACAGTAGCTCCTTTACAAAGGAACAATGTTTGTTATTGGTATTTAATGTTATGTTTTTTTGAAGCCGAGTAGTGATCGTCTTGGGACGAATTTTTTGTATTTTGTTTACAATAACAAAATATATACAATTTGTTCCTAGACGATCACTACTCGGCTTCCAAAAACAGTACCCTTATTTTATAGTGCCACCCAATATAAATTCACCTTAAGATAGTTAAGCATAATTATTTTTTTATGCAAAATTAAAAGAAACTACACAAACTCATGTGCAAATTTCTTATAGACCTTTTTTAATTTTAATTGCTTTTATGAAATTATGCACACATATACATATACATATATGTATGCATGTACATATAAACAAATTAATATAGTAAATACTATCTCAGCTACATTAACCTCTTTTCTCCCTTGTTCTCTTTCATCTTATTTATATTTTATTTAAACATATTTTGTTTGATTATTTCATTCATTAGTGTTATAATTTAAAAAGAAATTTAATTGTATCTCAGCTATTGTTTTGTAAATACAAACTAATTTGTTATTTATATAGAAAATATTCAAAACGTTACATTTTTTTATGATTCTAGTCAAAGTGAATACAAAGTGATTTATTAAGGCGCTTTAATGAAATTCGAAAAAAAATGTCAAGTGAGATTAAAAGTTAAACGTGCAGAAAAATTGCAAAAAATTAAAAAAATGTAAATAAATAAAAAATTAAGGCAAACTGAATTAAAAATTTATGAAAAAATCTATGAAATAATAGTTTTTTAAAATTGTAAAACTTCTTAGATACAGAGAAAAAAAATAAATGTGAAGTTATCGGTGAAATTGGCTTACATATAGTTAAGAATATGAAACTTTTAGTAAAAAAACCTTAATCATAAATTTTACAATTTCCTACAAAGAATTTTCATAATTTGTTTTAAAGGTTTTTGCACTTTCAATTAAATTTATATTGTAATCTGTTAAAATACATGAAAAAGGCGGGTATGATTTGTCTTGCGAAAACAAACAAACAAACAAACATCAAATACAAAAAAAAATCAATGTCAATGTGTAAAAAAGCAATGTGAAGGTTTTTTGTGTGTAAATATTAAGGAAAAAGTTGTATATTTTAAAATCTATTTTTAGAAGAAAGCTCTTGCAAATGTGTCGTTAATTTTTTTAAAAATTTATATTCTTGACAATTTTTAAAAATAAAGTAGTTAATATTAAATAAATATAACTAGCTTTTTTAATTTTTTTCAATAAAAATAAACATGAGAAATTTATTGTTGTAAGTTTGTGTTTAAAAATTAAAAAGCAATACAAAGTTAATCATTTCAATCATACGATGACATTAATCATTTAAAATTTAATTTTAACAGCATAACAAATGAGCAAAACTGTTTTTACAAAGAAAAATTTAATATTATATTTTGTAAAAAATAACTTTCCCAGCAAAAAAAAGTGGAAGTTGTTCTAAAATCACAGCATTTTCATTAAATACCAAGTATCTCTAAGTCCTGAGTTTTATATTCCGAAACAGTTATTTTTAGACACATTTAGGTATGTTTTTAGAATGCCTTTATTTGTATCATTGGATTTATATCTAATTTTTCATTAGTAACTAAAAAAATCTGTTAAATAGTATTAACTTATTTCACTGATCAAAAAGCTATGCAAAATTAAAAATTTTCATTAAATACCAAGCGGCTTATCTAAAGTGCTCTTTGGACCACTTACCTCCTATGACAAGCACGTGTTAAATTCATTGATGTTTCCCCAAAAGTAGAACTACTTCGGGTTGACTTTCATCAATGAATTTACCTATGATTCGTTTGCTCTTTTTTGCTGGGTTGTTTTAACTTCTTCCTTCTAAACTATAAAATTAAAAACAACATTTTTGAAATTTTTAAAATTTTAAATTAAATTTTTAAAAACATCGTATTATATTTAAAACATAAACGGACACGCCTCCTAGGTATATGAAATTCAAGCTATTGATCCAGGCTAAAGTGGGAATTCATCAATTAAGTAGACAAATTGCAGACATTTGAATTAAAAATTTCGATATAAACAGTGACAGGAGACATTTTTAAATGGCCTATCTCGCATATGAACTTAGATATTAACGCTGCGGCCACACGTTTAAGTTTTCGCTTTCAAGTTGATCACATATGTATATTATTTTGCAAAATTGATTCCAATTGACGGGTTTGAAGAAGGCTGCACGCATCTTGATAATCAATTTTATTTCTTAAGATGCTGCTCTCTTTGCGGCAGAATATTTGTTAAACGAAACACAAAAATTATTTTATAAATATGTATTGCACTTTTTATTTATTTTCAGCTGAGTTTTGGTACAACGAAACACAAACTATTTACATTAATTTATTTGTTTATGTTAATATACGTAACAGACAGCAGATAGTCGCAAATTTTAAAAGGTTTTCCGCCATTTTTATTTGGGAATTGGCGAAACAATAGCTACTTATATGGGGCATAACCTGGCGTGGTATACATTGCTGAAAAGGTTAGCTAATGGACGCGCCAGCGTCAAAAAGCATGTTTAATAACCAGTGCTGTTGTTTTATCTGATCCAGATTTCTGAAATTATTAAATTTAGAACTGTTAAAATAGATTTAAGTTCGAGAATTATAATTATCTTTGAATTTTCAATAAAAAAATTATGTACAAGGAAATATCGGAGAATCTAGTAAAGTATACCATGTTGATGGTATTAAACTAGATCTTTTGAAAATCAAGTGCTCTTAAACTCTTTCTCTAAAAATAATTGTTTTGATTTAAATTTTTTTTGTCAAAAAAATAATAATTTTTTTTCCTTTTTTTTTGGCAAAAATAATTGTTATGTTTTTAATTAATTTGATTAACAATTATTGTTATTAAAATTGAATATTATTAAAACTAAAAAATAATACTTACTTCTGCAAAAAATAAAAATCAAAAAATAATAATTATTATATAATAAAAAAAATAATTATTATTTTTTGATAAAAATTATTAAAACAAAAAATAATAATAATTTTAAAAAATATTTTTATTTGTTTTATTTACAATTCAAAACTGCGCTTCTAAAATGCAGGGCCAATTGTGATTTTAAAAAAATAATCTCCTGCCTATGATAGAATTATAAGGTGACCTCGATCTTACAACAACAACTTCCAATGAAAAAATTTAGCATGTATTTTGTTTTTGCTAAATTCTAGCTAAGTTGTCAAAAATGTTGCTTTCACACAGACAAACACTATAAACAACCATTATAGAACATAAAAAATTTCCAAAACTAAGCTTCAAAACATATGGCGAAATAAAAGTCAGCTGATCAGTTGCTCCTACCTTATTCAATATACATTGCTCTTGCCCAAATGTCATATATTGACCATCAGGCCAGCCCCAGTATGCATTCATTGAGCAATTATTTTTTTTTATACCTAAATTTACATATCAACTTATACATGTATGAACATACATATCACTAAATTAATATTTTTTTAATATATTGCTTTTTCATTAATTTGACAAATCAGAGTTTTGATTTTTTGAAAGTTATCTCATGTTTGTAAATTTGTCTAATAAATTTTAAAACTTTTCCTAATTGATTAAATTTAATATGCTACATATACAACAGTTTAATCATGGCCGAAACTACATCACAAACGGGACAAATAAGAACAAAAT
Organism: Melanophora roralis; assembly: GCA_963583895.1. Classification (NCBI taxonomy): domain Eukaryota; kingdom Metazoa; phylum Arthropoda; class Insecta; order Diptera; family Rhinophoridae; genus Melanophora; species Melanophora roralis. The sequence continues at coordinate 76,129,588 of OY757191.1, forward strand.
TTGGTGACATCGTTGAACATAGTTCAACGGTTCTGAATGAATCAACACAAGTTACAAAAGGACTACGTAATGTGGTTGGATGGTTAAAACAGGTTAAAAAAAAAAACAGAATTAATTATATAAATGTGTTTATTATCAATTATATATTTTTAATTTTGTTTTGGCTTGCACTAAATATACTCACACATGCATATGGCTTTAAATGTTGGTTTCATGTGTAAAATTCGTTTTATAGTTTTAGTTTACCATAATAATTTTAATTTTTACAAAATTCATAAAATACATTTGTTGTAGATCTTAAAATTGTGTTTGTTATTTTAATTTTGTTATCTAAATTTTAAACATGTTTAAAAAAATTATTCTTTAAATGCAAAATGAGTGAGTTATCTGTACATCAAAAAAATGCAACCTAAAACACAACTGGGAAGAACCAAGAATTTTTCGTCGTGAAAATTCGTTAGAAAATAAAACTAATTTATGGCTGAAAATCTTTAAATAAAGAAAAACAATAAGTGTTTTTGCCGCATTTGATCATTTTGAACGTCAATATAATTTCTTTTCCTTGAAGTGCGGCAAAAAGTAATTGTTTATCTTATAAACATCTAAATGTTATCAAATCTTTATTTCGAATGATGTTTTTTGAATGAATGTAACGTGCAGCACAATAGTTGTTAACAATATTTTTACCTTGTCATCGAAAATGAACAAAAATAATTTTTAGTAATCTCTAAAATTGTGGATATGAGTTGTTTTTTGATATCTTCCAATATATTCAGGACACCAAAAAATGAGCTACAGATTTCAAAAACGACCATTCACCACTTTTATTTAATTTCTAATTAAATTTTTTTTAATGTGCCTTGTGAAAACCAATTTATTTTACTTTGGTTTGAAGGTAATGGTTTGTTTACAGTTTCGTAAGTAAAAATTTATTGCAATTTGGTACTATAATATTTTAAGCCTTGGTACAAACTTGGTACTCAGGTTACACTAGGTATAATCCAAACACACAACTGATCACATTTTGATTCTAATTTTTGTCATTGTAAGCTGTCATAAAAAAATGTTCAAATTAAAAATTTATTGGGAAGTTAGAATTTGATTAATAACACGGCATTTAGACTATGTTACTTGTAACACGTTACTGTAACATGCTACATGCTTTTGAAGGCAAATTGGGTAGAGAAGGCAGAGAACAGGATACACTTATCAGGTAGGAGCGGTTCTACAAAAACAACTAAAACCGTCATAAGAATGTCAGAGACAAATAACAAAAACTCAAAAAATCTTTCTTCTTCCTTTTGAGCTTTTCTTACGATACTACAGTTGTTGTTTGTATAAAAGGAAGAAAATACATAAACATAAACAAAATTTGACATTAATATAACGAAATACCGTTACTCAGCTGTTTATCTGAGGCTACCTGATAAGTGTACCCTGGCAGAGAAGTTACAAAAGTAACACGGTTTCTGTTTTTAATGTTTCTTTTTGACGTTTTTCTTTTGACGTTTTCGTTTTTTCTTTATTCTCTTTCGTATATGCCATGGTGCAATTACATTTAAGGTAATTGTACATTACAATTAAGGTAATTGTAAGGTAATTGTACCATGGTCGAAACGTTCAAGAAGAAGAATAAACAACGAAACCAAAACAAAATATAAAAAAAAACAAGTTTCTAGTAACATAATCAGTGTGGCCAGATTTTCAAGTAAAGTTAAAGCTAAATCACATTTAAAAAACAGCTAAAAAGAGCTAAAAACAAAAAGTTAAAGCCAAAAAATAAAGCTAAATTTTTTTATTCGTTTTTTAAAAAATTTCTTCATTATTTAGATATTTATCATAATATGAACGAAACGTTTGTGTGCTAAAAATATTTAAAAAGAAAATTTGTTTTAAAAATTTTGATTTTATTTGCAAAAACTTGGTAGTATGTGTTTATATACATACATATGCATATACAAGAGCTTTTTAAAAAAGTTTTTAGAAGCAGGTGTTAATTTGCTTTCTGTTTTGGTAAAAAAAAATAAAAACATATATACATATATAAAAAAACGAAAATTTTTTTTGGTTTAAAATATAAATACTCACACACAATGCTTTCTTTTTTTTACAAAAACACGTAAAATTTAGTAATTTATTAACAAACTTTTTTCATATACACAAACACGTGGAAACAATAAAAAAATCTAAACTATAAGGCTACATTTACACGACGCAATTTTTTTAATATTTCTTCAATGAAATTTTTGTTTGTTGACAAAACGAGTTTAAAGAGACTACTTTTCTACACAGTTCGTTAAAAATCGAAAATTTTCATTCAAGTTACATAAGTACATACATATATCATGAAAAATGCCTTCATGTAAATTTTGTTCAAGAAAAGGAAAAATGAATATCTTTAAAATAAAAAGTTTAATTGTAAGAAAGCATTTTTAAAAATATTTTTATTTGTACATGTGTGCCTCAATAAGTATTTAAAACCAATGACTGTAAAAATGAAAAAATCAAAATCAAAAAATAACAAATATTATAATTTTTTTAACCTATCTATAAAAATAATAATTATCGTTATTAACCGTTTTCATTTAAATTAAAAGAATGACCGTCCTGCTTAAAAAAAAACTAAACTTACAAAGAACATGATTTTCTACAAATATAGCTAATTACTATCAAAATGGTGAGTTTAGCTTGACCCTACGATGTTTCATTGTGCCTGCTTTTTTCTTGAAAAATTATTTCGGTCCTGTTTGATTTGATTTCTTGACAAAAGTACACTTTAAAATTTCTATTAAGTAAAAATATTAATATAATAATTTGTTTCGACGAAAGACATAAGTTTTTTTACATTTTTGAGCAATATATTAAATGATTTTATAATCTAACCAAAAAACGGAAAAAATGTTTGTGCCGTCTTTGGATTTTTTTCTTTAAAATTGCCGCATTTAAAAGTATTTGTTTTGGGAAAACAAATTCTTACGTTTTTTTTTGTTATACCATATCTTCCTTATATCTTTGTTTTGTTGAAGTTTTGTGATGTTTTACGTTTTTTAAATGTCGCTAGAAGTAAATTATTCAGCAAAACAATGGTTCGGAAACTGTAATGTTGTAAATTTAAAGAAAATTTGGAGCTTGATACCTTTCAGTATAACTAAAATTTATACCAAAAAATATAATACGCCCAATTTTAACCTTTTATCTAGCTCCAAAAACTACAAAAAAAGTTAAATTCAATTTCGAAAAAAGCTAAAAAGAAAGCTAAAGGCTAAATGTAAATATTTCGGGCTAAATGAAGAAATATAAAGCTAAATTTGGCTCCGAAAAAGCTAATATGGCCACACTGAACATAATGTAAATTCTTGAAGTTTTTGGAAGTTGCCTTAAAACGAAATAAGAAAATAGTCATGTTACAAGTAACATAGTCTAAATTCCGTGTTAGTTGCTGCGAAATTGAAGTTACTTAAAAGGGAAAGCCCCTAATTCGTATTTCCTTATAAGCCCTAATTTTCGTTTATTTCAATAAATGGTGTGCACATATATCACAATAAGCTAAAAAATTACATAAAATGGCGAACATGGTTGGTCGCCATATATTCGGCCCTCGAAGGCAGTACATGGCCGAAACATGAACGTTAGCGATCTGCATTAGCCGAATTGATGTGCATGTTTATTTTCAAATCGAGTTCATGGCTAATGAAGACGGTGTTTTAAAAATCTACTTTATTGTTTTTAAATTTGATTTTTTTTTAAATTCTTAATTGGCTTTTTTACTTACTTCAATTTGCTTTGTTTTCCTGAACAGAACTTTTGTAAAAAATTTATGATTTTTTAAATAATTTTTATTTTAAAAAAATGTTGCAAAATTTTGTTGGCTTATTTTTACATTTATGTCTATATTGTTGTAGAAAAGGCTTATTTATTTTAATAAAGCTTAAGTTTACTCACTTTAAATAAAATTGTCCTCTTTATTTTATAGGCATCCATAGAAGTACGCGAAGCCGGCGTGCGTGCTGTTTCACAAATACAAACCTCAAACCCGAATTTTTTATCGCAGGAATTCGATTTGGACGCACCGGATTTAATATCACCCACAGCTATTAATCGTGAAGAGTTTTCCTACGATACGAAATCGTTGTCCAACCAAGATCTAACACCACAAACACGCCACTCTTTAAGTCAGCCCCAAAGTCCCCGGGCGCGTAATCGTGCTGATAACTTTACTGCCGGCTATTATCGTTCTACATCGGTTATAACGCAATTGGAAAAATCAAAAATACTTTTAAAAATGTCCGATAAGAGTGATAAGCCTTTGTGTATTTTGCATTACAACGATGTATACAATGTAGATGTGACCACTGAAGTTGAGCCCATAGGTGGTGCCGCACGATTTTGTACGGCCATAAAAACGTTCAAAGAAGAAGATCCTCTTATCCTATTTAGTGGAGATGTATTTTCTCCTAGCATGTGTAAGTCTGTACTATTTTTTTTTTTGATAAACAGAAATTAAATAAACTAATTTTTATATAATATTTTAGTGAGTACATTTACCCAGGGTGAACAAATGGTACCCGTACTAAATGCGGTGGGAACACATTGTGCCGTTTTTGGTAACCATGACTTTGGTAAGTTATTGTTTTAACTCATGGTTCTGAATTTTACTATTTAAAACTATGTTAACTTAAGGTAAAAATATAATATAAGTAGTATATCAGCAACAATTTTAGAATATAAATGTTTATACTCGTATTAAATTTTTTATTTATGCAGAATATAGTTTAAAAAAAGTTGATTTAATATGTATGAATTTCATTGGTTTTTGCACCAAATTATCAGAAGACTTCAACCAAATTCTTGAAAAACTTAATGAATAGTTTCTGCCTTAATATGAAAACTTCAATAAACTTATTGAGAATTACTGTAAACAAACCAAAATATTCAAGAGTTCTTTCAAAACAACAGCAAACCATTTTTCGCTATTAGCTGTTTTTTCCTTTTTGCTTACAAATTTGAAAAACCATTGGTAATTTTTTATCTTAATTAATGAAAATTCAAAATTTTAAAAATATTTTAGCTTAAGAAAATTTAATTTAAAAACACTTTAAAATTTGCCTGTTAGTGCCTTAAGAAAAAAAATTATTTGGAACAAATAAAGTCAATATTTTTAACCAAATGTTAAGGACATTCCAGCAAAACCATTTTTACACGATCGGAGATTTAATATATGAAACAAATTTTGCAAATTTTACAGATCATGGTCTTGACGTCCTAGTAGAGCTAATAAAAAAAACTCCCTTCCCCTGGTTAATGTCAAATGTAGTTGATAACGAAACTGGCCGACCGCTTGGTGGTGGAAAGATTTCACATTTTATTTTCCACAATCAAATATCAATTGGACTAATCGGACTAGTGGAAAAGGAATGGCTAGAAACTTTACCAACAATTGATCCCAAAGAAGTCACCTACATAGACTATGTAGAAGCTGGCAATAAATTGTCTGCTGAGCTACGAAACGAAGGCTGTGAATTAATTATCGCTCTTACTCACATGCGCACACCAAACGATATTAATTTAGCTGAAAACTGTCCGGGAATTGATCTTATTTTGGGTGGCCACGATCATGTGTATGAAATAAAAGAGGTAAATGGTATAAATATTATTAAATCGGGCACAGATTTTCGACAATTCTCGAAAATCATTATACACAAAGAGCGAGATAAAAATGGTCGCATCAATGTCGATATCGAACCCATAGATGTTACGGCGAAGTACGATGAGGACCCAGAACTAAAACAGGAATTATCAAAATACTCCGAAGTAATAGAGGCTAAAATGACTGAGGTGTTAGGTAACTTTAGTGTTGAGCTTGATGGACGTTTCTCCATAATACGTACGCAAGAAACGAACCTAGGTGATTGGGTGTGTGATGTTGTGCTCGCTGCTACGGGAGCAGATGTTGTTATAATTAACTCTGGCACATTTAGATCGGATCAGATACATCCACCTGGTCCCTTTACCATGAAAGATCTAGTTAACATAATACCCATGAGAGATCCGTTAACATTACTAGAAGTTACGGGCAAATGTTTACATGCAGCTCTAGAAAATTCGGTTTCAAGCTACCCAAAACTGGAAGGCAGATTTCCACAGGTAAACATTTTCTGTAAAAAAATAAAAGGCTGCATAATAAAAGCAAATTTTTTTTTAAGGTTTCAGGCGTAATATTTGCTTTTGATCCATCCAAACCGCCAGGGCAAAGGGTCGATCCTCAGTTAGTGCAAGTGGGCGATGAATATATTAATATGGAACAGACATATAAAATCTGTATTAAAAGTTACATTTATAATGGCTGTGATGGTTTCACTATGTTTAAGAATGCAAAAGTATTGGTGAGTTTTTTTTTAATTCCGTAAAATATTTAAAACTTTAACATTTAAATATCTTTTTTCTTCTTATTAAGATGGACGATGATTCCTGCCCTGAACTTGGCCTTACAGTACAAAATCACTTTAAGGCGATTCATTTACGAAACGCCAAGGGAGGTCATCACACTAAACATCGACAATCTCTAGTAACTCTATCCCGCCGTCATAGTATGGTACAAATGTTCGATAATTTAGAATTGGATGGTCCCTCGCCCATACGCAAACTATCTGCCAGCCATCAAACAAAGTCAATAGATTTATCTAATACAAGTTGCTCAAAAGTACAAAGATTTTGTTGCCTTTCAATGTCTTTATAAAATAGAAATTAATATATTTTTTCTTTCTAGATGTTGCGCCGTGCTTCCTTAGATGATTTAGAACAAGCTAGTTGTCAATTGGCTCCCAAAATACAGCATCGAATAATACGTATACAGAATCAAGAGGTATGCACATATGTAGTTGCTAAGCAGCTCTTTAAAAATCGTTTTTTTATTAACCTCTACTCTGCCTTTTGAATACATTTCCTCATTTAGTGACACTTATATCCTTTTTTAAAACAAAGGGGAATGAATAAGAATTATATTTTGCCAAATTTAAGTTAAAAAAACAAAACATTTTAGTACGGAAAGAAAAAAAATTCAAAGCTAATAAGTAAGAGGTATTTGTCATCTAAATATTTTATAGTAAAAAAGACAAACAGGCTTAAGCAGTTTATGGTTAAATCTAGTTTAAAATAATTGAAGTTTGTAAGGTCAACTATCAGAAATTAAATTAAGTATTACCTCTTTAAGACCTTTAATGCAATTTTTAAACGCGATTTTAAATTTACGTGGTGTAAAAATTGCTATTGTTTTGCCCACATTGCACATTTGCAATGTAGTTTAGATGTTACAATAAAAAAACATGACTCAAAACAAAACTGCCATAACATAAGAAAACTCATTACTGTACCGTACGGCAAACCAGTAATCACGCCACGATATATGAACGCGGTAAGAGATTGCGAAATGACGAATGTTAAATCGCAATGTAAAACGGGAAGAGGACCTGACAATCAATGGCATCAAACGCCAAACCTAGACTTGTAGATGATGACTGTAAACATGAATTTAAAGAAATCATGACGACTCACATTAGTTTCTGTTTGATGCTGGTTACTGTAATGTTGTTGAATGTAGCCATAATACTTTGTATTTCGATTAAAAAAAAGTTGGGAATTGCCTTGTTCAAAGTACAAATTCGTATAAATTTTTTGGCAATTTATATTGGCTGAATTCCAAAACGCAGTTTGCTTTACATTACAAATTTTCAACTTCTTCCCATATACACTCCTTACAATTTTGACAACGTTTTTTGCGTCCAGGACATTAGTATAGCTGTAAACACTCATTTGGAAGTAGAAGATATTATCAAAAACTCCATCTTTGCTTTCAGGAAAAACTTGCAATTTTGTGATGCAAAGCAAACTGCGTTTTGGAATTCAGCCATTATATAGAGTTACTCCCTTAGATAGGAATACTTCAGGGGAGTTATTATGTAATTCGATTCGAATCAAAAAGGCTTTCGAAAGGAATTTTCTATTCGAAAGGAAAATCGTATTATCTAATCCCTTTGAAAGCCTTTTCGATTCAAATCCATTTACATAATAACTCCCCAGGTACCTTTTGAAGGATAGAATACAGCTTTCTCGGGTTCGCTGATTCGGTCCCTTATGTTACCTGTTAAGAGAGATAGAAAAAGAGAGAAAAAAAGTCAAACTGAAGTGTAGAAAAACATCAGAAAGAAAAACGGAATGAAGCAGACTAACCAGAATCTTCAGCGGGAATCTTTTTCGAACCCTTAGATTGGCGTGATTGCACACTTTCTCAATAGTCCTCCGGGCATCCGGTTATGTTAAGATGAAAGGAAATTTTGGATTGTGGGCCACTTAGTCTGCTGCTGCCCCAGGCGTTAAATCTGCCTGTCTGACAAAGTTTGTAAGGAAAGCTCTTCTATGTAGGGTCTGCTAAAATTTATACTTTGTTTTAGATTTGTATGGCCTGAAGCCACATTGATAGAACTGTTTAATTTCTTTGAGTTTAGAATCCAATCTTTTGCACAATATGCCGGATAGGATCTTAAATGGGAGACTTATTCCGCGATAGCTGGCGCAAATGGTTTTATTTTCCTTCTTTTTCTATCATCATGCAGGTAATCCATCTTCATCGCGGTCATATTGTTTTTAAATCGGCCAATCGCTGCTTTAACGTTATCTAAGTAAGGTGATTGACATTCATTTCCAATTTTTATGATTAAATGCAGGTTGCGTTGCATTCCTCAAATGATTTTTTAATCGCTAACAAGCTGGAGAAATGCTATTTTCAAATACTTAGAAACTTCTGCGTGTCGGTCACCAGATTTCCATTTTCATCTTTTCAATATGCAAGACGACTTTTGTTTGACGCTTTACCTGCTAATATAATTTCCTAGCGACTTTCCTAGTTCAATACACATCAATATCCTCGCAGTGTAGTTCTCATTCTCTTTTCTTTGCGGTTTTCCTCCCTCCCCAACTCTCGGTATCGCTCCAAAAAAAGCATGGGTTGCCATAGGCGCGAGTGTCTCCTCAAATGCCCAGTTTTAAGCTTTTGTCATGGCTTTACACTCGTCATCATACCATTGGTTCTTTTTGGACCGCTTTCGGTTTTTATTATTTAAATAGATTTGAGTAAATTTTTTTTACGAACGTTAGTGTAATGTAATACGGAAAGCCTTTTCGATTTGCATCAAATTACAGAATTAATTTTTAATAAAACTTTATTTTATTTCCAGCATTACAATCAGCTAATAATGAAAAAGGAAACTTCCATTAAAAATTCTACTATCACTGAAGCCGAAGACGAATAAATTGTGTTTAACTTAAAAAACTTTCTGCCCTGTGGCGTTGTCTTTTAATCCTTGACTCATCACACTTAAAAAGTTAACTAAAAAAGAGCTTTGTCGTAATAAAAACTTGACTAGTTTTCAATGGACGATGCTTATTTAAAGGCTGAGCAATTAAAAATATTTTAACACTTAATTAACATCTAAAAACTAGTTACTCCAGCCATAAATAACATCATATAACCTATTTTGAAAAAAGAGAAACATAACCTAACACTTTTTTAAAATAGTTACCAAATTTAATAGGTTTTAATATTTAAGTGGCATTTCTTTTTGATTACTTTTATGTAATTTAAAAAAATAATGTCTTATCACTGTGGTTTTTAATCTTATTGATTTAATAATTCATTTTTATTTATTGTTATAAAAGAAATTATTTATTATTTCTAAATATATTTATATATAAAAATAGTATGCCTTTTCTCAAATATATGCAACAACTCACACAAATTAATTTTATTGTAGAGCAAAACCATGTAAATTAATTAAATAAAAAATTAAATTAAATACTCAACAAAATAGGTAATGATTTGCACAGAATTTTAAACAAAAATTTAGGCATAAAAATTAATTTTAAGTTTTAAAAAAAAAAAGAAAATATATATTTTCGCACAATCATTTATTCCGGTTTTAAATTTTAGGAAATATTTAAAAAAAAGGAAGAGAAAATGTAATCTTCCTATATGTATTGAAAAAATTTATTAAACACCAATACCTCGCTTTGCGCCGTTTTGGTTTGCGTTTTTTTTTTTTTTTTTTTGAAGCTGCGTTGCTGCTAAATTAGTACTAATTTTTAGAAAGTAGTATTTTCGTAACTCTGGAACCTATGTTCGATCTTTACATGGTTTGCTATGGAAAATCATAACTCAATTTGCGTCGTAATTTTTTGAAACGTAACCACAACGCATAGCGGAGTATTGGTGTATATAGTTTCAAAGCAAAGAATTATTTAAACTTTTTTGTGCTTCCGCGTATCTTCTTTTTGAAGAATTTGGAATTGTTTGTTTAATTTTTAAGCCGTATTATATTTAGGTTTTTTTTCGTTTGTATTTCAAAGTCAAAGCTTTTAAAAAATAAGAAACAAATTCATCATAAATATGTGATTTGCTATATTTTCTGTGCAAAATAAATTTTCTTCAGTAATAAAGATAAATTAAAACAAAAATTAAGATTTATAAATTAAAAAAAGCTTTAACTAAAATAATTGAAAAAAAATAATTAGAAAAAAAGCTACTTTACACTATCTGTTACCTACTATTTATAAAAAAAAAATATTCTAAAAAATATAATTTAAAAAATTTGGTCATAAGATGACATAAACTTTGGTTAAACCCAGGGACTGTAAAAAAATAATTATTTTCAAATTTTGAGTGAAAAAAAACATGCACAAGGAAACATCGGAAAGTCAAGTGAAGTATTCTAAAAAGGTTTAATTGTTTTTTTAAAAATTATTATTTTTTGAATTTCATTTTTTTTTTATTCAGAAATAAACATTTTTGATTATTTTTTTTGCCAAAAATAAGTGCTCTATTTTTATGCCCATATTTTTAATACTTATTGTGGGTTTATTAAGGGCTTATAGGCATTAATTTATATAAAAATACTTTTTTAAACAATTGTTTTTTTTTTTTAATTTTAAAAATAATTCTTTTTACCAAAAAAATAAAAATCAAAAAATATTTTTTTTTCAAAAATAAAAATCAAAAAATTATTTTTTCACTCAAATTATAGAAATAAAGAAAATATATTTTTTTTAAATTTTTTTTTATAATTGTTATGGTCCCTGGTAAAAACCATTAGATATACAGTGTTGGTCATTTTATTATCCCACTCAAGCCACATTTTTTTGTAATATACTAGTAATACATAATAAAATATAAAATAACTCTAAAATAAAAGAACTCCCAACTAACAATTTAAATACATAGTTCCAAGTTTTTTTAGTACGAGGGAATCCAGCGGTTCGAGTACAATATTTTTTTTTCCAGCGCCCGGCCGGACGAAGCTTTTTCGCATTTCACATATTTTAATGGGAAGTTATTTCATTTCTTTTAGGGATTGCTTCATTGTTGGTAGTTTTATTCACCCTTATTGTGATTGGCGTTGGCGTAGTCGTTTTTAGTTTTTTGGTACCGTCTTACAAAAACGCCAATGCTATATGAATATCACCCTTGTCGTTTTTGTGGCGAATTCGACAACATTCGACACGACTACGCCAAACACAATAAGGCCCATTATTTATGTTGGAAATTATTCCACTATGCCTTAAGCCTTTTTTATAAAGCATTTCCTAATTTGCTAATATTTTTATATTCTACGATATTGTAAAGGATCTGTATTGGATTTCAATTCGGTCTTTGTAAAAATCATGATAATCAGCCTTATTGTGGTTGGCGTGGTCGTTTTTAATTTTTTTGGTACCATCTAACAAAAAAAGTCAATGATAAATTAGTAACACTCTTAGCGTTTTTGTGTCTTAATTCGACAACAATCGGTACGACAACGCCAAAGACTTCGTCTGCGGTATGTGATGCTTCTCACCGTTTTTATGCAATAAAACCCATGATACACATAAATAAGTTGTTCTTAACAAACGATTACATTTTTTTGTCCAACGTTATTCTTACACTGACACTGGTCTATCCTGCTCAAGACTTTGGCGATTAATCAGACTCCGCGCGATAAAAAAAACACCTAAAACCTGCTTCCAATCCGAACCAAAAATTCTTTAAACTAGCACAAATTCTAAAGTGGGCTTATTATTTGATCATCACTGTATGTATTTATCGTAAAAACGCAGGTTAACAAATTTAAAATAAATAAAAAAAAAGAATTAATGTGCAAAGCACCAATTAAAAAAAGATTTCTCAGCACTAAGCAATGTTTTAATTTTACTATTATGTTTTTAAACTATACAAAGATAAATGTACACAGATAACTAACATAATAAATTATACAAATAAATAATCAATAAACTAATGTATAAATGTATGTACTACTCTCTTGTATTTAATTTCCATGCATAATTGGGATGCTGTAAGCCAAAGAGGCACAAATGCTTAAACTAAAAATACAACAATTTTAACTTATAATTATTAGTTCGGAAAAAATCAGAGGAATTATTCTGTATTTCTGGAAAAAAACGTTTGAAATTTTTATAATTTTAAAATGGGAATTTAAAAAAAAACGAAAAAAAATTAAATGACAACTTTAAAATACACTTTTTTAACAAAAATTTTTACTACTACTTATCCAAAATAGAAACAACGAAAAACCATTGAAGCTTAACTTCAATATCTTCTTTTTTCTACTTGTGCCCTTTCAATTTTCAGTGCCTTAATTGTAGTCTCTCTTGCAACCTAGAAAGACCTACTGCTTCGCCGTAAACGTAAATGTCTATTGCTATTGTTGTTGTGCAATTCGATTTCAGTAAAAAGGGATTTCGAAAAGAGTTCCCGATACAAAAAGCAATTCGCATTATCTATTACGGTTAAATGATCTATAGCTTTATGGAAAATTAAGGGGAAATATCAAGTGATGCCAGATTTAAACATGTAACGGCAGTTCGAGGAACTGAGGAGATATTCTTTATATATCAATTGGCGTTAAAAAAAACAAAATCTAAGGACCGAACGTACGTAAATAAATTGTCGATAATTATACTACGCAGTCCAATTACACGAATTTTAACAATTTTCGATTCCAATTACATAATAACTCCCCGCCTGAAGTCAATAGAGCTCTCTACCGATGTTGGGCCCTACTGCAGTAGAAACAAATGTTAGAAAAAAAACCGATCCAATGCAACCTGATACCGCCTATTCTGTATTTCGACTCAAATCAAATTTTCTCCATCGTAATTACCTTCATTTTGTATTGAATAAAAAATTTTTTTATTTTCTTTATTTATTTTTTTATTGTAGAGTGTTAAAAATATATAATTTTTAAATCTTTGTAATTACTTGTAATTAGTTTTTCTTAATTAAAATAAAGTAAAATGCTTTATAATTGGGTTCTGTTTAATAAAAAAAAACAAAATTGAGCATTTAAAAAACTACAGATAGTTAATATTTTTTTAAAGTTAAAATAATATAAATTAAATACTCTTTAATATATATAAAGGGTTCAGTTTTTGTTTAGCGATAAAATAATAAAAATCTAAAATTTAGTTATCATCTTAACACATACATACATATGTACATATAAGTATGTACATATGTATGTAAAGTAATTCTTACTAAATGCTAAATGAAAAAAATTTAAATAGGATTTTAGTTAAGGAATTGCTTACAAGCACTTGTACACTTAACCTTAATATAAGAAATAACTCATTCCAATTGTAAAACTAAAGTTTTTGTGGCACTGGCAATATAATAGGCACATTCGCGTACATCCTTTGTATATTTTTCGATGGCGGTTTTATCATTCGTATCGAATGAATTGCGTAAATTTTCACAACTATGTTGTATTAAAATATTGTTACGCGTTAACTGCATAAGAGTTTCACGTATAGTTTCATTACAATTATTCTGAAAATTAGAAAAGTAAAAATAAATCCATTTACTGTACTTACAAAAAGCTTAATTATTATTGATATAAAAAACTGGTATAAAACTTACACGATGAAATTTTTCATGAAATTACTTCTTTAAAATTTTATGTTTCTAGACGAGGGGTGTAGAAAAGTAAACTCTTCTTTACCTCTTTTGTCAACAAACAAAAATTTTGTGAAAGTAATTGCACGAAAAATTTCATCGTGTAAGTCCGGTAATAGTTTAAATCGTAATAATTCAATATAAGAACTGCAAAAAAATCTTAATGATATAAATCCTCCTTTACAAAAACTTATTTTAATTTTTAAAAATACGCGATTTTAAAACCAATTAATTTTTGTTTATACTTACCGGTGTTGTAAAAACATTTATTAATTCCAAGACAGCGGCACGTATACGCTCAGCGCAGGGTACCAAGTTTTCACGGTTATTTGGATCCTGCATTGAGTGTATCAGGTCCTTGAGGCGATGCGTTACAATATCTGTCTTTTGATTAACTTCTTCGGTAAATGACTTATCGCCAGCCATCTGATACATGGATGTAGTATTACGTGCATCGACATTTGTTTTCGTCATATTCGGCTGTAGACGTCGTTCATACATACTGGCTGGTCGTTTAATGGTCGATTGTTGTGAACTTGTAGCCGAAGAGCAGGAGGATGCTGATGATGCTGCTCCTGCATGATTTTGGGTTGTGTTATTGCTGCTTGCACCACCTAAACTTGTACTTAAGCCTTCAGGCAAAGAATGGGGTTCATGGTCATTTTCAATGTTTTCAATACGTCTTTATCATGTGTTTAAAAAAAATTAAACAAATAAAATAAAAATAAACAGAAAATAGAAAATAAAACAACAAAAATTAATTAAAAAATAAATAAATAAATAAACATAAAAATCAAAAAAATTTAAATAAGAAAAACAAATAAAATAAAATTATTTCTCACAATGGTTCATCGTAAACACTATTACTTGATGCCGTTTTCGAGGGCTGCTGTTGTGCAGAAGAAAATTTGGATTTTAATTCGGTATTTTCGTTCGATAACTTTTGTACAACCGTCTTTAATTGATTGATTTCGCTAACGTATTCATTGATTTGTTTACGTAAAGTCTCCATTTCGTAATTTGTCAATTCCTCGTTGGGTTTGGCTGATTGATGTACAATAGCCTTAAAGTAAAACAAAAGCCAACAAATAAAATAAAAAAATAATATTAAAAAAAAAAAATAATTGGAAAAAACATAAATAATTTTTTTAACTAAAGCAAAACTAACTAATAAATAATTTAAAAAGTGTGTATCTGTGCTCATATTAAAATGGTTAAATTCTATTTTACTAAATGTAAGAAAGAAGATACTAATCGATAATTTAGTATGAAAAAGGTGTAACTCGAATATATTTAATAAAAATTTCAACTAAACATTTTTATATAAGAGATTTTAAATATTTTGTTTAATGATTTCTTCCTTTTTAAAGTAACATAAAATAAAGTTACCCCTTTTTTATATAAAGCCAACGATATATTTATTTTATCATTTATTTTATTTTATTTTATTTTATTTTAAAATTTATTACATATTTTTAATAATGCAAAAACAATTCAATTTGTTTTATTACTACACTTTTAACTTAAAATTGCTACATAGTTAATAACGAAAACACATAATTCTAATATGGTTTCAATGAAAATTTCTAAAATAAAATGTATGTGAGACTAAATTTTTTGCAAATAACTTAATATAACTAAACAAGTGTGTACACTTTAAAGGTTTTTCGTTATATTTTTTATTTAAAAAAAAATTTTACTATTTTAAGAATATCAATTTTTCAGTGTTTTTAAATTAATTTTTTTGTTTGAACCAAAATTTTTGTATATTTTAAAAATTTTTTGTTGTATAACAAAAAAAATAAATATATTTAAAACAACTTCCACCTTTGAAAAGTCGAGAGGGAATAAGCCAAAGTGGGTCTGGTGACAATACAAATAAAATCAAGTTAATGGTATCAACGCACAAGAAGTCCAGTAGACTTTGGCATACAGTGAAAGCTGAAACTACAACGATCGACGATTTTATCTGCCTCGGCACCGCCATTAGCAAAACCTATTAATTTTTAGATTATACGAAGAACAAAATTGGCCAATAGATGCTACTTTGGGCTAAGTAAGCAGTTTAAAATAATACAGTTATCTAACTGTTGATGTATAAATAGGGTGACCATTAATTTCTGATTCAAAATCAGTACGCTTTTTGTTTTTTTTTTTTTTATGTAATATTCTTTGCATTGTTTTTTTTTAGTTTTTGATATATCACTTTTTCAATGTTTTCTCTGAATTAATAAATTTTTATTATTTTTGAAAAGTAGTTAATTTTTGTATTTGTCTTAAAATTACAGAACTTTTATGGTCCTTCGAACATTCATTTTGAGCAACAATAATATACATACACTGTTACTACGTAATATTTTCTGTTATTTTATTATTATTATTTTTTAAATATTATATTTTATTTTATTTATTAAGGCAATTTTGCTTATACATATAATTTTTTTAATAACCTCTGTTTTTTTATTTTTGTTTATACTGTGCATATGCCAAATGTAATATATATTTATAAGTTATCTGTGTATTTTAAATTTGTTATGCTAATGTATGTAAATGCCTTGTCGATGTCCAGTGCTAAATCTAAAAGATATTTTATCTTACTGCACTGGTAAACATAAATACAAATAAACTAAACTAAACTAAAAACTAAAAACTATTTAGCAATGCAGGACAATTTTTTTTTACACTTGTTAAAAACAACCCCAAACAAAAATTCTTTTAATTATTTCAAATATTATTCATAAAAAAATTGTTTTAAATTTCTGAACAGAATTTTTTTTGAAAAAACAAATTTAGGAACAGCTGTCAATTAAGTAAAGATTAGATATGAGAGTTAAGAGTAATTTTTAGCATCTGGAAAAATACCTAGATTTACGGAAAATTAAAAATTTCTTGCACGTCAGCAACGCAAAGTATTAACTGCCTTGAAAAAGCAGTACAATTAGTACTTTTCAAAAATCAGTACAATTAAGTAAACACATTTTTAATAAGTACACCATATGAAAAATCAGTACATGTGCTGAAGAAATCAGTACAAATGGTCACCCTATGTATAGGCGGCCGAAATTCGGTGACAATTAATTTAAAATTTTTGGTTCAAAAAAAGAGCGCTAACAACCACCGAAAGGAAAAAAACTGTAGTGGATTCGATTCGCCAGCCATGCTGTAGTCGTCCGGTCGGACAACAAACTTAAAGGTATTGTTCTTTTCAAACAACAGCTTTGTTAAATTTAAGTCTTTTGGCAAAGCCACAAATACTAATAAAATTCTTGCACACATCTGAAGTTTTTGTAGCTTCGTAACTAAATTGTCATAAAGTTAAAAAATTGCAATACATAAAATTGGCAAAGCTTGTATTCGGAAAGCACTAAAGCTAAAAGTCCGTTTCCAATGGTTGGAAGTTATTTAAGTTTTTTTGGGAGTTATTTCTTTGGGAGCTAATACATAGTACCCCAATTGTAGTACATATAACATTTTTGACATTTTTAACGCAATCCGTTATGGATTGCACAACGGATTAGTCGTATGTAAAATACATCCCATCTGAAATCAGCTTTAACAAATAAACAAAAAGCTCAAGATTTTATTTATAGGTCTGCATCGGATAAATTTTAAAGTAACTTTAGAAATTTAACGTAAAAGAAGGTATGCACTTGTATTCGCTCGCAGTGTAAAAGTATTGCGTTTACATACACATACATAACAATCAAAAATAAATAAAAAATAAAACAACTAAACCAATCCCCAGATGTGATTTGTGTTTGTTTCTGATTAACTACTTTTGCGAGAAGAAATTTAGCAGTAGTTGATACATATTTTTATCATCAATTTGGTTTTTTTTTTGGCAGAAAGGAAAAGAAATTTTTAAATCTCAAATAAAAAACTCTAATAAGTAACAGCGAATACATAGTTGGCGATTATGACGTTCATAGAAAAAAGTACTTATTATTTAGAGGCTCAACCATACAACAAGTTCAAGTATATCCGTGCAGCTCTCTATTACATATGCACATATACATGAACAAAAGTTTTTCTTATGAGTCGTTATCCTTTTTTAAAGTGATAACTAAAGTCATAAATGTTTAAATGCAGAAACACATGTTTTTTAGCAAACCTTTATGCGTTTATCTTCCACTATCCATTTGAGAACCATTCGATTGTGTTGAGGGGTTTTCTTTAATTCACACACGCATACATTTAACATTATAAATTAGTTTTAAATTCAAGATCAAAAGCAACAAAACTAATCCTTGATTGTTTTAAGATCCTTTTTATAACGACAAATAGCATAAATAATTTTTAAATAACAACGCCATACTGTAGATTTCTTATCAACCGCTAAACAAATTTTTTTAGAACATTCGACCATTACGGAATGCCGCTTTTAATGCCACTAAAACACTATTAAATGAGTTCAAGTTTAGACACAAAGTCAATTGTTTCGTTGCCCTATAGTGGGTTAGACTAAGTAAAATGTTATTAAATAATTTTAAATTGCTTGTTTGTTTTACTAAATCTAATAGCGTATATAAATATGTATACATATGTAGAGGTTAAATCTAAAAGAGAAAATAAAACTGCAATATAATTATCATAAAAAAAAAGAGAAAAAACAAAATGATGTTAATTTTTTACAACAAAAAATTTCTTAGACTATAAATTACTAAATTTATTATAAAATTGTTTATGCCATTACATAAGTACGTACGTATGCATATGCACATACTGACTGACATACACGTCAATTACAGTTAGCAGTTGAATAATTAAAAAGTTTTTTTTTTTTATAAATTTTGCTACTATGTAAATGTTTGTTATTAACCAATACTATTATTTAGTTTTAAGATTTTTTGGCGCATTAAATTTACCTGCTGTGCAATTGGTGGCATTGGTTCATAATCATCGTCAGCCACTGGATCATAAATTGGTTCATCATCTGATAGATTTGGATCATGATAATCAATGTTGCCCGACATATTGTTAATGTTGTAAAAACCAGAAACATTATTATTAATATTATTTTGCATTGATGATGATGATGATGCTGTTTGTGGGGCATCCAGAGGACGTAAATTTGCCATGTTTTGACGTCGTCGTGCATCAATTAAAACATCCGTTAACAAACCATTAAATTCAGCGCGAGTAAAACGTGCTAGCTTTTGACGACCCTTGATTGAAAAAGTTTAAGATAAAGAAGTATATATAGAAAAAATGTAAATGCAGTTAAATACATATATTCAATCAAAATCAAAACATACATGCATACGTTTTTAATTTATTATGACAACTTTTGGAAAAGGTATGACATTTTAGAATGTGTATAAACCAGGGACCGTAAACATTATAGCAAAAATAAATCGCAAAAAATAATAACTATTTCTTTGATTTTAATAATTTTTGCCAAAAAATATTTAAAATTTTTTTATTTTGATTTTTGTGTCAAAAAATAATTATTATTTTTTTTAAATTATTTTTAAACCTTAATAAAAATCATTTATGATAATTATGTATAATTGTTATTTTTTGTATGTAATAAATATAACAATTATTTCTGAAAAAAAAAATATAATAAAAAACAAATTATAAAAATCAAAAAAACTATTATTACTTTTTGAGAAAAATAAAAATCATAAATTTAAAAAGCACTTGATTTTTAAAAAAATCTTTACTTGACTTTCCGTTGTTTCCTTGCACATGATTTTTTGCATTAAAAATTCGAAAATAATTATTATTATTTACAGTCCCTAGTAGAAACAATTATTTTACTTGTTTTTAATTTACAAGAAAATATTTGTTTTTGAATTTTTTGTGCTTAAAAAAGCTTTTGTTGTTCATACCTGATTACGAGTGGCACTTAAAAATGGATTCGCTGGCAAAAATGGCACTGCCACATTTTCACCGTTCATGATAGATGTAGCCCATACTAAAATTCATTTAAACTATTAATTTTTTTTTCCAATAAAGTTTGAAGCATACTTACTGGCTTCATTTTCCCTACGATCAACTTCATCGTATAGATCCATTACCAGCTCCTCAAACATTTTATTTGGCACTAGTTGTAAGCGTCCTCGTGCTATTTTTAATTGTTCACTAATTTCCGCCATATTTGATTCGCTTATAACAAGGTGGCGACCAGACTATATTTAATTTAAGTTTAAATATTAAAATTTTAAATAAAAAATTATTTGAAAAATTTGATTGTAAAGAGATACTTGACAGTGGCGAAACATAAATGACTTTATCTACATTAATACATAAATACTCAAAAAAAGTGTTAAGTTAAAAGTCCATATAATTTGTTGCTACAAAAAATTTGCAAAATTATTTTGAGTTTTATTTATTAATGATATATTTAATATTTAGTCTAAAGAGCTTTCTATTCTTTCTATTAATATTTAAATTTTTTTAAAGGTCCAACCAAAATGGGAGCAACTCTTGTACATGGGCAAGTGAAAGTGTAGGAACATACGTGACCTAACTAATGTAGATTGCATTCAGTGATACTCTCCAATATTTCCAACTTTGATAAAAACAAATTTTATTGTTTTCATATTTTTATTTTTCTTATGTTCCAGATGTTAAGATTTTGTTTAATAAAAAGTAGTTAGATTTCACGAAAACAAAGTCAAGGCTGTTAAAAATTTTATCTTTAAGGTTTTAAAGTAGGTAATACAGAGGTTGAACGTTTTTTTTTTTCATGCGGACACTTTTTGTTAAGAAATTTTTATAACACTGAAAAAATTAAAAAGTTGCTTTGATTCAAATAAAGTTAAGTACAGCCGAACTCTTTTTTTAAATTCGTTAAGAATTTTTTTTAGATAAGCAGATGCAATAAGGTAAATCTCGAATTAAATTAAAAAAAGTTCACATAATAACTTACCGTATGATCTGGTTTCTTTCCACCTAAAAACATTATAATGCGATCGCTAACCTCATACATAGAATCCAATAGACGTTCAGAAATTAATGTATGATTATTAGCTTTGGCAACCTCAAGAGGGGTTAAACCATTACCATCGATGGCATTTATGTCGGCCCCATAAGCAATCAACAACTCAATTTGTGATGCTTGTCCAAATTTAGCGGCAACATGAAGCGGGGTTGAACGTTTTTCTTCGTGAAAAAAATTAGGATCAGCACCTTGCACTAAAAGACGTAAGGATGTCTCCAAATTACTAGTGCGTACACTGGCATGTAGTTGTTTGCTCAACTCATGTTCCAAATTAGCCCCAGTAATGTCATCGTCAGTATCTTGGAAGTTGGGTTTTAAAACAAAAGCCAATTGTACATGTTTGGCTTTAATAAAATCCGATTTATTAGGATGCAAGGGGTCTTTGGGCGAAGGTTTGCGTATACGTTGTGTACCCTTTGCGCCCGATGAAGTGGTGCCATCCAATAAATGGTGTTCCCAAACGCTATTGGCTCCATGAGCATTTAAAGAATTGACAAAATTTAAAACTGAAGGCTCCCAAGTACCCTGACGTAATGATTTTACGATCGATATATGTCTACCCAAACTGCGATGAACCGAACAACAGTCAGCGCATAATAAAATACCACGATTAATTGAGGCCCACGAGGGATCTACATATAAAATGTGTAATTATAAAAGTCAATAGTTTCTTATGGTGTTTACCTGATGCCCCACAATCGCCACATACTTCCGTTTGTATGCGTGTCTTGCTGCGAGACATTTTAGAATTTTTTAAGCAATTACTGTTGCTGCCACCACTGCCAGAAAGACTACCTCGCTTATCGTTGCGTATAGACTTAATGTTACTTATGGAGTCCCGCTTTTCATTTGCTGCTGTACTGCCACCGCTGCCACTGTTACTATTGCCACCACCCGCGTTTGCTATAAATAGCTTTTTATGCGCTTCAACGACACTGCTGGCGAAACACATTCATGCCCTTTTACAAAACAATTCAAAACATAAATTTCTTTTTAACTTCGCTTATGTTGTAACACTTGGTCTTTTTTTGTCGTATTTATTGTTTCTATTTTCTATACAATTCAACGCATACACAAACGGATTTATTGAAAACACCCACAATATACTAATTATACAAAAGGGAACACAAAACCTGTAGGAAAAATTGCTTGTTTCTAAATAAGATCTATGGTTTTATTATTTTTGTCCTGTACTACAAGCTTATAAAAGTTGATAGATACTATAAAAGTTAAATTATTTACTAATAAAACAGTTAAAATTTTGAATAAATTAATTTTATTTACACAAGTATTTTGACTTGCTAGAAGTGTTGATATTCAACACAAAATCTTTAAGACAAAGAAACGTCAAAAATCAGCTGTTTGTTATCGATAAAGTGTTGCCACGTGTATACTTTTTTTATAACAACTAAAACACCAAACTTTACTATGCTATGTCCCAAATGTTACGTCAAAAGCTCACTTGATCATATTGTAACTGGTCAAAATATATCCCACAAACATTTTAATAAAATATGAAAAACATCTTTTTATTACATATGTAAATATTCTACTTAATGTTAATAAAAAGTATTAGATTTTAAACAAATTTTGAATTAGTTTAATGTTATTTTTACAGAAATTGAATATAGGCAAAACTTAAAAGCAGATATACATTTAGTAGTCAATATCATTTCCATTCAGTTAAATATCACAAATTTATACTTTTTATTCTTAAAATTAATAGATGACATATATCATAATAAACTAATAAATAAATCAAAGAACAATTTAAATTCCTGAATGACACCAACAAACAAAAGGTGATACTCATACACAGTGTTTAATAAAAATTACATTTCCAAGTCTTTTTTTAAATCTAAATTAAAGGAAGAAATCAATGGTTGCAACCAAGGTAAATATATTTAGAAAATAAAATTGTAAGAAAGAGCTCTTCAAGATTTATAGCTTTTATAAGAGGAGTTTGACTGATTAATAAGCACAATTTAATAAAATAATTTAAAAAAAGTTTATATTGTAGCAATATCACTAAGATTTCCTTCTGGCTGTACCATGTTCTTTGGCATCAGCTTAACTAGTTTACTAAATAGGCATGACCGCCCTGAACGTAAATCACTTATAAAATCGTCGCGTGAACATTTGCTGCCCGATTTTCGATGCGCCGTATAAGATGAGGCAGCATTTAATATACCTGATGAAGATGTTGAACTTTCACAGGATTCTATAGATAAATCTTCAGTATTTTGATTAGGATCACTGGCAGCATCTAAGTTTTTAAGTTAATACACAATGTCTATATTTAAATTTATACGTATATGGTTACAAGATACGGAAAACTTACCATCTTCGTTAGCTGAAGATAAAGTTATATCAGAGCTTGATTCAGCAAAAGATTTATCGCTACCCTTCGGTATAGCATCATTGTCTGTTTTAAACAGCAAAGAAGCCAACTTATGGAACTAAAACGAAAGTTTTTTTTTTTTTATTATAAAATTTCGTTTAAAAAATATAACACAAACGTTTTGTAGTTGTTCCTTATTGTTTTGGTCAATTAATTCACCTATATGATGACGCAAATATTGCATAGCTTTGTATGGGTCCGATTTAACCATTTCTTCATATTGTAATTTACGCAACAAGAAGCGACAATGCCATAAAATTTCACTACGTTTAGGTCTGACCAAAACAAAGAATTTAATTTTTTTTAATAATCATTTAAATGTATTAATACTTTTCTAGTTCTAGTATCCAAAAATCATCTAAACGTAATTGTGGTACTGTCGATTTACCCGGATTCCCACCAAATAAATAGTGCGATTTAGCAATTTCATCATAAACAAGTTGATGGGCATAGCGGGGACAAGGCTCTAATGGATGATCTTTATTGTTTACAACATTTTTTGTATTGGCGCTGTAACGACAGGAGTAGATTCTCGACCAGGTATGCGTATTCAATGAATAAACCCAAAATGAATTTGAGGCTTCAGGTATATTCTGAACATCACGGCGATCTTTAATTTTACTTAAGCTCTGGAACATAATTTTTATTAAGTTTGTTTTAGTTAAAAAATACAATAATGTTTATTATAAGAAATTTAAAAAACAAAATATTATAACAAACAGAAACCCCGCTAAAAACTATATATAAAAATTATTAAAAAAGTTGGATTAATTTTCGCCATATAACATTGAAACATACATAGGTATGTATGAATGAACAATAAAAAATATTTCACTAATTGCACTTTCTTTTTTTTAATTTTTTTTATACTTACTGAAAATATATAAATTTCATTTCGTTCACAATCAATTGTTGCCCTTAGTGCTACTGGAGAAGGCTCAATTTTACCATCTGCATTTGTTGCATTATTGCCTTTACAGCCACCAACTGGGGGGGCCGTCCCCGCTGTTTGCCCACCGTTTTGATTTTTATTTAAAAACTCTAGTGTCTGATTATCCACATCATAGGTAATGAAATCGTGTATATCTTCTTTGCCACGTTGACCTCCGTAGATATAGAGTTTACGTTTTATCTATATAAAAGATTTAAGAAGAATTTTCAGGTATTTATTTACTTTTGTTGACCATCCTCCTTATTGTGAAACTCGTTATCAACGTCGACGTCCATATTCAGCTACATTTACTTTAGTTTGGCGACATAAACTTCACCAGAAATTTGTATTAATTAGAAGCTATGTGTTGATGTCGACATGTTGTATCGTTGGCAAAATCAACGATAATTATGCCGCCGTTAACATTCGCAATAAGGGGATGTATAAATTGATTTAGGTATCCTGATCTAGATCAAGTTCTTCATTTTAAATTCTTTTATATATGAACAAAATTCTTTTTATTAATATTTATTGATTAACAAATTAATCTCAAAAATTAGGTTTTCTCACGCAATTCAGTTTACATTTATGGAAAATAAAATACAGTAGTCAAGAACGCAGTGAATATTTGCATATTAAATAATATTTAACTTAAAAAACTTACATTATGAAATACCATGCAATGTGTTATGCGCGATTTAATGGACAAGACTTCGGGATTAGAGGCAGTTGGATGATGACAATCAACAAATATTTGGTTCCAAGTATTGGTAGCAATATGATATGAAAATAGACCTGAATATTCTGGTTCGCTAGAGGTTTGCGCATTAACACTTCGAGGCGTCAAAATTTTTCCACCAAATACATAAATAGTGCGCTTGTCGACATCAATGCACATTTGATGATCATACATCAATAGCGGTCCACCCACCTGGCTGGTGTCGTCACAAATTTGCAACCAAGTACGTGCTCTTGTATCATACAAATAAAAATCACTCTTAATATAATCAGTTGTACGTATGGAATTGACGACGTAGCGACCTAACATAAAAATATTTTTGCTAACTGGATCGAAAACCATTTTATGGCATGATCTTGGTGTGGGCCCATTACATTGCTCAGTATTTTCAAACAACATAGTCCAACAGCTGTCGCGTATATCATAAACCCATAAATCACTTAAATCTTGAAATCCATTCCATCCGCCATACAAATAAATAAGACGCTTTTGAGAATCCATTACCAATTGGTGGCCACCACGATTTCCTTAAAATATTTTATATATTTACGGTTAGCAAAGAAAATTATTTTATAGTTAAAACCTGGCTGTTCACTTCCTCCAGCGTGCTGCAATCGCCAAGTATGTTTATAATCCTGCCGATTTAAATATTCGTCCATTAAGCCCTCGTCCACACAGTTGCTTATGAATTTTTCAGCCTTTTCAAAGTTTCCATCAACTACCAAACATTGATGTAAATCTGTAATAAATGGATGTTCCAGTTGTACATGTGTTTCCTCTTGTAAGGCTTTAAAAGCGTTTTCATAGCCTTGTTGACGGAAATGTTTCAAACATAAACGTATAATTTCCATCTCACGCAACTGTTAAATCAAATTAAATAATGTACACATCTTTTGAAATACAATCATTAGAAATTTCAAAATTACCCTATTGTAATCCCTTAAGCTGGCGCTAGTATACATGGGATCATCTATCCCTAATAATTCAATATACCAAATGCTATAGTTAAATGTGGGACCCCAGGATAACAGTGGAACAATTTTCAAATACATTATTGGAAAGTTGTTGATGTTACTACTGCTCAACTTAAAAGTTTCTGGTATATTATCATTACGTAGGCCTCTACAAATTAATACAAAAAAGTTAAAAGATATATAAAATTAGTGTTTGAAAAAATCCTCGAACACTTACCCTTCTAGTAATAGAGACATACGCTCCTCATCCAAGCCACCATAAATACGAAATTTCTTAATATTGCAAACATGAGACTTTTCAAATTTACCAAATTTTATTTCACGTACAATTGCAGGTCGATTTAGTTTTAGTGTTAAATATTGTGGTGGATTATTGTTAAAAGCTGACCAGCGTGACGACTGATCAGATGGGCAGTCTACTAGTATATTTCTAAAAATAAATAAAGAAATACTTAACAGGTGCCAAATAACTATTTAAAATTACAAATTTTTAATCTTATATCAAATACTAGTTTTTCAGCCTTAAATTTATTTTATATGTAGACAACTCCACTGTGACTGGTGTGCTCATTTTACTCAAAATTCTTGCTACATTCAAACAATTCCAACGTATGTTTTATGACGTTTCATTATACATAGAGACTAAAAAAACATAATTTCTAATCATAATGGGCACTTAAAAACTGTGACGCTTGTTAAAGAATTTAATTAAATATTTAAATATTATAAAAAAAGTCATAATTTGTTTGCCTTAATGGTAAAAATGGTTAATATTTTTTAATTTGTAAATGTATATTGTGCATAAAAGCTAAAACAATTTAAATAAGCAGAAAATAAATAAATAAAATGCAGGTAAATAAACTAAAGACCGCATACTGCGCAGTAAGCGGCACTGGGTATTTGTTGTCTAAGAAAATATAAACAATAAAATAAAAATATTTATCAATAATATAATGTTGATTTATTTTTAATTTTTTTTCTTTTCTTTTCCCTTATTTTTGTTTGTTTGCCTTTTTAAACAGCACCTGTTTGTGTTCAACAAGAAATCACACACATACCTAAATACAATGTGCATATAAAAAACAACAGACGGGCAGACAGAATAGCTGTAAATCAAGGCTGTAAAATATTTTTTTGCAGTGTATGGAACTACATAGTTATGCAAAAATTTATTTTTCATTTCTTATTATTATTGCTTAGTTTTTAAGGATTACTATGTACTTACTCTGGCACATAGTTAGTTGAGAACGAAGAATAACGATAAATTTCATAGTTTAATTTTTCGATTTCCTCCAAATCAAAAGTCTTTTTTAATGGGTGGGTTATTTGACACACAGTTAAGTCTGAAGTTGTGGAGCCGCTGCAATATGTCGAAATACTCGATCGGATCCCAAAACTCAGTAACATGGTGTTTATATGCATTGGTTTTGGATAGCCATTATCACTCATGTCAGAATCTGAAGAGCTCATTGTTTTGTTTTAATTGTTTTTAAAAATTATTAAATTTATCACTTTGTAAAATGAACAATGTATGTTTTTACCACAGTTCTTACAAAAAAAATTTACAAGTTCTTTCAGAGACGCAATTCACCGTAAATTGTGTGCTTTAGTATCAAATCACAATAACACCACAAGTATTGTGAGTGCTTGTGCTACCAGATCCAATATTTTTGTAACCAGTATTTAGAAAACGGTTTTTACTCGACGATTAGGAAAAACTGTAAAATTTAACTTATCCTAAATTACAACTTAGTAGTTAGTCACTTTGTATCAAACCGATCTAAATTTATTTTTGAAAATTGTAAAAATCTATGGAAAAATTAAAAAAAAAATACATTCAAGAACAACTGGGCCAAAAATAAAATTCTTGTGCGAAAAAAAATTTTTTGAAAATATAATAATGTTCCAATTATTAACAAAGTGATTTAGTGTAAAAATGAGAGAAAATGTTTGTTTGCATTTAAATTTGCATTTGTAAACCCCCAATAAAATGTCAAATTGTAAGAAAAAGAGTTAAAAAATAAGGTGGGCAATTAAAATCGCCATGCTTGACCTTAATTCAATTTTATCGCCACTTATGTTCTTTAAAAAGGTAAAAACTTGTTCAAGGCACATTCCAAGGCCTTGAACTTGTTTTTTAGTTAAGAAAGTATTTTCTTTCGAACAAATTAAATTTTTTTATGAGTTATTTTATTATTTAAAAACTCTTAACTTTCTAAAATTTAACAATCTTATACTAAGAGTGTAGCTCTAAAATTAAACAAAACTAATTATACAAACAAAAAAAAAAATAATTCTCTAAAATTTAAAACTAAAGGACTTTCTCCTATGGAAATTTACAAGCAAAAAAGTAAGCGTCTATAGGTGTGTTTAATAACTTCTCAGTAAACGTTTGCAACGAGAAAGTACAAAAAAATAGAAAAATTATTCTTAAAAATATTTAAACCTTTACCAGCCAAAATTTGCCAGCAAATATATTTTCTATTTTTTGATGGACACCAAACAGCTAGTTCTTGCTAGTAAAATTTTACTTGGGAAAGTTGCAAAATTTTTTTATTCTTTTTTAACGCTCTCTTTGCACAAGTTTTTTGAGTTAATTTGTAGATGAACACACCTTATGTAATTGTCTACTATAAATGGATTTTAACGGATAGGTATAATATTTTTTTTTAATTTTTATAACACTTAAAATTAAACGAATGGACTACACTTTACACTCTGAGGTCAATTAAAAAAATTAAACAATTATATTTTTTTGTTTCAAAAAGTAAAACTTAAATAATAACGATAATGAATTCTTATTTGTTTTTTTTTTTTTTTTTTTTTTTTTTGTTATTTTTAATTACTCTATTTAAACTTAACTTAATATTGCTAGTTAAAAAGAGAAGATAAAATGAAAAGATAAAAATTTCATCGAAAAAAAATCTTAATAATAATTGGATTATACAGGTAAATTAATGCTAATATACAATTTTAATGTTTGCACTTAACACACTTTGTAATTGAAAACTAAGATAAAACAACTTTACAAAAAGTTAATTAGAAATAATAATCATCCTTTAGCTGCTGTGGTTAAGTACCATTGGCGATTGCTGTTTTACGTTGGCGGTCATTAATATGCTGTTCAAACATAGTACGAATATCAGCTAAAGCTTTGCATATATTATCAGCAAAACGATGTACGTCCTGGTTAAAAAAAAAAAACACAAATGCATAAGTAGAAATAAAAGATACAAGTTTCAGATAATGTCAACCCTCCAAAATTTCAAAACTTTTTTAATTACAGGAGCTACGCCAAGGCACATTCAACCAGGTAATATTAAGCGCCCAGCTGAGTAAAATCAATTTAAAATTTTATGTTATAAAAATGTAATTTCATATGAGATTTTTAATTTTTCTGACATTCTACCGTTCAAACACAAAAAGGAAATGCAGAGGGCGAATTTTTTGAATCCGCCTTGATATTACCTGTGCCCTGGTATAAATTAAATTTTTCTTAAGCCTGTGGTACTCAAAAAGGAGTTATGGTTAGAAGAGCAATATGTTCAACCGACTTTCTTACTTTTTAATAAAAGGTCCTGTTTAAATTGTATTCTTTTACTTACAGTTGTATCACAAGATTTCTTAGCTGATATGTGAAAGAATAATAAATTTTCTCCGGCAATAATGTATGATACACCATAACCATCATCAGCTACTGGACCAAAACCACCACCCGAACTAATACAGTTGGGATGTTTTTTTAAATCCATTTTAGGCGTCTGTCCATGAGGTGTTTGACTAGTTGATAAACGCCATGGTTCACTTAGCACTTCATTTAGGAAAGGCGAGTCAACTTCTAAATATTTGGAAACGACATATAAACAGAAAAGGTGACGATCAATACCACGACCGCACATGGCATCTTGATACCCCAACTGATGGCGATCACTAGCCTTTTTCAATAACTCAACACGTTCTTCATTCTAAAGACAAAATAAATATAGTAAAGTATTTTTCTTAATTTTTTTAAGAATTTTTTAAAGATAGTACCGTTGTAGTTTTATCTTCCATTGCTTTAACCCAGGCTGAAGATTCAATGGTACATGGTCGCACTGTTTCCGTACGACCTTCACGGAAGAGACGTGTCATGGAAGCCTCATAAGTTAACGAAAAACGTCCAGCGTCACGGTAGTAGGCCAATTGTAAAGCCATTTGTATAAAGGCATCAGGTGAAAGGCGACATTTTTTCATAAAGCCTTTGCCATATTGATTATGAACTAAAATTCTGAGATCAATATCCTGTAGACAATCAACAAACATGTATGTATGTATGTGTATAAAATGTTATTCAAATTTAGTTATAAAAAAAGATTTAAATAATGCTTACATTTATGAGTTTATTAGCATCTATTACGGCTTCTTCAATTTGTGGCAGGCATGAGTCCAATTTCCAATTAAGGCGTGTTGGAGATGGAGGTTGGAATTCTGGAATTCCTTTAGTGTTACCATTTTCATCATATCTTTACAAGTGAATAAAAGTATTATAATTAATTTTCAACTGCGATAGTACAATGTTATTAAGCAATATAAATCCTGCACCGTTATATATCTTGTTTTTAACCCATTTTCTACCACCATTACTTATATTAAGTGTTCTTTTAATTAAGAAAACATGTTCATGTTTAAACTTTATTTTCAATGTTAAGTTAGGGTAGTCAATTTGGCTTTGATTGCGGCTGTTGGATGTCGTAATTTTTAAATTTCAGTAAAAAACTCCCAGATTCAAATTGAATCTTCTTTCATTCCTCTTCTTAACTATGATTTGGTTGTCTATAAAATTATGTGTCCCAACATTGAATTTGAAAAAATACAAGATTTTAGTATGGAAAGCCAAAATCTCCAAAACATAATGAGAATACCAAAATTATGTCACAGTGAAGATGTAGGACGAAAAAAAATTCGATTCTCTTTAAAATGCAGAAGAGAAATAGATGACTATTTTTATAAATTTGGTAAAGGGTATTGAATTTTTCCCACTTTCACCTAGCTTACTGGGAACGCCTTCTAAATCCGTAAAGAAAAAATAGTTTACAATAATAAGAAGTATAGAACAACCCAGCGGCAAATGAAACGAATTACTTAGATAATCATTGATGACGTCAGTATAACGTCTTATGCAAGCAGTCTAAGTATCTACTTAGATTGTACTCTACGCGTTAGCTTATATATAATGCGGTACTTAGAACCCTAATTACAATTAACGAGGAAAATATGCACACAAAATCTCAGATATAATATATTATAATAAAGAACAAAATTCCAGTATTATTTTTTTTAATTAACTTAGAACCAAATAGAAAATATATATGTATATATTTACATTCCCAAGCAAATAAAATTGTTTATTAAAGTACACTCCAAGGCATATCCATATAAGGTGGTTGCATTAAGAAAATTAAGAGAGTCGTTCTCTTACTCTTTATTTTTTTATATGAAGTTTGACACCAAAATTGAAAAATTTTTCGAGTTTAGTGTCAAACTCCATGTAAAAAAAATTAAGAGTAAGAGAACGACTCTCTTAATTTTTTTATTGCGGCTACCTTGTATGGATATGCCTTGGTACACTCAAATAAATGCAAAAAATATCACTTTCATGTGCCAGAGCCAATTTCTATAAAAAACTGTCATCTATCCAGCCAACCTATACTATTAGATGAAATCCATAATGTCTCTTAGACTACAACGGGAGACCTTAATAATCCTTTTATAGGACCGCTTCCTTGACCACCTTTAGTATGCAAGAATCTAAGAGTTCTATTTTATTACTGGATCAAGTATCCCACATCAGCAACCAAAGTCACGGTCACAAATGCTGCGCCTTGTTCTTTTATTACTTCTGCAGCCATCTTTTTTTTAACCTAACATATCTCATATTGAATTGCTCGTTAAAACTTAAACTACGCATCTAGAACCAACTTTATTTCGCCGAGAAGTAAGTGTCTGCTCGTCCAGTTTAAGCTAAAAAAGGTCTTGATATATTTACTCAGCCCAGCCTCTTCGGGCATGTTCCCCTTTAAGACTCTTGTTTTTACTTATTAATTTAGGTTTTCCTGTAGCTATTTAAGATGATAAAAAAATGGTAGAAAAGGGGTTAACGTTATAATTATAATATACATATCGTCGGGTGATTACTGATTTGCTGCTCGGCACATGTATAAGAAAATTGATTCGTTATTAATTTTTCGGTAATTTAAAATTGTTAAAAGTTAAAAAGTGTTAAAATCTTAAACATTGCTTTAAATCTGAAATTAACAATTTAGTAAGCATTATTTTGTTTATTGCTAAACTTTTGACATATGAATTATATTTTCAATATCAAGGTAAAAATATTAATATTTATTATTTATATACTTCTTTTTGCATTTGAAGAACTTTAATTGAAACAAAAATATAATTCCATTTAAATATACGCTACACAATAATAAAAATCAACAAAAAAAATAGTTTGAAGTAATAAACACAAAACAAAACAAATACTTTGCCGCACTTCAAAGAAAAACATATTTAAATATTAAAAGTAATAAATGAGGCCGAAAGACACTTTTTCTTTGAATAACACATTCATTTTATTATATTTCGTAAAAATGTATATAGGAACTTAGATTTTATTTGAAGCAAAATTTTCTATCGATGTTGATAAAAAAAAAGAAATGAAATCAAATACTTTTATCGTTGTAATTAAAGTTATTTTGGTGTGCCGTGCGGCAAACCTGTAATCACTCGACGCTAAAAATGTATGCAGTAATATTGTCGCTTGTTCGCAATACAGTCATAACTCTAGAAAAGCTAATATACTTTTAATTTTTAACATGGTTTTTCATCAAATTTTCTTTATTATGACAGTATTATGGCAAACGATAAATATATTTATGTCTACGGACCAATTGTAAAAATTTCTTTAAGTAAGTATAATTTAAATGGTTAGTATATATTAATAGCATTAGTATATAAAGAACTTAACAATTAAAATATATATAAAAATAACAGTGGTGCAAAATTGTTGCATATACATATGTATATATATTAATTTAAAGAAATAAGTTTTATTAATAATGTTAACAATTAAAAATAGTCAGGATCAAATAATTTAGGGGTAAAATTAAAGTTTATGATTAATTACCCATAAATATCATCACCAAATATATATTCCCAAGTATGGCCCATAACCGGTGCGTCAGCCCTAAAATTAATGTAAATCACATATACATATGTATATAGATAAGTAAATAATGTGTGTAAATATATACTAGAAATTAAAAACTATATAATAAGCAACTAATATACAATAAACAAAAATATATGTAAAAAAAAAAATATGTACATATTGTCACATAAAATCCAAAATCGTTCATAAGGTTGAATAATTCTATAAATGCCTTTTTGTTTATGTTTTCGGTATATGACGCTGATTTTATACCCTTCACATATGTTAGTGAAGCGATGTCCGTCTGTCCGTGTTATGGTTAAAATTAACTTTTTAAAGCCCCCCAATCTCTCAAAAATTCGCTATTGAAATTCAGTGAAATCGCCCAACAACTTACCAATATATAAGCCAAAAACCAAGAGTACCTCTGTTTATTTCTCTAAAATTTGTACATAAAAACCCTTACAACTGCTTCGTAGTTGCGCCCTACACGGGTGCAATGTAAGACCAACTCACATTAATTTTTCCTTAAAAACATTTTTGTGGAACATACTTACATCCTATCTCCGCCCCCTAACAGGGTTGCAATACAAAGTTTAATTAAAAAAAAATTTTTTAAGTCGCTTCTACAGCTTCCAGGGTGCTCCTACAAAGGTCAAATGTAAGATCAACGCCAATCAATTTTTGCTTCCACGCTTTTTTGTGGAACATAATTACCCCCTATCTTCAGCCTCTAATAGGGTGGCCATACAAAATTAAAAAAAAAATTGTTAAAAACCTCTACAACTTTCCCGCAGTTCCCCTAAGAGGGTTAAAATATCACACTGAACCCTATTTGAAAATTAGAAATATTTCATAAATAAAAAAATGGATAAAAATAGAAAAAAAATTTCAGGAATTCGAAAGGCCAAATGTGAAGGGTATATAAGACTCGGCACAGCCGAATATAGCGCTCTTACTTGTTCTCTTTTTTGTATTGGACATTTAAAATGGGTTTTACACCGCCTTATAAATAATTTCATCTTTTTCGTACTTGTGCATGGAGAAACAAATTCAATATCAAAAAAAAAAATTAAATAAGAAATTATATATAAGTTTTCACTTTATAACAAAAAATAATGAAAAGCCACAACCAAGTAATTGCACCGAAATCTTTTTCCTTGTGCAAAAAAAAGTTTAACAAATGTATTTTAAAAATTATTACCCATTAGTATCTAAATCGTCCACAATAAGATTTTCCCACATATGAGAAGCAACAGCAGCATCGGCCCTTTATCAAATTAATTTCAAAATATTTTTTTTTTTTTTTGGAAAATATAACACACATATTTTAAACTTAGCGCATAATTAATTGTTGTTTAGATTTTAAAATTAAAATTTCAATAAGACAAAGTTTCTCAGTATTCGATTATAGCTTTTCGTAACGATACGTCTTTGATAATAAAATCAGGGACCGTAATAATTAGGAACAAAAATATATAAATATGTCGAAAATTAAAAATTTTTGATTTCTAAAATTTTTTTCAAAATATAATTATTTTTTATTTTGATTTTTTTTTTTTTTGCAGAAATAATTATTTTTAAATTTTAAATTGAAGCCGCAAAATACAAATAATCGAGAATACATACTAAGGTGACCGAGAAAGATTTATTAACTTTGAATGTGAAGTGATTTCTTATTTAATTACGCCCATCGTATTTTTTAAAATATTTACTTCCAAATGCAGAGAGTAAAACTTGAATGATTTATATAGAAAGGCCCTAACTCTCTTTAATAAGCCCAGATTTTAGTTTATTTCGGTAAATAGTGTCCCTATATATCACAATAAGCCAAAAAATCTTGACTAAAAAAAACAGGACAATACCTTTATATAATAAGGTAAAGATATGTATTTTTGAACGGCATGGGTGAAAGGCCTGGAGAAAAACAACTAAAGAAATTTTTAAATTTTATTAGTAAAAACATGTCATCACGAAAATTATGTTGACCAAATATTGAGATGAAAAAAATTACAAGTTTTTTGAGAAAAAAATTCAACTTACCAGGTATGTTCAGCATTAAAGCCCACCCGACCATTTGTACCCACACAAACGGTAAAGCTCTTGTCAAACCATCGGTTATAACCATTGCCATGTAGCAAAGTTTTACCAAAAATATCAAGTAATTCGGGTCGTGTCAAATCAAATTCATATGGAACTTCATCTAATGAAAGCACAAATGCTGCTGATTCGACGGTATTTAATGAAACACGATTAACACCACGCGAAAAGTGAGTATTACGAACCTCAGCCCATTTAGAGCGATTCCATGCAGTCAAAGCCGCCAAATGTTCTTCGCCCGGCAAGGGAGTAGCTTTCGAACTGAGAATTTCCTCTATTTGTCTAAGAATGTCAACCAAAATATAAATGCATTAAACTATTATTATAACCTTATTTTCATAACTATTTAGCTTACATTTGCATTTCACAGGGCCTTAACTGGCGTCCTTTAAAGTATATAAGCATTTTGTAATAGCAGCCTTTATGTAGGACTACAATATGATTTGAATCTTTGTAGTGAATAATACGATCTGTTTCGAGACCAGGAGCTCTTACCGTATTAAATGTACGTTCATATTGCCAGGAGCACAAGGGAATAATACCTTGGACCATGATCTGAAATAAATTTTAAATAAATAATAATAAAATTGATAAATAATATTAGACAAACTGTCGTCCAAAATTATTAACAAAAAGAAAATTTTGTTAAACAAAAAATAAATAAATTAATTAATAAAAAAAGTGTTTTAAAAACTCTCTTCATTCTAACATATTTGAGAGATTTAAAAATAAAAAAATAACTTTTTTGTAAATATGGCAAGCCTGAAACAAGGGCTTACTGATTGCATAAAAGATGGCGCCCTTGTGAGCAGATAATCACTGAGTAAGCAAATACAAAACTGATTTTTAAAAATGATTTTTTTTAACTTACCGGTTTTAGTTCTTGTCTTTCAATTGCACGTCTAAATGCCAACAGCAAGTACACAACATTAGCAGCACGAGCAGCTTGATTTTTGGTCAATTCCATAAATATAGCATCGGTTCCATAGAAGTTACTGTTAATCATCAAAGGAGAACGACCACGTAAATAAACATATTCCTCCCACCAATCGGAAACATAGTTAGTTGACCACCAACTCTTTAATATTAAATACCATTGCAATTTTTTGGCAATAGTATTTTCAAACTCGTTGGCTAAACGCTCCATACGAGCATAGTTTTCGTCATCCAATAAGGGGCGAGCCGATCTCAGATAACGTTTCATAGTATCATGCACTGATGGCAATGGCAGTCTAGGCAAAGAACCTTGAAAACTATAAAGACCAGGATTATTCCAACTTGAAAAAACTCTTACGGCACCAGCCCAAAGTTTTGTACGTAAAGAAATTTTGCTACCAGGCGCTCGAGATTCATACATCCAGCCCTTGTACATTAGGAGTAATTTGAGTGTGTAACGCATCGTCATACAGATGCTAAGCCAAATAATTAACGAGGCCAAAAAGCAGGCTGTTATCTGCCAATTTATTGTATTTGCAGGTAAATGTACTAATATACGATTAATTAAATTAAATGGTGCATTCATGCCGGCAAAATGTAAGCCCAGCGCTACGGCCGTTATAAGCCAAAGACTGTGTATATGTGCTGGATAGACGCCATTGCGAATACCATTCTTGAATTGCATAGTTTTTTTAAGTTAATGATATTTGAAAATTGAACTTACTTTGTTATAATAAATAATACTTACTCTGGCTCTGGCTAAACGTTTCTTCCATGATCTTATGCCAGAGTTCCATACTAAATTAAGAACTTCTTGATCATAATTGATATCGAATCCCTCATGAGTAATGGCAAATGAGAAGGCTACGGCTTGATGGGCTTCAGCCATGATTAAGGCCCGTAGTAAGGAACGTACAGTTACACAGAATTAGTTTATTTTGTTCCTAACTATTGCTTATAACAAAAGTATCTGCAAATAAAATTAAAATAAGTAACGTAAGTAAACAACAATTAAATTTTAAAAACTAATGTAAGCCTATGACAATTGATTAGCTATAATTTGAATCCCACTTCCATCTAACTAATCTTGTTTAGAATGTGGGCATCATACCATAATTACCTTGTAGCAAGTTTAAAGTCGTTAGCTGTTATATTTTTCGAAATATACCGTATTGTAAACTGTCATAAAATGTTTGCAATTGTAAGGGGGCTATTACTATCTTTGCTTACATAAAAAAACATTTCTTATTTAGCTTGACGTCTTCAAAGTTCTGTGCTAAGTGTTGTGGCAATAGTTAGTGGTCATAGTCACTGAGATTTATAGCGATAAGTGTATGAATTTTGTCCTAAAAATTGGTAATCTCAGGTTTTTGCTTCTATCTCGGCCCATAGTTAGCTGAGCTTTCTGATTTTAAATAGCGATTGCCTTAGGGACATTTCTAATTGTTTGACACCAAACCCGGACGAGTATGTTAAGGATTCAGAATATTTACGCTTTATAGGTTATCAAATAAATATTGTAGGAATTACGAACGAACTGTAAAACTGATATATATGTATTTTCATCACTAATAATTTCTATTTATTCGGATATACGTGATAGATGTGTATAATGAAAAATTATAAGTTCAAAAATCATATGAAAAGTGTTCATCTGAAAGAGAACAACACACAGCGAATAAGTAAAAATTAGAGGCCAAAATTAGGCCTTTAAGGTTTTGAGACCTTCAGAGGTACGTTTGCATTCAAAATTATCTAACAAATATTTTTTGTATGATAAACAAAATAATATTGTTTTTTTGCAGGTAATATGTCTGAAAAAATTTATTGATAACAAATAATCTAGGAAAACATTTTAAATGTCTAGAACGGAATCAGGTGCTTATTTTAATTATCTATCTGACAACAAGGAAAAAGTTGTTATAATTCCGTGCATACGTAAAGGTATGTACATACATATATATGTCTGTGTTTCATACACAGAAAGAAAAAACACATTCTAAAGTCAAGAATTTTATTCCTAAATCTATACAAAATCAGTCTTGAAATTTTTAAGTACGATCCGTACTTAAGTTTTCTTAAATCAAGTCTTTTAAAAATCTTTCTTTCGTACATTTTGGAAAAAAGCGAAGTAGGGAAGGTGACCTCGCCCCTACAACATCAAAAGAAGCAATTTCAATTTCAAAATACAAATTTATAATAAATTTGATATTTTTTAACTAGAAAAAAATCGAGTTACCCAATTTTTAAAATAAAATGGCGTATATCGACAGAATAATTGTAATTTTATGCAATTAAGTTTACATTCCAATGGTATTACTTCTATCTATACTTACAGCCGACAGTATAAAATTGATTAGTGATTTAAGGCGCTTCAAACGTATAACATTTTACAAACACAACATTAACATCATTGGCAATAGCTGACAAAAGTAAATAAAAATCTCTTTTTTTATAATAAAGAAATGAACAAATATTACTCAATTAATGTACATTTCTACGTATGAAATAATTTTTTTAGGAAATATTATTATAAAACCTAATTTTTTTTTTGCAAAATGACCAGGTAGTTCTTGAATTTTAAAAGTCAACAAAATCAGCTGCTTTTAAGGTTCTTGTCCAAACTTAGCCAAAGATAAATTCAGGTACATTTGTACAGGAAATGAAAAATAATTACTCTGGAACTTTGGGTAACTTCGGACTATTTCGTTAAGCATATGGAACACAACTATTGTTCCCAGTTGGTCCCCTAACAATGATCTGAAAATGATTTTTTTGCCAATGTAGCAACATTGTAATATCTGGCAACCGTCTGTACAGAGCTTAACTGTTCTAATTGCATTAAAATTTCTATTAGCATACACATAGAGCATGATTGGATACAAAAATGGAAATATGTACAAAAAAATTAAACAAAATATCAATGTGTTTACAATACAAATTAACAATTTGGTTTTTACTTTTGTAAAAGTATTTAACTATTTATTTTTGTTATTTTATATACATAAATATGTATGCAAACTTCAAGCGTATGATTGATTGTAAGTTCTCTATCGTTAGTTTAAGCCACGTAACTAAATTTTTCAAAATTTTACAGGAGAAACAAAAATATTTTTTAAATAACAAAGGCAGTGCTTGTTATTTATTCTTTTCAAGTTGTGTTTTTTACATTAAAAAAAATATTGTCATGTGCTTTTTAATAAAATACATATACTCAAATATGCTAAGAGATCAATTGGAATTTTTTGTTAGTTACGTAATTTTGCATCTCAGCTGACGATATGTAAAAATAAAATAAAATAATAATAAAAGCAAAAGAAAGAAAGAAATTGTAAAAAAAATTTAGTAGGCGTGTGACAAAATATGTTGGGATAGCAGAAACTTAAATTATTTTATTTACTTTTTTACACAAACTACCTTCATAAAGTTACCGCTTTTCTATGCCCTTCATTGGCTAAGGCAAGGGTATTCATGTTTACTTAATTCCATACATATGTAAAAATAATCTGCTTTACTTAGTTTGTAGAAATAACAACTAACTACGACAGTTGTAAACACATCAATTACAACGTTTTGTTTACCACTTGTGGTCTTCTAGATATTGACACCTGTATGAGATAACACTAAGATACTAGTATGAACACATACAAATGCACAAAACTGAGTAATGTTTATATTTTCCTACATATTGCAGACTAAATAGTAAACAGTCACAACTCGAGATTTATATAAATCAAAAATTTTTATATAAATACTAGCTCTACCCGGCCCGCTTTGCTGGATTCGAACCTATTGCTTATAAAGAAAATGTGGTTCTGGTGGCTATATGGTTTTTAAAATGTTTAGATAGTAATTAACCTAACTAATTTTATTTTTTTTTAATTTGAAGAAGAACAAGCATGTATGTACTTGGGAAATGCCACGCCCATTATTCGCTTTTCCCATAAACTTAGCGTAATTGTGCATCTTAATAATTATTTTCCTTGTACCAAGTTTGAAGCCTTCAGCTTTAATGGTTATTTAGGTATGTGAAAAAAACTGTTCAATTTGTATGGGAGGTGTCACTCCCAGTCTAAGTTCTCAAAAAAAAGCAGCCTATAGCCTTTTCCGAAATATCTTAAAAAGAAGCCAAGAAACTTTTTATCTGGTACGCTCATAAATTGTGCCATTTAAGTAAAGTCGTACGTTTAAAATGCAAGTCAACAAAAATGTTAGCCCACAAAAGTTTTTTTTGTAAAAAAACGAGCGAATTACAATAGATAAATTGACTATCGTAATGTGTAAATTAGTGAGTGTTAAACATATTAAATAAAAAAGCTGAAAAAACTATTTGTTTTCGTAATTGGTATTTAAGATTCGCTTGTGCGTTTCAAACATATACAAAACGCAAATATACTAAGTACCATTATTTAAGAAAAATGTTATCAATACGGTGTTTTATTACTTTTTTTAGCGCTTTTTAAATTTTTCGATGGAATTTTTTTTTTAAAGCTATTCAAGTTATTTTAATTTCACGCTATAAGCGTAACTGTCTGACTAAGCCAAAAAAGGTTAAGCTAGAAATTCGAAATTAAGACTGCGGGATATGAATCCGTAAAAAAGCCATTTAGGGCAATTTAGACTCTACGAGAATAAAAAAATTGATCGAAAATGGGAGAAAATAGTAATTTAATATCTCCTTAACTTCTCACGATATAAACAATATTTTAAAAAAGGCATATTCTACTCAAAATCTTAATGGACCCGTGCCTAGCACTTTTTAAAAATCAACTCTGTAACTTCTAAACAAAAAAAAAAAAGAAACCAATTTCAAATTGCATTTGACAGGTTTAAAAAAATATGTATGAATACGTTTTTGGTAACACGGTTTAGAAATAACAAACAAACATTTTAATATTTAAAACAAAAATAAGAATGAATGTTTTAGTTATTAATTTTACGTAAACAAATGACGCTTTAACTGACAAACAAGAAACTCAGTATCAGTTCGTTTAAGTTAATTAAAATTTTTTCATGATTGTATTTGCTGTTATTGCGATAACAAAACAAATGTAGAATTTTACTCAACCTAAACTAACGATTTCAAAAAATTGATAAACTTTAGAAAGTACTATGGACTTTCATTGTGTAGACGCAAATTTAAGATTTTGTTATTGTAACATTTAAAATGTATATTTACCCTAAGCAGAATATGTTTGGGTTAACAAAACATTTAAAACATTTTTTGTTTATTTTTTAATTCAACACGGGTTAAATATGTACATACATAGAAATAAAAACATATGCAAAAACAAATTAATTGCGGCAATTGGAAAACAATTAATAAAGCAGCAAATGTTTTACAATACAAATTACGGTAATAAATTAAAATAAAAACGCGATTTTTATGAAGTTTTTTGTTTTCAATTCTAATTGCTTAATTAAATGTGCATTTTAAAATAGAATAATTACTTCTTTATAAATGGTTTTACAACTTTTTTTTTAGCATTTGCTTACAAAAAAATCTTAGCAATTTAGACAAATATTTTAAATTATTTTATACATTCCGATATGTATCAATATATGTATGTATCTTTCTGAGAAGAGGAAAACATGCATACATAACGTCATTTGAACTGGAATAGGCCAATTAACATTTTAATTATTACTGTTATAAATACAAATTATTTTCAACAGTAGTAGACGCAAAAGCATTTCAGTCTGAAACTTTGCTCAAAACTTCCTATATAGAATTTTGAAGCGTGAGTGTTTTAAGCTCCATATATAAAAAAGAAAAAAGCTAAAATTATTTTTTACTGATGTGACTTAATAAATTATTTGACCATGCTACTGACCTAAAAGCCTTAATTTTTTTAACTTTTTTCCAATATGGTAAACAGATTTGATTTGCTGTAGTAGCCGCAATGGTTGCCACTTTTGTTTAGGCATGCCAGTGTTGCAATAAGATGAAATTATGAAAGTGTTAAATGCTTAAAACAAAGTGCTTTACAGGTAACAAACAAAAGTTCTAGATCAGGAGGAATTTTGTATGGGTGCTAATAAAAAATAATCAACTGTTACCTACCAACTTTAAAAGACTTGGCCCCAATTGCAAAAAAAAACTTAACTAAGCCAAATTGAACAAGATATCCCTAAAATTGCGACCTGTACTTTGATTCCACAAAATGACAGAAATGATACTGTATAAGTTTTATGGGTAAATTTGTATAATTGGAGGTTGCTTTTTTGGGTGCTAAAAACTTATATGGCGTGGGTATAAAGAAACTATTGACGAAGTAGATATATGGTTTTAAATTAAAAAAAAATTTAAATAAAACATACATATCGTTACCCTAATATAGAATAGTCCTAATTCGTTTTTTTTTGCGTCAAAATTTTTTTTGGCTAATTGTGATATATGAGCAGACTATTTATTAAAATAATTAAAAATCTGGTTTTATAAAAAGTACGAGTAAGTGCCTTTCTACATTAAGCTATCGATATGTACATATTTATAACATGTTAAAAACAATTAAGATACAAAGAGCACTTTGTAACCTACGTTTTTTAACTATGGGTTACAGCTTTTAAATTAAATAGGCGTGTAAAGTAATTGTAAAAACTTATTGTTTTTTTCATATGGGCAATTCCAGTTGTGACAGGTATGACAATTTTACTTACATTTTTATTTCAAATCAATTGAATTCCCTAAATCAAATGCACAGCCAAACAGATATATCGAAACGAAATAGATTTATAAAAAAAATTGTGGCCGTTTTTTTTAATTAACCGTTTAATAAGGTGAAAGCTAGGTGAAAATAAAAAATACTTTTGTTTTTTTTTATTTATAGCTGGACAATTATGCATTAAACACATTTAAGCTTCAAGAACACAGGATTACACGAACACAAAAGTTGCTTGCTAAATTTGTGTCCGACTGGCTGCTACTGAAATATTTACTAGACTACCACTACAAAATAAACATATGAGCATTACGACTTTCAGTGGTGCCACCTAAAGTCTTTTTGTATTGTTTAAGCTATATTTTTTGCATCTTACCGTAGTGGCAGCACTAATCTGTTAACTGTCGCGTACAAAAATAGAAATTAGTTTGATTTCGACCACGGCACAAAATAAGCATTGACAGCAACCCGTAGTCGTATTGCCTTGTAGCCATTAAAAAAATTATTCTCATAGGCACACGTGTATTCTATTTTTGACTGGTTGTGTTCGGTAGCCTGTAGCGAGGAACAGGTTCGATCCCTTCTAAATTATTATTTTTTGCAAATGAAGAAGTTATTCTTTTTTATTTTTCACTTTATTAGCGCTAGTTTTGACCTTTAAATACTGAGGTGGTGGTAAATTTTACTCTCTTTTTTAATTTTATTTTTGCCGTTTACTCCTTGACTATAAAAAAAGTTCTTGTTTTTTTTAATTAAAAATGTCTTTTATTGTTTCTTTTAAAAACAAAAAAAAAAAAACAAATTTTTTTAATAAAAAATTTTTAATTGATTTGGGGTTACAATTTACCACCACTACATTAACTACGTCTAAATATTTGACCTCCATGGGTAAGGGTTTAGAAAAACAATTTTTTTTCTCCAATTTAGGGCCGTTTTGAAATGGAATTGCCGATATGTTATTTTGAAAGCACCTTACACAACATTCGGAAACATTATGGGAATGCAGTTTCGATGTATGTTTGTATGTATGTATGTACATATGTATGTATAACTCAAATATGTAATAAGTACTCTGTGTTTATGTATCACAAACTGTTTTTAAAAAGAAAACAAAATTACAACGTCTCATTAGATATTTTTTGAATTATACTCTCTTCGAAAAAAATTAGAAATTAGAAATTACAGAGTCTTTAATTGAACGAACTTTTTTGTGAACTGCATCCTCGTAGTTTTTTTATTTAAATTTAGCGTGAGTGTATTTAGTATGTTTACACTTAGTATAAGATCTCAACAAAAAATTAGAAGGTTTTTTTATTTTATTTTTAACACATACAAAGTGTTTTCTTTTATACACAAAGGGTTCAAAGTCTAATATTTATTAAAATTTATTTGGTTTGGTTATAAAAAAATTATCTAAAGTCAGTAGTTTTTGCAAAACAGTTTATTGTGGCACATTTTGCTAAAAATAATATTTATTTTAAGTATGTATGTAGGTCAAGTATTCACATGTTTGTAAATATTTTTAAGAAAAATAAATTTTTTTTTTGTTATTCATGTTTAACAGCAAATAAAATAAAAGAAAACTAACCTTGTTTTAAATACAAATATAAGTATTTATAACGTAAGTATGTAAAATATATATGCGGAAACCTACGTGGGTTTTATTTTGTTTAAAATCTAAAAAATAATAGTTTTTTTCTTTATTTGTTGTACACCTTTTTCATTTTCTGTCCAGTTCTTAGTTTTTCATTTTAATTTAACGACGAAATTTATTTTGCAATACTAATCGACACAATTTTGAAAAAAACTTGCGTTTAAAATCTTGTTGATCTATAGCCAGTCAACG
Organism: Melanophora roralis; assembly: GCA_963583895.1. Lineage (NCBI taxonomy): Eukaryota > Metazoa > Arthropoda > Insecta > Diptera > Rhinophoridae > Melanophora > Melanophora roralis. The sequence goes on from OY757191.1 coordinate 76,174,308, forward strand.
TCTAACTGACTTGAATGTCTATGGTGGAGGTCTAGTTAAGCCCCCATATTGTATTTGATTTCTTTTACTATACTATTTCTACTCATTTGTTCGTTTTGCTTTTTTTATGTAGATGATTGTCAGCCGGGCACAATAAACTTTATATTGTGGATACAATTTTATTTTTGTTTAAAACTAAAAGAAATTTTAATAGTGAGATTCTTAACAGAAACAAGAAATAATTTAAGAAACATTAATAAAAAGACAAGATAGCAAGAAATAAAATGGTGAACAGCAGCGGTTTGAAAAAAAGTTATTTTTTTGTGTTTCAAGCCTGCTACAGTTTCATTTGAGTATTTATAGTAAATGTCTTATAATTAACTTAAAAATAATTCAAAATTAAACTTTATCGGCCTTATTCAAAAAATTGTTTTATGTTTATTATGAATCAGGCCGTATAGCTAACTATACCCTTTACATGCTGATTAGGGTATTTATCAATTTGTCAAAATATAAGATTCGGCACAGCTGAATATAGCGCTCTTATTTGTTATTATATGAGCTTGTTTAATGTCACATTAAAAGCTTCCATTAACTTTACGGTCAGTTTTATAAACGACCCAATTGCAAAAGCATATTATAGAAATTACAAACGGAATGACAAACTAATATATACCTTTGTCACTATGTGAAGGGTATAAAATTGTACTTCAAAAACCTGTTGATAAATATTTTTGCTCTCACGCCCATCGCATTGTCCTCCAATTGTACACATACACCCTCATGTATGCAATAAGTCATGTATGTATGTGCATTCTGCACGCACATACATATGTACTCACATCCCAACAAACCAAAACTATGTATATAGAAAAAGCTTATAACAAGTTTATTACCATAAGTCTAAAGGCGATTAATTTTTTGAGAAATCTATTGCAAAAGGCTTAATAATAATTATTAAATAACGAAAACGGATTATGATAATCTTGGTTGTCAGTGCTTATGAAAAGCTTAAAGTCTAATGATAAAACAAGCTTGCCGAAAAATAGTTTCCCAATTATAAAATAGTCGACTGGTTAATTTATTTGTGAATTAAAAATTTTATTTTATCGAACTATTGTTATATTTCAACATGTAAAAAAATATTGAAAATTAAAAAAAAATTTATTTGTACGCTGTTACTTTCACTTCTGAAGCCACAAATCCACACTGTATCATCCGAGACGCAAAAAGTTCGGCTTTCTCCTTAGTGAGACCAAAATCGCGCACCCAATCGTTTAGTTCGGCCTGTGACAGTAATTTTCGCTTTGCACCCGGCTCAAATTCGCTTGCATTTGACTCGGACTCTTCTTCTGACGATTCTGCTTTTTGAAGAGATGCACCAGGGCACACTGGATATGGCACATCATGCGAATGTGGTACTGGAAGCGCAAACGATCCCACTTGAGCGTAGTTCCATTTAAAAAATCTTCCTACCCCACTGTTTGTGGTGAGGCAAAAATAACAGTCTGTGGAATGGCATAGCGGCTTTTTCCACATCATTGGTGTATCGAATTTCATATGGCGGCTAAAATTAAAATAAATTACTATATTCGCTATGTATAATGTGTTTAAATAAAAATTCTTACCTTCCGCCAGCTGCCCAGTTGGTTAAGATTATATAGCAAAGATCACACAGCGACTTAGGTGTCCATGGTTCTGTGATATTTGGTGAAATACCAAAATAATTCAAATAGTGCAATTGTACTGCTGGAGTAAACTTGTGTGCGTGATTTTTTTTTATAAACTGGCCACAAACATTGCAGAAATTGTCTGGATCGTTCAAACACTCGAACACACGTAGTCTTTTACTCATTGTCTTCCTTGCGTTTTCTAAATATTAACTTCTTTACACTTTCACAGACAGTTTTGAAATGCAATTGATAACCGTGTCTCCTTATGTTTAAATATGTATGAGCATGTAGTGCTGTAAATAAATTAAAAAATAATATACGAAGACTAATTTGTTTATTTTAAATTAAGTTCAAATGTATTTATTCGTTTGCGTTGGGTAGGTAAGCTGTGCAAATAATGAAAATCAAAAAATCGTAAAATAGCGGAATTTCGGTCGTTTACCAAAAAAATAATAAGTCGGCCATTTGTCATCAGATTTTGTTAAGTAAGGGCTTATTTTCTTTGGAAAAGTGTCAGCTATACGTAAAAAAATTAAAATCGCTGTTAACATCGCGTTTTATATTTTATATGAATTTTTATATGAATTTTTCAGCCACATTTTTACTAAAAAAACCCAGTTTTTTAACCTTTTTAAGCCGCCAACATCAAAACTACTAACCCGATTTGAAAATTTTCTGAGAATAAGTTGTAGACGGCTCAATTGTCTTTAATTTGAGTAGTAGTAGGATAAAATAGGTCAAAGAAGACTAAAGATATGCTCAAAATAGTAAGTGTACCTCCAAAAATTAAAAAAAAAAAATTAAAAAATTTGTATCTCGCAAACCAATCGACAGAAAAATTTTTAAAATTCATTTTCGTGTTCAGTAGGTCCAAATCCATGAGAAAAAGTATGCTAGAAACAAATAACAAAATGGCTGTTGCCTAGTGATATTTAGGCATGTTCTAAAAATCACTTTTTGTGAAAGTGATTTTAAGTCACAAAAAACACACAAAACTATAAGTTTTTATGATTTTAAGCCTTCCAGCTAAACGCTGGCTTGGTAATATTTTATATAACCTTTTTTTTAATTTAGCGATCAATTAATTAATTAAATAACTTAAAATCACAATTATGATGTCCATTAAGCGGGCATGTACAATAAGTAAGCAACTAATAAGAATATTTATTAAAAGTTATATAAAATATCTTATAATAGCTTTATCTCCAACACAGTTATATTTTGCTTAAAAATGGCCTGTTGGGATGTGTTTTAAAAGTGCTTTTATCAGTTTATAGGGGTAATCACATACATAGAAAAAGTTTCGATGAATTTTATAAAAAAAGCAGAAATAACCTAAAGAGAAATTGTATAAAAAATGCCATAACTTTTTCTTAAACGCTCCCCTTTTTTTTTGGGTCATTTGCCGAATTTAGAATGGATTTCCAAGCAGCTCGATCTTCTACGTTTCTTTTCCGATTTCTTACGTTGAATTTGAAAAGGTCTTTACACCATAGCTTCGATCATCCACTTTGTGTTTTTCCCCGGAAAAACACCTTTTGCTGTAGCATCTTTATTTATTCGCACAATATGTCCAAGCCAACCGTGATGTCGATATCATCGGCATATGCGCCACATGCTGGCTTTTGGTGGAAGTTGTGCTGTTTCTATTAATTTTTAGAACGACATACGACTTTCTTCTATAATACATATATTGAAGAGGTCGCAGGACAGACTGTCGCCTTGTTTGAAGCCACATTGTGTGGTGATGATTTTGTATCTTTTTTAATCATCCTGCAAAATCTAACCAGCTTGTAGCCTGTACCCCGACACATATGTATGTACATATGTAAAAGTTATTTAAAAATTTTTTTTAGTAGACCATATTCGATTTTCCCCAAACAAAGCATCTGGAATCAGCTGCTTTAATTGTTCGTTTGACGAATCAAATTATTTCTTAGAAAAATGTAAAATTTAGTATATAAAAAACCCCAGTATAAAAATAACGGATTTTTTTTATTTGGATTTTGTCTTTTATCGTAAATTTGTCTCGTCATACGTCTGGGCAATTTGGAGCGTAAAAACTTGCCTCCGTTTTTGTTCTGCAAAAAAATACTTTATATGTTATAAAAATGGTTTTGTTTTACAATGTTTATTTTTTTAATCAAGTTTTTTGCTTTCCAAATAAATAAAAAAGTGATAACAGAGTCAGGAAATAGTTTATATAATCATTACATAGGTACTTATAATACAGAACATTTTTATAGAAAACAAATTTGTTTTGGGGCTATAAAATGTAATCATTATCTTCACAATCAGCGATCATAGAGTAGAGAATTCAAAAACGTTCACACAAGTGGATCCCACCTGAATTATAAACTCGATTATTTTACAAGGAGTAACAATAAAATTACTTATCAACTAAAAAGTGAATGTACATATTTGATTTATTAAAAAAACCCAAAATAAAACTGAACTTGAACCATCAAGAATAAACAAACCCAGTAAAAAGCCCTAAAAGTACGTGGGGATCGGCAAAATTAGTGAAAACATTTGAATTGATTTTTTGTAATAACGTAAGCGAAAATAAATTCAAAGTTCACTTTTATTGCTGACAAAAAAGAAGGTTGTATTGCGCGGGTTAAAAAAATCGATTTTAAAAACTAAACCAATAAAATCGCCTACTTAAAAGTAAACTCTTACTACATATTACATTCGTATTTTAAGATGTTGATATACATTCATATATATTTAAATACGTACATACATACATATGTGTTAAAAACAATTGATGTAAATATGTATGTACATATTTGCACTAGCTAAATACAAACAAATAATTAAATACATATTTTTTACCTACATAAGTACGTAGATTGTCGAAGGCATTCACACTCAATTTTGATCAACACAACTGAGGAAAATAAAACAATAATAAATAATTTTTTTAAACACATTCCCAACTCATCATTAAATAACGAAAAAGTTCAAAGTCCAATTTTATTGAAACTGAAAAATAAAAATACATAAATAAATATGTAGTATATAAAATTGAATACAAAGACAACACAATACATAACAGCAAGATATTTATAAAAACAAGTTGAATATGCATATTAAATTGTATCTTATAGTTGTGAGATACGATCTTCTATAACCAGAGTGACCGTTCGTTAACTAAAGTTACGTTTTGCAACATTTTGAAGGGCCTGTGACTTTTTGTGCGACTGCTTTATGCTGACACTATTTTGATGCTTTTTTTAAATTTTTGCCACTTTTGTCCCTTTATTGTTCCGAAAGTTAAACAAATTCTACTGTTTGCATATGCGCATACACATACCTGGCATAAGTAGACATTTGTTTTATTCCCAAACATCGCATGCCATAGTTTTTTAAATTAAAAATGCTGAAAGCTTTTGACATTCAGTGGATTGTTTAAAAAAAGATTTAAACGAGCCATTGTGTCCAAATTTGTATAAATTAGTTGAGTATATTTTTACATTACCCACAGCAGCGCATGTGCTGAAAGAATTTTTTTAAGTCAGAGCTGATGAAAAATAAATTGGCAAACAAGTTAATAGTTTCGACCAAGGCACATTCAACAAGGTAAACCCAAGGCGAATTCAAAAAATTCGCCCTTTGCATTTCCTTTTTGTGTTTGAACGGTAGAATGTCAGAAAAATTAAAAATTTCGTATAAAATTAAACTTTTATAACGTGAAAATGTCAAATTGATTTTAATCAGCTGGGCTCTTAATATAACCTGGTTGAGTGTGCCCTGGTTTCGACCTGAAATTCAATGCTGTCGGCTTTAAATTTATTTAATACTGAACTAAAAGACTGGATTCTAGGTAATGAACTAAAACACAAGTAATATGTATGAAAATTATTTAAAAAAAATTAAAAATATGTACTTTTGCATTATAACATCCCAAAAGATAAAAAAAACCAGTGGGTAGTTAAAATGTACTATGTATTTGCTTTTTACTTAGACTAGCTGTCTGTCTGTCCTTGTTTTAACCAAATTTAAAAACGATATATTCGAAGAAGAACAGACAGACAACTTGCCTTAAGTAAATTATTTTACAGTGCATTTAATTTTTCATAATATTAAAACTATATAAAAATTAAATTTATTTTCAGCAATTTTAAATTTATTGCTTTTTATGTCTTTTTGATAAATTTTTTTTTTATTTGTTGTTATCAAGTGTTGTGTTGAACTGTTGATCTGTTTTTGTTTTTTTTTTTAGTTGTAAAAACATCAATAAAAAGTTGAATAAACGCTTTAAAAAAGATTGTAACTTTTTTTCCAAAAACGACTTTTTTATGTGACTTTTTTTCCTAAAACGACTATTAAGGCCACTTTTTTCAAATTCTTAGCGGTCACACTGTCTACAACACAAAAGAAGAAAAGTTTAAAAAACTTAAGCATATTTATGAAAGAGCGAGTAAAAATATATAAAAGTTTTATTGTATGGGTGAGTTAAATTTTGAGTTAATATGCAAGAACAGAGGCATGATACAAATATCATGAACAGAGGTAAGTAAATATCAATTTAGATAAGGTTTCTCTTAAATGCGTGAAATCTATTTCCTTAAATTTTTTTTGTAAACAATATTTTTAATATTCCCCCTTATTTTAAAAGTCGTTGTCGACGTCATGGTAAATTTTTAGCTGCAGTAAATTTAGTTCGCCGTCATCAATTCAACCCGAAATCGGTATTAATGTGAAGGTAAGTTTTGATGTCAACATGTTATCGATATTTTTAAAGAAATAATTTCCATTTCTATAAAACTTGAATACCATTAAATTTGCAAGTCGACGTCAGTTTTGTCGACATTTGCAATAAGGGGAATTATATTTGTCCTTCATAAGAAACACTTTTAAAAAAGTTTGCATCAATAAAGGTTCCGTTGGGTTTTCATTGACTAGGAAATGGTAATTCAGTAGATGGACTGACAGATATTGCTTAATAGGTCTAGAAAGGAGAGGAACTTTATAGAATCACTAGTGCCAAACTTACATATTATCTTATCATAATAAAATAAAGCTGTTTTTGTATTATTTTTGTTTGCACGTATGCATCATGAATTCCCCTAAATGTGGGATATACGAGTACGAAAATATTTTTTTTTGCAAGATAAACATTTCTACAACATGGAAAATTTTCTTTTTATACCCTTCAAATTACTGATAAGGGTACATATAAGTTTGACATTCCGTTTGTAATTTCTTTAATATCCTTTTGCGACCCCATAAAGAATATACATATTTTCTTGATCCTTATACACAAGATAGGATTTAGCGATTTCTGTTTGCCCGTAATCTGTTGAAATCAAGATTTTCAAGCTTTACTATTTAAAAAATTCAATTGCATGCGAATATACATACATACATAGGTATATTCTACTAAAAAATGTAACAAACAGTATGACATTTTTAAACGTAGCAATTGTTAGGGCTTACACGAAGAGAGAGTAGTTTCAAACAAAAAGACATCAAATTAAACAAACAAAATGTTTGGAGGTTTGTTTTACATATTTATAAATTTAATAGATAATAACTTATAAAACTTTCTTTTTTAATAATAAAATATTAACAAGTTCATGTGCATATACATATGTATATGTAAATGGGTTGTGAAAATTTCTTATTGTGTACAATAAAAAAAAGTTTTTTGTAAAGGTACGGCCTCTAATTTAGTTTTAATCATTATGGTGTGTATACAAACTCTTTTTGAGCTAAAACTTCAGAAAAATCTTCTAAAGCTCAAAATCTTATTTAAATAAGATTTTTAAATGCATATAAATGGGGTATTTAAAAGCTTAACTTAATTTGTATTCACCAAAAATAGTTGGTCAAACTAGATTAAATAAAAATATATTTATGTATTGGAATGCATAAATGTATGTACCCTGTAAGCTACGGGTTACTTTTATGCATAAATTTTATCTTAATTTACTCTAATTAGCTATTCAATGGATTATTTTTGATGCCTTGGGTGATCAAACCTTTACTTTCCCCACAAAATTATTTCAACTTCTCTTACTGCACATCACATACTACATATTAAAGTTAGACAGGTTATAAAGCAGCCATTAAAATATACAAATAATATCATCCTATTTGTGCTATCAGCACCGTTAGGCAATTTTTATTCAAAAATGTATTTTTAAAATTATAAAATAAGTTTAATGTAAGCATTGGTCAAAGATATATGTATATGATTCGGTACAGCCAAAAAAATCAATTTAATTAACATTTTTTAAATGCCAATGAGTTGGCAAGTTTTGTTAACAACCTCGTTAGTTACTAATTTGAAAGTTATTCAGTATTTTTGCACAGTTTTCTTTCAGAATTAAACGAAATAAAATATCCATTAAGGAAAAATAACAAATGATTTCTCTAAGTGTGCCTTCACCTGTTGTATTACTAATGTTAGTACTCTTATTGAACCAAAAAATTAAACCAGCAAGCAAACAAACAACAAGTTGCACTCGTGACAGCTGCAGTTTAGGCAAAGGCATAAAAACAGAAAAAAAGTGAGAAACTAATCTCGTTCTACTAGAAAAGTTGGTGCTACAATTCGAACACAGAAAATATTCAGGTACATATAAATCAAAAAACCTCCTTACGAACAAAAGTGATACAATAACAATAAATATCTATTCCTTAATGGCATGTAGTAAGATAATAAAACTAGTTTTCAAAAATAGAAACGCATTCAAAGAAAAAATTTTACGGTAAAATTAACTAAGGTGTGAGTACGTATTTCAGCTTTAAAGCAAATCTTTGTATGCATTAGGAACAGTTGATTCTTTACATAAATACATATGTATGTACATACATATGTATGTGCCTCTGTATACCTATATGTATGTACATGCAAACATTTTTAATTTTTGAAAAATCGCTTAAACCGTTTATCTATGTACTATGTATTGTTAAAAAAAAGATTTTAATTCTATCCTACAGACCATATGAAATTTTAAACACAGATGTACCTACATACATACAAACATACATATAAATGTAGGTATGTATGCTAAACATTACTTGGGTCTTAAAATTACTATATACAAAAATTTTGTATCTGCCAACGAAGAATTTTACAGCTTAATATAATAAGAAAAGCTTCTTGCAAAAATAAAACTACTAAATGGGGAATTATATGTATGTTTTTCGAAAGCTACATCTATTATATAAAGAAGGGGTGTATGTATGTATGTATGTATGTATGTTTGTATTTTATAGCTGGCCACACCAGTGGATCGATTTTTGTGAAATTTTTACAGAGTGTTACTTCAAGTCTAAAAGGAACAATAGGCTACTTTTTTTTGGAAATTATTGTTGCCACGCCCGCACTACGCCCATTTCTGTGGGAAGGTCAAGTAACAAAATTACCCAGAGCCATACTGCTCAAACGCGTAGAGCTAAATACCTGAAATTTACAACACTTGTTAAGCTTTACATGTTTGTTTAAATGCACATGAGTTTTTAAACATTGGGCCCGTAAAGGGATAAAAAGGGGACAAAAAGGGAAAAATCGGTAACCTACTATCTCTTGATGTCTATAAGATAGAAACAAAATTTAAAAAGTTTAGCGTTTTCCTTAAGAAATAAACAGACTGGTGTTTGGAGTTTTTTTTTTAAATTTTGGTCCGAAAGGCCGAAAAAAGGGGTTTAAATTATATTTTGGTACTTTTTGGTACTTTTGGTTACTTTTAAACCAATAAAGATAGAAAAATTTTTCAAATTGCGTTCGATAGGTCTTACAAAAATATGATTACGTTTTTCGTACTTTTTTTTAATTTTGGGTCCAAAAGGGGAAAAAAGGGCTAAAAATACATTTTGATTTTTTTTTTCGTTTTTTGTAACTTTTAAACCAGTGGTCTTCATCCATATTACCCAGCTAACGAAGATTTTCGGGTTTTTACTTACTCTCTTCGTGAATAATACAACCAGGGTTTTCCAAAATAAATTGTTTTCCTACCAAAATGTTTCTTAAAATATGCCAACAGCAACTGAATAACTAATCCTGATTAAATTGTATTTTAAAATAAATATCGTATTTTGTTAACTGATATTGCTTATATAATTCATGGCGAGCTATTTTTATTTTATTTTTCGATCGTAAACTTAAGAAAACATAATAAATTATTAACATTACACAATCTTTCATAAATAAACAATCCATACGCTTTGTTTTCATCATTGCAAACGGTAATCATAACCAAAACAACAAACATATGAAAAATAAAAAATTTCAATTAGTAGCTTGTTAGCTTTCAAACAGAGTAGGTGTATGTCGCATGTTTTTATTTTTTAGAGAGAGCTAAAAATGTTTTTTCTGCACTGCAGCGTTGCCAATTAGTGTGTAATTATCCAAAAATAATTTGAAGCTCTTTATGTGTGCAATATAGGTAGAGCTAAAATATTTTTTAATAATTACAGTAAGAAATTGATAGCAAGCTACATAAATTTATGCAATTTGATAACTTTTTCATAATTCAGGTAAAAACCTATTGACATACATATAAATTTTTTTACAGCATTTTAGAAAAAAATATTTATAATAATTATATGGGATATTAAGTGGGAAATTTTTTTTGCTTTCTTTAAACATATTCAAAGAGGCTGAGTGCCTTGTATGCAACCAGTTACTAAAGAATATGTTTGCATCGCACCTTAAGCGGCATACAATGCATATTGAGTTTCATTCTGTTTCAGGAAATGAGAGAGGCTTCACATATCATCAGCTTAGAATTAGCTAAAAAATATCGTTATAATAAAACAAAATATTAATTATTTTATATTTGGCCTTGAAATAAAAAAAAACATAAGCTTACAAAACACTGATAACCAAAAACATATACAGTGAACTCGCGGAAACGTGAATATCCAGAATCGTGAACATCCAGAAACGTGAACACTTTTTATTTAACATTAACTACTTTAATACGTGAACAAACATTGAAAGCTTTAAAACGTGAACAGTTTTTTCTGAGTTTTTTTTTCGTTTAAATCAATTTAATTAGTTTTGGGAGTCCCCTAATTATGCAATAAAAGGATCTATAAGCGATATACGTAGTTTTATTTGCAAAAGGTTGATTTTTGTGGTCAGATTAATAAAACAATTTTGTATTACCCAATATACTAAGGTTTTAAAATTTTTAAAATGGACTTTTCGGGTTAAAGCGTTGTTAAGTTTTGACCAATTCCGAAGTTCAATAGGACAAAAATGGAGGATTGCAGCGCCCACAAAAATGTAAGTTTTCAAATTGGTTCTTCTATTTTTATGAAGCTCAAAAATAGACCGTTAATATTTATTTTCGGTACAAAAATGGGTGACATAAAGATAGACGAACGTGCAAAATTATGTGAAGATAAGGCCATATTCTAGCCAGTTATAGCCCAAAACGCTTAATCCGAAAGGACATTTGTATTGGAGCTCTGTCGAAAAATAACCTGATCATCACCACAAACAACACGCTTTTTTCTTATGCCAAAAAACTTATCTGTTCCAAATTTCATCGAAATATCTGCAAAAATGCGGTCTCTACTTTGCTAACAAGAATACATTAAGAGTGAATTCCATTGCTTTGCATTAAAAATTTTCAACTTCTTCCCTTATTCACTCTTTACAATTTGGACAACGTTTTTTGCTTCCAGGACATTAATATAGCTGCAAGCACTCATTTGGAAGTAGAAGATATTATCAAAAACATCATCTTTGCTTTCAGGAAAAACTTGAAATTTCATGATGCAAAGCAAACTGCGTTTTGGAATTCAGCCAACTCCTAGCCGGACGGATGGACTGACAGGTTTTAATCGACTCAGGAAGGGATTCTGTGTCAATCGGTATAATTGGAGTTGGGTCTCAGACCTTTTTCTTTGGTGAGGTCCAAAAATTTGCACAAAAGCATAATAAAATTTGGATATAACAATATAAGAGAAGTTTGAACTTCTTTTGAAAAATATTTGATATGTGATCCCTGTATCTATATTATATTAAGAAAGGTTGTATGTATGTATGCATGTATGTATGTATGTATGTATGTATGTATGTATGTATGTATGTATGTATGTATGTATGTATGTATGTATGTATGTATGTATGTATGTATGTATGTATGTATGTATGTATGTATGTATGTATGTATGTATGTATGTATGTATGTATGTATGTATGTATGTATGTATGTATGTATGTATGAATGTATGTATGTATGTATGTATGTATGTATGTATGTATGTATGTATGTATGTATACATGTATGTATGTATGTATGCACATATGTATGTATGTTTGTAATTTATAGCTGTCCACACCAGTGGATCGATTTTTTTGAAATTTTTACAGCGAGTTACTTAAAGTCTGGAAGAAACAATTGGCAAGTTTTTTTTGGAAATCTTTGCTGCCGCGCCCACACTAAGCCCATTTGTGTGGGAAGGTCTGGTTATGAATTGCCTAACCAAATTACCTAAAGCCATACTGATCAAACGCGTAGAGCTAAATACATGTTTGTTTAAATACATACGAATTTTAAGAAATTGGGCCCGTAAAGGGATAAAAAGGGGACAAAAAGGGAAAAACCTGTAGCCTACTATCTTTTGATGTATAAAAGATAAAAACAAAATTTAAAAAGTTTTGCGTTTTCCTTAAGAAACAAACAGACAGGTATCTGCAGTTTTTTTTTCATTTTGGTCCGAAATGGGGGAAAAAGGGGCTAAAATTATCTTTTGGTACTTTTTGGTACTTTTTGTTACTTTTAAACCAATAAAGATATAAACATAAACATATTATATTATTGCGTTCGATAGGTCTTAAAAAAATATTATTACGTTTTTCGTATTTTTTTAATTTTGGACCCAAAAGAGGAAAACAGGGTTAAAAATATATTTTGATTTTTTTATGTGTTGTTTGTTACTTTTCAACCAATAAAGATAGAAACATAATTCAAATTGGATGCGACGGGCCTAAAAAATATGAGTACGTTTTTGGGTCTTTTTTGAATAATTGGACTCTTAGGGGGAAAAAAAGGTTAAAATTATGTTTTAGTACTCTTCGTAACTTTGAAACCAATGAAGGTAGAAACATAGTTTAAATTGCATTCGTCAGGTTACCAAAAAATGTTAATATGTTAATAAGGGGCTAAGATTATATATAGAAATTTATAAATAATTTTTGCTTATTAAAGCTTTCTGAATATCTCCAAAACTGTAAGCCTGGTAAATATCCAATTTTTATGTGCTAAGTAAATAGTAGGGCTGACTTATTATTTATTGCAACTTATGTGGGGCAACCAATAAATTAAAAAATATATAAATTCTTTTGTTTACATATTTTAATAATTTTACTACGATTGGGGTAGCGAAGCACACCGGGGCTTAGCTAGTAAAAACATAAAAAAGGTATGACGTGCAGTAGATATTTAACATGCATACATACTTATGTATATCCATACATAAGAACATATACATACTAAGTATACATACACATATTTTTCTTCTTCAAATAATTTGTATTATTTTTTAACTCACCTTTTGGTTTTCCCTAATATTTTAGGCAATAAATAGGTAAAAAAAACACTTTGTTTTAGAAAAGTAACAAAATTATCTCTTAGCACTTTACATTTAAACTAAATAAGTATTATTAAAATTATGTATATAATATGTATGTATAAACAATCGTTGATATGACAATTAAACGATAATGGAACTTTTATTAAAGTAATTTATTGCACACCTTTTTAATTAATATTTTGTAAAGCAATAACAAGTTGCAACATTGATGCAACAGTTTTGATTACAATTGCATTTATTTATTATCAAAACGCAGCTAACTTTTATTTAATATCGTTTTAATTACAACAAAAATGTTTCGACGAATAACACCAACCGTAAAAGAACGCAAAAACACAACCGTACAAGACAAAAGTAAACAAACGAATGAAGAGACAAATAAAAAAAATCAATAAAATACGTCTAAAGAGAATATATTGTGTGACGCTCTCTTAATTTGATCCTGTGTAAATGAATTAAAGAGAATGTTAATCAGTCGCATTTTTTTACTAAGTTTAAAATCAAGGCAAATCGATATGCCTTGTTTAAAATGGTCTTAAATATTTTGTAATCTCGTATATATTTGACCTCTTTTACGTGACTTTAGCCCAGACAGCTGAAAAAATGCATTAAAAACGGACAAATGCATGCATGTATATATGTACATATATGTACACATGTATGATGTACATTCAAGAAAAGATATGAATAAGCCTTAATAGAAATCTCTAATTTTGTAAAATATTAAAAATAAAGTTTTTGGTTTAAATAAACGAAATAATAAAAAAATTGCATAAACTTTAACAAAACTTCATTAAAAAAATTCAGTTTAAATTTATTGTTATAGAAAACTAAAAATTATTTTATTTATAAAAATTTCCAAATCTTATTTTTAACTTTTTAAAAAATATTTTATAGAAAGTGTAAAATAAAATAAAGTCAATCTAGTTCAATACTTTAGTTATCCAATGTTATATAAAATTTATTAATTTTTTTCATTACAGACTTCCGCTTCAACGATGCCGGCTTCGCTATTACCACCATTTTTAAGACCTCTAATACTTATGTCATATACAACTTCTTCAATCTTTTTAACATCATATTTAAGAGCATCAAAACGTTTTCTTAGGCCATCATTTTTTAGGTTCAATAAACGGTATCCCGAATTTAGATCAGCCATAAAGCGTGATATATTCAATGGACGATCATAATCGCCCATTGTTACAGAGTTCGTAGCAAAACGTGATAACTCCGATGCCATCTGAAGAATGCCCATTAGATAATCTTCAATATCTAAATGAAAACCATCAACATGATTGGTTTTTACTAAAAATGTAGAATAGGAAAAAAAAACATTTAAAATTAGTAAAAATTCAAAATATATTTATGGATATAATATAAAGCCCTGTACTAGGTAGGTATGTAATTGCAGACCTTTTTAGAAATTTAAAACCAAGTTTTAGGAAATTCTTAACTTTTACGATTTTTAAATCTCGCAGTTTATTTTTTTCATTTTTTATGTTTTAACACTTACAGCCCAACATTTCTGCAACCGTTTCACGTGTCACCAAAAAGCCGGCTTCTAAATAAACAACCATGGCACTAAGAAATACTAAGCGTTGTGTAATGAAGGTCCAATGATCTGAATAACTTAAAGAGGAATCTATAGTGAAAAAAACTACCAGCTGTTTCTTTAAAAATGCTATCTTACCGATAATATTGACCTACAGGTATAATTTCCGCCAATTTCTTGTAGCTTTCCGCACACTTTGAAATTTGTTTGCGTGCATCTAGGCAGGCAGAATCAACTTTTTGAGCAACAGAAGACATTAGTTTAGGTATGACTATTTAAATTAACTATTCAAATATCGAAACTTACTTTTTTTTAAATCACAGTGTATGATTTGCAATTGTATTGTAGCTTCTTTAGCCAAATGCTCGATTTCTCGCACCACCACGCGTATTCTCTTTAAAGAAAGTTAAAAATGTGTAGTTTTTTTTAAAGAATATTTTATCGAGGTATATTTACCTCACGTGTTTCTTGTTCATTATCAATGTACTTTTGATAATTTTCAAAGGTGCTTAAATTTATGAAATTGCTCATTATAATTTATAATTAAGGATTGTTGCAGAAAAATATTGTAAACCAAATTGCTTGTTCTTTTCGTAAGGCTACCTTTGTTTTCTGTTTTTATTTTGGTATAATGACAGCTGTGGCTTTCAAACTATTTGTGTGTTAAAGGCTGCCAGCGTTCATAACTGACATCACTTTAGGATACAGCCTAAATTTCTTAACAAATTCTAAGCAAAAAACAAAAAATAACTAAAAGATATTATGCTTTAAACTTTGTTATTTTTGAAATAGAGTGGTTTTCAATTTATTGGTTAAATTAAATTTGTTATACGGGATAAACACGTTTTCATCAGAATGCTTAAGTTTTTTTTTCCACAATATTAAAACGTTCTGTAGTAAAAAATTGTATATCAGAAAAGTTACGACTACGCCTCATGGAAGATAATGCTTACGACCAACGTAATTTAAGTAAAAGAAAAGTCCAATATTAGACGCATACCTAGAGTACTCAATGAGTTTAAGCTGCAAAAGACATACTCTTAACATAATTCGATGCTGCAATAAAAGGCAAGGAAAAATTTTTTATAATAACAAAAATTCTTTTACACACATTTGAAATCTTTTTAGCCTGGCACCCCTTACAAGTTCTGTGTGAACTAGGCTTCTCACTCTGTAGTAAAAAATCAATCACAATTACATTCGCTCAGCATTTGCTGTAGGCAAATAAAATATATAAACAATTAAAATTTATTAAACATTCCATTTACGTGAAGCAGCAAAAAAACTTATTTCAGAGAACTCAAAAAATAATAAAAGGACGCGTCGTTAGTCTTAATATTGCAACAAGTTATTGTAAAAATTTTGTGACGAAGTAACAAAATTCAATACCAAATCATGTCATATGGAGTAAGTTTCGATGAATTGTATGTAATAAAATTACAAGAAAAGTTATATTTATTTCAACACAGGGAGGCTACAATCCTAATGTACAAGGTGGCTATGGTCAGGGATATTCTGCTCCACCCGGTGCTTATCCACCGCAAAATGCCCAAGTTTCTCCTGATGCCCAACAATGGTTTAATATGGTAGATCGGGACCGTTCCGGAAAAATTAATGCCGAAGAGTTGAAAACAGCTTTGGTTAATGGTCGTGGGCAACATTTTTCCGATACTGCTTGCAAGTTAATGATAAGTAAGTTTAATACATATATATGAATCAGATTTATTTTAAAAACAAGCACCTCGTATATTGTTTCCACTGTGACGTCACAAGATATTAAATGACGTGTAAAAGAGAAAGAATAATTTCCCAATAAGCATTTTAGGTAACCATAAGGTTATACATTAAACATTGTTTTTAATACTTTTAGGCATGTTTGATAACGATGCCAATGGAACAATTGATATCTTTGAATTCGAAAAACTATTTCAATATATTAATCAATGGTTGCAAGTTTTTAAAACTTACGATCGCGATACATCCGGTCATATTGATGAATCTGAATTAGGACAAGGTAAATTTTTATATAATGGTTTTCTGTAAAGTGTTCATCAGAAATATTTCGTTGAATTTTTAATTTAGCTCTTACTCAAATGGGTTTTCGTTTTTCGCCGGAATTCATACAGCTTTTGGTAAAAAAGAGTGATCCCCAAAATCATAAAGAAATTTCTGTTGATCAGTTTATTGTATTGTGCGTACAAATACAACGTTTTACTGAGGCTTTCAGACAACGTGATACCCAACAGAATGGTGTCATTACAATTGGTTTTGAAGACTTCCTAACTGTGGCTTTAAGTTGTTCAGTATAAAAATAACTATAAAAATATTTTTTATATATTAAGTCTTTCTGTTTCTTAACGATAAACGGTAATTGTTTAATATTTAATTTGCTTAGCTTTGTAGTTTAAAAATCATTATTAAAAGCACCAGAACAACATTTACGGAGCATTTGCATAAATATAAGCACATAGTATTTGTATGTACATATAAATACATATTTTTTTTTAGTACAAACACAAATAAAAATGATATATTTTGTAAAAAAAAATTAATTGGTTTAAAGAAATTTATTGTTATTTGTAGGTCGTATGGAACAAATGCATGTACTAGGGATTAAAATTTTATTATTTATTATTTTATTTCCTTGTAAAGTCAAACTCAAAATTTATAATGTAAATGACTTTTAACTTCAAAGAAATTTATGTTTTTCAACTTTATATTTAAGCTACATTGAAAACGTTAATGCAACAGCAAAAATTTAAATCAAGCTCATTCACAATTTTGTAGAGCCAAAGCAAAATTGTTGTTGGAAATAAACTACGTGTTAATTTCTTTGGAAAACGTTTGCAGCAATAAAAGGCAAGCAGTTGTTTTTATATTTTGGCTGTTGTTGATGTAAATATTTATTCAACCGCAAAAGCTTTTTAAGGTAAAGCTTAAGTATTTTTTTTTTAAATATTTGATTAGGTTAAAAAAAATAACGATCCGTTAATCCTTTTGCTCCTTTAAGAAGCAATGGGTCCTATCGGATGACTTACCTTTTAACAACTTGAAATGAAATACACAACATCTACATATATTTATTTTTTTTAATAAGTTTATAAAAATAAAAGAAAAAAATATAAAATGTATAAAAGTTGCATGCACTTTCTTCGGAAATTAAATTTAAAAAAGTTTATTTGAACCTGAATAGTAATAAAAAAAACAATATTTTTTCTTAAAGTATTAGATTTATTAGAGACTTATTATTGTATTATATATAATAATATTTTATTTGCTCGTAATAATTTTTATGTGAACCCTTTTAAAAATGACAAATAACGGCAAAATAATGATTACTAACAATGAAAGGTATTCACGTCACGAATTTTTATCTTGAAATAGAGTAATATTAAGTTTAAAAAGATAATATTATGAACAAAAATTACACGAAGAAAAAAAAATTTAAAAAATTACGTTTAGACAAAAATTTACAGAATTTACAACTATGTATTGTTGAATAGGACGACATACATATAACACATACGAGAAATTGTGAACTTGTCAAATGTGTTATGTTGGCAGATTAAAGGTATATAAATACAGGTGCTATCAAGGCAAATACACTATTACAGAAAGTGTTAAGAACCCAGCTGTTTATGAATTCATCTTGAAATTTCGTGAAGGTGATTGTCAGAATTATTAACTTTTTTCGAAATTAAAAATTGTTTTGACATTCACTTTTTCAAACACAAAAAGAAAATGCAGAGGGCGAATTTTTTGAATTCCTATTGATATCACCTGTATTTTCTTGGAAGTTTTGGCTGCAAAAGGGTTCATTTTAAATTTAGCCACGTTCAAGGCGAATTCATTGACCAGTTCGAGTTAACAGCACAGCTGATCTACTTTTTTCTTGCATAAATCTAGGCTGTGTTGTCGAATTTGTTTGTGTACACATCTTTTTTGATAAGTACATCAGACAACGAAAATCACAACAAAAGGAAAATTTACTTCGCCGCAAATAAGTTGTTGTAAAATCATTACCACCTTGTAATTAGTTCGCGTTGGCCACGGTAATAAAAATATGTATATATCATGTAAAACCAACTTTAAAAGCGGCAGTTACATTGAAAAATTGAAACAATCAGCCTAGAGGGTGAATTATTTGAATTCGCGTTAATAGCCCTGCATTAGTATGCATGTATGTATACTCATGTATACCCTGCTATCTACCTTTGGAAAATGTATGTCTTAAAGGCTTTATTAAGGATAAATTATTTTCTTTAAATTGTGGCAACACAAAACTTTAGCTAAAGGAAACTTAATTAAAATGTTTAAGGGCCATTATTACAAGTTGGCGACAAAGTTGGCGGTAGTAAATGGTAGCGTTAACAGAACATGGCGATAAAGTGGCCGTTAGCAAATTTCCATTATTACAACTTGCCGGTAAAGTTAAATACATATTTCTTATTGTGTGGCAATACCGTTAGCAATTACCGACTACTTTTGAAGGAGTAATAAGATTGTAGTGGCAACGACGCACTTTTGTTTACATTTTGAAAAGCAAAAATTGTGTAACGGATAGTGCTACCATATTAAAATAAAAAAATATGGTAACTTAAACATAAATCCTCCTTGTAAAACTTACCGCCAAGACGAACTTGCCTTTAATTTATCGCTCATTTTTAAGTTAAAAGAAAGTTGTTATAATGAAAATGTTTTTATTCAAGCGATAAAATCTCACTTTAAGCTAACGCGAAGTTGTAATAATGGCCCTAAGCCATCTAACAATTTTTAAGTTACAATATAATTTCCTTAATAATACAATATACCAAATATGTTTTTTAAACTTTTTAAGTTTCTTATTTATATTTAACTTTAAGCTAAAATATTTATTTAAACATCTAATGACTTGTTTAGGGATTGAAATGATGTGTGATTTTTAATAGTGATTGATTAAGTCAGTTTTTATTTGATTTAAGTTTTAACATTAACGCTGCCTAGTTATAAATATTTTTGGTTTTACGTTTTTTCTTTAATTTTACTGCTTACTTTTACTTACATTCTATACAGCAGCTATGTGTGTTATTGTATATAATTATTTTTTTCATATTTGTCTTGGTTAATATATAAAACATAAATTTATACATAATTTATGACAATTAATCTAAGTATGACTTGATAATTGTTTTATTCGTTTTTCTTCTTTTTACGGATATGTAAGAAATGGTTAATTATTTTTCTTAACAAATGTTTTTAGCTAAAAGCTTTTGTTTCTTAAATATTTGAGTTTATTTACTGTATAAATTTAATCTCATAATATTAAAAATACTTTTTACTTAAATTTTACAAAAAAAGTGTTAAATGCAGCAGTGTACGAGGAGCTTTAGTACTTTTACATTGAGTATATGTATATTCAAAACTTAATAAAAAAATAATACCTACGTTAAGTAATGTAACAATAGATTTATAATAACTTATACAAAACACTTTTGTTTGCAATAAAAATCATGAAACTTAAGAATTCTAATGTTTTGGAATATAACCAAGGTTTTTAATAAAACATTTGATTTTTAAAATATTATCTTATACGTAATTTTTTTTGTTATAATTTAAATCAAAAAATCAGTCTCAATAGGAATAAAGATCATGTGTTTGTGTTTCTTTTTAAATAAGAAAAATATTAATTTGCATGTTCATACTTTAAAAGTTTTATTAATAAATATTTAAAAGTAAATGTAAAGTCCTGTGCTAATAAATCTAAAATGTAACTCTGCGACCAATAACCAGTTAACAATGTCAAGAACTTAAAAAATAATTATTTAAAATTAAAGAAAATATAATTGATGCCTAAAATTTAATTTTCAAATTTAAGTAATTATGTTTTCAAAATGGCAACACCTATCAAAATCCTTTAAATTTCTTTTTTGCTATAACGACTGTGTTAGTGTTTGGTTTTTAAGATTTCTTTACTACGAACTTTCATTTTCCAATATAAAACCCTGCATACCTTAAGGCGTCATTTTAGCGTTTTGGGCATATATCTTACTATATACTTTGTTGTGTTAATAATATAAAAGAAATAAACAAAATCGTCGTACATGTTTAAAAAAAGCCAACTGCATTAATAAAAATAATAATAAGTAAAAATATATAATGAAAGTAACTCTTTTTACATAGGCTGTATTCCAAAACGTAGTTTGCCTTGCATTACAAATTTTCAACTTTTTCCCTTATACACTCCTTACAATTTTGACAACGTTTTTTGCTTTCAGGACATTAATATAGCGCTGAACACTCATTTGGAAGTAAAAGATATTATCAAAATCCTTAACTTTGCTTTCAGGAAAACCTTGAAATTTTGTGATGCAAAGCAAACTGCGTTTTGGAACACAGCCATACTTTTATAAGTACATATAAAAATTGCAAGTGATTGCAATAGTAAATGCAAACGTGGCAAGTAAACCAGCTTAAATTTTAAAACTTTGTTTATTATGGAATTTAATTTGCAACGAATTTGAGTTTCTCTTCTGTTATAAAATGTTGCCATCTTTTTCTTTTGGTGAGTTTTTTTGTATAGAAAACTGTTCTAGTTTCCGGCACATTTTGCATCGAATAAAAGATATTTAAAGAGTCATTGCAACGGTTAGAAGTATATAAAAACTTTTTAAATATTTTGTAAAAAGAATGTATAGGTAATTTAGTTTATGAGCAAACCTAAACAAAACCGGAAATCCTGATGCTCATACATTTGTATGAAGGTAGCCGACAAAGAGTTAGCAGTGAAGCTAGCGGCAAAAAACTATGTAAACAAATAAAAAAAGGGATGTCAGTTTGGAATAATTAAGGTAAAATTGTGAGTTTTTGTAAAAACCTCTATTATTTATTTCATTTGCTTTATAAGCCTAATAGCCATTATGTACTAGCAAATTTGAATTTGGGCAGAATAGCAAATTTTTGTTTTTACTTTCACATGAAATAACTTTACTAGATGTTTCGTAGGCTTTGTGCCGGAAAAAGTGACCTTGGTTTTGTGCGTACTTTTGGACAGACGGCTAACATTTTCAAAATTGTTATAGTGTTTTTTATTTTTGTTGAGCTTTTGTTTAAGTAAACCTTAAGGAAATTTTGTAAAACAATTATCTGGGTAAATTATTTTTAATTGGTGATTATTTATATAATTTACTTGAAAAACTTTATTTTATAGACTTTAAATAGTTCTTAAATAGTTTTAATAAAAACAAACACATTTTTTGCATCTTTAGAAATCAAAAAATGAAACTTTAGAGTCGAAAGAACCCCACCGAAATAATCCCTGAGAGGATTAAAGTATTTGTTGTCCGCAAGAAGGGTGTACGTACAGTTTTTTTTAAAGGATTTAAAGTATATATAAACACTGGACTCGGCATCCATATCATAAGAAAGTACATGAGATTGTCCTAGACTATCTGATAAGTTAAGCGTTTTTCAGGCGGATATGCTGGCCATTTTGAGGGTAAAAGATTTTATAGTGAAACATGTTCCAAGATATGTTAAGGCTACTATTAATGTCGACAGGCAAGCAGCCCTAAGGTTAAAGTCTGAGCTGGTAAGATATTATTTAAGGTAAGACTATTATAGGCTCCGTGGCGTTGCGACGTAATAGGCACT
The DNA here is from genome assembly GCA_963583895.1 of Melanophora roralis. NCBI lineage: Eukaryota > Metazoa > Arthropoda > Insecta > Diptera > Rhinophoridae > Melanophora > Melanophora roralis. Next base: position 76,196,706 of record OY757191.1, read on the forward strand.
GGTAAAAAGTCGGCAGCAGCTATGAAAAAAAATTATTAGCGGCGGCTCATAGTCAGCCACAGTTAGCTATATGACGTTGGTTAAGTTTATAAATTTCGACATATCGTCAGCTGAAATGCAAAGTCACGTAGCTACATTTTTCAAAGTTTTACAGAAGAAGCAACTTCATTTTCTAAATTGCAAAGGTTGTGCTTGTAAATTGTTTCTTTTTCCGGCATTTGGTTTCAAGTTTTGTTTGTAACAATAAAAACATAAATTGTCATCTGACTTTTGATAAAATAGTATGTATAATCAAATATATTAAAAGATCGATTTGGAATTTTTTGTTAGTTACGTGGTTTTGCATTTCAGCCAACGTTATACAATTTGAAAATCAAAAAAATTAAAATAAAAAAAAAATAAGAAAAAAATATATTATTTTTAGTTAAAAAAAAGAAAGTATATGTAGCCAGTTCAACTTTAAGCCAAACTTAGCCGAAGCAAGTCCGCGGCGGCTGGATTGCTCTAAACAAATCTGTCGCAGCTTTTAGCCGACTTTGGGCCGAACCAGTTGTTGCTTGATCGTAAATGTTGATAAGATTTTAATCATAGGTTTTTCAAGGCAAAACAAATCAAAAGCATTTGTGTGAATTAGTCATTCTATACAGAAATATAAATTTAAAAACCTCTTTTGCTTATATTGAGGTAAAAACCCGTAAACGAGCACAAAAATTACTTCTTAAATTTTTATTGGTACTTTTTTCACCTTTGAAATCGCAATATGTATATTAAATTTAAACCAATGACTAAGCTTAGGGAAAAAGGTAACATTTTTTTTAAATTTTTTCCTTTTTTCAATTTGAAAGTCTAGAACAATGTCAGTCAAGAGTGTTTCTGGGGACCGAACACTAATCGGGTTTTACATGTACACAACACGAGTACAAACAAAACACAATAACAAAGAGAGAAAAAAACAAAACAAGTAACAACAGCACAGGTTGATATTGCATTTTTTGTTTAAAAACACAGGAAATAAGCACCCATACGTTCTCAAAAACGGTATTCTCTTGTTAGGTACCGCTGGTTCAGAAAGGTTAAGCTGTAAGCTATTGATTCAGATTGAAACAGAAAACTGCATAACTTGTAGTTTTTCATATTTTAAACCTTAAAAAATTTTTAAAAAATTGACTCAAATAACGGCTCCATAAAAGAAATTCATTCTATATTATTTGTAGTGCTTTTTTTAATCATAAACTTAAAAATATAAAATAAGGATTATTGACCCTTACTAAAAATAATATTCTTAAGAGCTGAAAAAGTAATTTTTTACACTTTATAGGGTTTTCTGGGTTTAAGGTTATGATATAAAATATGCGTAAGATATCGATACAAGAAATTGTTATTCGTAAGAAAATTCCATTTATTTATTCGTTAATTTTAAAATTTAAAAAATTTTATAAACTCGTAGCCTTACACAGGATTAAAACTTGAATGTTTTAAGACAGAACTGTATCTAGTTTCTATAACTTTCGAGAAGTTTTCGCATCGAGAAATTTTTAAAGATGATAATAGTGTTTCAGTTAATAACAGTGTGCGTTAAAGAAAAATATCATAAAAAAGTTTCATGCACTAGTTTTTACTTTGTTTTTGATAGTACACATACATATATTTATAATTAAAAATACTCTAATGTGCTGTTTTTATAAGCCAAGTAGTGATCGTCTGTGTATGAATTATATGTATTTTGTTGTTGTAAGCAAACGCAATCCAGTAAAAAGTATTAAAACATTTTAGCCAGACGAGTAAACTTTATGACTCAAATTTTAAACCCATATTATTGTATTTAATGCTTAAAAAAATTTTTATAAATATTGTTTCTTTTATGTTCTTTTATAAGCCAAGTAGTGATCGTCTGGGCACGAATTAAATGTATTTTGTTTTTGTTTACAACAATTCAATAATATGGGTTTAAAATTTGCATCATAAAGTTCACTCGTCTGGCTAAAATGTTTTAAGACTTTTTACTGGATTGCGTTTGCTTACAAAAAAATATTAACTGGAGAACACAAATTGGGAGCGTTAAGTGATTGTTTTTTTTCTGAGCATTTTTTAATTTTTTCTCAACATTCTTCTGCTAGTGAAAAAGTTCCGAAAAGAAACATATCATTACCTTAATATAGAAAGACTCTAAGTCGTTTATTTTTAAAAGCCCCCATTTTCGTTTATAAATGATCTGTTCATATAACACAATTAGCCAAAACAAATATCTCGACTTAAAACATTCAAGTTAGGGCCTTTCTATATTGGTGTAAACATACGTGTTTCAATGTAAACAAATGAAAAAAAAGCAAAATTTATCATTTTTAGCTTAAATATTGAAAAAAAATATTTAAATATCATAAAAACTTTGCACAAATAAAATCTTTTTTTAAATCACTACTATATTTGAAGCTTTAAAGACACAATGTGTACTGTTTTGATAGAGTTAAAATTGTTTGAAAAATTTTCGTTCGCGCACTTTTTGGTACAAAAATTTTTTTCTGCGAGTAATTTCTTAAAATTACTCAGTATTACTGGTCTTTACTGGAAAACTAAACGAATGAACCCATAATTAGTTAATGCAATCAAAAAAATTGTCAAAATTGATGAGTCTATAATTGTTTTTTATGTTTTTTTCGAATCTAATTTTGACTGCAGTAAAATTTAATTACAACTTTGTTTATTTTAAATTTGACAGTGCTTCGTTGACCATAACAAAGTTTATTTATTAAACTTTTCAATCAACGAAGTTTAAAAAGCATATTCTTAACTTTAAAGAATTAATTTTCGAATAAAAAAAGAATAAATGTTTCGTATTTGTATTTATTGAAAAAAAAAAAAATAAAACTAAAAATAAAATATATTTAGGATGAAACAAGTAAGTCTTTTAGTTTCCACTTATGATACAAATAATACAAAAAGTTGTTACAAAAAACAAACAAAAAATTAAAAAAAATTTGCAAAATGATTTCGAAATTTTGTAAGTTTTTTCTTAATTAAAATAAAAAAAATTAAAAAAAATATAAAGAAAAACGAAGGGTACACTTATATTAATATTGATGTTTTTATAGTGTATAAAGGGACATACAAACGTAGATATCTAGAAGAGGTCCTTGTTTAACTAAGTCTTAAAATTGTTACTAACACTAAAAATAGGAATTGTTAATTTTTGATTATTAGGAATATGTATGTGCGTGAGTATGTATATGGCAAGGAATTTTTGATTTTAATTAAATTTAATTTTAAGCTGGCACATTAATATGTTTTTTTAAGGAAGAATTTTTGTTTAATTAATAATAATTTATAAACAATTTTTTTTTATAATTAGTAATGGGAAGCAAAATAAATAAAAACTGTTGAAAATGTGCTTGGAAGTTTTCAAATCTTATTTTAAAGTTAATTTAACAAAAAATTTAAGGAAAATCTAATATGTGATATATAAATTTAAGGGTAAGAGAACATATAAATGCACGGTGCCAAGATTTTGCCTATAGCGGATATATACTGACAGTGTTCCAGTGCCGTGATATTTATTGAATTAAACATGACGATTCATATTGTAGAATTATCTTGTTTTATATATATGCATGTACATACTTATATGTTAAAACATGTCTACAGACGTGTTATCCTTGTATAAACGTGTTTAATGGCCACATTTTTTTAATTTTTTTCTTTGCGTGTATGTTTAAATATCGTAAAGTGGTTTTGCATTTCAGCTTAGGATATTTAAATATAGAAAAGTGTGTTTTTAATTTTTTTCTAAATTTTTTTATATTTAAAAAAAACATTACACTTTGTATCATGGCGCAATAATTTATCAGGTGGTGTCGATTCTACAACAACAACATTTGGTGAATATAATTTTCGTTTTTGTTGTAGTTTTCGTTGGCTCTGTTGTCAAAAAAAGATAGGTAAAAGTAAACAACTTTGACTACCCAGCCTCGATTTATGCATGAAAAAAGTAGATCAGCTGTGCTTGTAACACCACCTGGTACGATTATTTCACCATGCTTTGTATTGCAATTTTAATTACATGAACAATTATCTTTAGAACTGTCAACTCTTTAATAGCCTTATTCATAAAAAAATTTTAGATTTTTTAGAGAGTTAAAAACAAAAACTTTAAATATTTTGTTTCAAAAAACATCCTTTATGGATAAGAGCTTTAAAAAGGACTGGCAATTATTTTCTGATCGATCTTTTTTAAAAAAATAGTAAAAGTTATACTTAAGATATCAAAATTCTACTAAAATTAGGGGAAATCACTTTTTGATCCAAGCACCAAGCGCAAGTAGGTAGTGCAAGCCGAGCAAAAAATTTTAAATTTGTAAAAACGCAACTTTAACACATCTACAACAAAATTTCTGAAAATGACAGTAAGTCTCCATTAGCAATGAACTTGATTTAAACATGAATATGTACATGAATTCGTTAATGATTTGCTAATGTTTATGTTTCGACCAAGTGCTGCCATCGACGGCCAAACATATGGCTGAGCAATCATGTTTGCCATCACTTGTAATATTTTGTAATATTTTATATAACATTTAAAAACAACAACAATTAACATTGAATAGTATTCTATGAGTATCAGAACTTATTCGATATCTAGAAGCAGATGAAAAAATCAGTAGCGCTGCTCTGCCGACTTCATGTTTATGTTTTGTTGCAATCGATGACTTGTGGAGACGAAGCTTTATCCATTAATTTTAATCAGGCATGAACTTGGCAAAAATGTATTAATGTTCGTGGTCAAAATACCATTGTAAATTGTTGTTGCTTTGCACTGATTTTAAAGGCAAATATCGTGGGGAAAATAATTGCTCAGATATAAGTTTGGCCATTAATGACAGCACATGAACATAAACGGTATACATATGTAAGCCAAATACATATAAGACAAACGCAGGCTACGTTTTATACCAAGTTTATGAAGCTTGAAATGTTTTGTTGTTGCTGTCTTAAAAGTTTTAACTTTTTCGTTTGATTTGCATGTTTTGCCCAAAAGTGGTTGTTTTAAAAGTGAATCCCCTAATATTACTTTAATTTAGCAAAATCATTAATTATAAACTTAACTTAAAATTTATAAAGCATTAATTTAAAAAAAAGGAATTATTTAAAAAAAGTTGCCAAAAAAGTTAAACTAAATTTGTCTAGAAAAATTCTAAATCAATAAAAATTTCAAATAACAAATACAATAAAAAGAAATCAATTAATTTTTTATTTTCTTTAATTTAATCAACCCTCATAATCGTTAGCAATTTTGAGTTAAAATTTTTTTAAAAAAATTAAAGAAACAAAAAAATTTATTAGAAGAAATCTGCCAACAACGCAAGACAAGTCAAATATAAATGTTAACAAGACTACAACAACAAATGCTTAAATACTGCAAATTTGTTCAATTGAAGCAGAGAAGCCCCTGATGGAATTTTCATAAGCTGGTAGAAGCTCAAAGACAGTTCACGTCACTCTTCCTTTATTCTTCTTTATATATAGAGTTTGACACAGGCCCGTTCGCAATGTTTTCTTTTATGAACGGAACAGTTTCAAACTTCACATATAAAAAGAACAAATATAAGAGAGGCTAAGACTTCCTCCTAACTGCAACTACCACCTTATGATTATTTCACCATGAAATAGCAGTTTCATGTATCTGGTTTTTAATTTTTGTATTTTTCGCTCGTCTTTGACAATCTGTTCGATTTGCCAGGCTATTGGCATTTAATTCTGAATATGCGGGTACATTGATTTTTACTTAATTTTTCTATTAAATCTTTAATAGTTTTCAAGATAATTTTTAAACATGGGGGAAAATATATTATCGTATTTTGTCGCCTTTTTTTTTTTCTATAAATAAAGAATTTATCGCGTATAGTTCATGTAAATAATAATACTTTGTTTAAATTCTACTAAAACCAAATGGTTGATTATAATTATTCTTTTCATATGTAACGCCTATGGTCATCTGCCAGATTTTCGTGCAACATTTTCAACAATTGTTATCTATCGTTTTCCCAAGATTGAGCCATCAAAAAGGCCCACACTCATTTGGAGCAATCAATTAATAACTTACTACTTGAATCGTCGGAAGCATTGCCACTGCTTGGATTTGATTCTAATTTAATTGAGTATTTTGAACGGCGTTTACTGGCCAACTGTGGTAAATTCGAATGATGCTTGCGCACATGAACACCCAAATTTCCACGTTGTTTGGATTTATAGGGACAGTAAGGGCATTGATGTGAAGGCTCCTTGCCGCCACACTCAACATTTTCATGACGTCTTAAAGTAGACTTCCAGCGATATTTCTTGCCACAGTGGCGACACTCATAGACGGGCTCACCATCCGGCCCAATGCCGGTGGGACCACTATCGCTTGTTCCGCTATTGGCAAAATCACTTAATGAGTATTCAAAATTACGAAGAGCTTGTGCTTGAGCTTGGGCGGCTAGATTTATGTATTTTTGGGATTCATCGGAAAAATAGTCACCTGGAGCTGAAGTTGAGGTAGAGGAATTATTTGCCAAAACATTTTGTTGCATGTGGGAGGTGAACTGTGTCTTAGGGCCTTCCATTAAATGTATATCCTCGAAACCATTATAACGTGAATCATCCTCATCATCTCCATCATTATTGTCAGAAGTGGTTTCAGTATCACATTCAGAATTTCTTTGAGTCCTTAAAAATGTTTCCAATATCTTGGCGGGGGCAGTTTCCTCGACTTTAAGGTTTTTATTAAACTTACCCGTATGAAATTTAATTAACTCTTGGGCACGCATTTGTTGCTGGAAGCTATGATAACCATCCCTTAGCAAAGCGGCGGCAATGGCAGCTGCCTGGGGATTGGCGGGTGGGTTCGTCACTGGCACTGGTTTTATAACACTAAGATGGGGAGTGATAACTAAACCTGTGTCAGGATTAATAAGGGGCTTAATATCTAAGGGTTCTGCATTGGCAGTTGGTACAACCACCGATGTTGGTATGGCGGTCATTGATAATGGCGGCATATTGCACTCATTGTTTTTAGCGTTTGATGGCACTTGGTTGGCGGTATTGATGTATTTGATGCGCGGATGAAATGACGCGCCCGCCATTTCATCACTATGCAAGTTTTTTGAAGCCGTGTCAGAGGCAGCACCATTTGTGGCTATGGCCGCTATACTAGACGGCTCATTTGTCTCCGCCGAAGTGGGTGAGGTTTGAACAACGTATTTAACAGTAGAAACTGTTCCTGCTGTGCTTTTGGGCGCTTTGGCAGCAGCATTGGCCCTATAGAACTCATACAACATATCGGAAACATCCGACATGGACATTCGTTTATTTTTTCCATTTGTAATTGCTTTGGCTTTTGTCGTATCATTCAAGGAATTGCGACTGTTAGAACGTTTTGGTTTGTTGTTGTTGTTGTTATTGTTCAAAATTGAACGAGTATTTGTTGTTTGTACCTGATTAGGTGCGGCATTTTCTTTGTGTATTTGAGCTGATTTATTAGTTAAATCTGTAAAAATTTATTTAATTAATTAAAACGAAGTTAGTACAAAACTTAATAGATTGCTTCCCTGTATATATATGAAGGATGTAATTACATATGTATTTTATTAATGAAAGTCATGAAAAAGCAAATGAATTGTTATATTTTGTTTTATTTTCATATGTGAGCAATATTATTAAAAATTAAAAACTGTGCATGAGTTTTTCGGACCTGCGGTCAAGAATTTTTGATAAGTTGTTAGTAAGCAAATACATACATACAAAAAGTTAGAATATTTTTTACTATTTTCTACATATGTATTTCTATATTCTATATCTACATATTTTTAACTATTTGTTATTTTATATAATTTAAAATTTTTACTTCTTCTGACTTAAGTAAATTTTTAAAATTGTGATAACTTTGGTTGGGGGTTTTAAAGCAAAATCGTTCTATAAAGTCTTTCTATAATATTATTTTACATATATGTAAATATACATGTACTTACAAATTTAATTTTTAAGGCTTTTACGTAGAGGTCCTTTTTCTGTGGTTTATAATTATCTCTTTTTACTTTTTATCTATGAAATAATTAAAACCTATTACACAATGCCCAAAATATTTTTTTCCACCACTCTGCAAATAATGCCGTTAAATATCTATCACTCTCCCAAAATAATAAAGAAAACGGTAAAAAAACAATTTAACTTATAAGGTTTGTTGTTGGTGTTGTCTCAGTGTTGCCGGGTTATAGATAATAAATTCCTTTTAATCCAAACAACTAACCCTAAATTTGTACTAGTCCAAAAACAATAAACCCCTCAAAAAAAGGCTTGGTTTTTGTTTTTAAGTTAGTTAGTTTGGAGGTAGAACATTTGCCACATTTGACCTGGCAATACTGAGAAAAAATTAAACCAAAAATATTTCAAATATATTTTTTGATCTTAAAAATTGTTTATATTTTTATCCAAGTACTTTTTTAATAAAAAAAAAATTGTTAGTTGAATATGCTTATAATTTTTGTTTTTTCAGTTCCCATAAAGCAAGTTTACTATCGCAAGCAAGGTGGATCTAAACAAGGTGGTAGCGTTAGTACTACAAATACAACAGTAACAATCATATGGCATTTTTATATTGTAAGTCCCGGGACAAACACTTAGACGTCAAAAAAATACAAACAAGCAAACAAACGTAAAGTATTCAGCTTTCAACGTCTAGGGGTGGAGCAAAGCAAAAGAAACAATAATCAGCTGAAGGATTAATACCACCTTGTATAAACCCACCTTGGTCGCAAGTTTTAAGTCAAAGAAGGTAAATTAAAGAAAAAGCATAAAAACGGTTACAGATTTGCTTAAAATCAAGGTGGATAAATAAATACAAAGTCTTATTTTAGGTGAATTCATTGAGTTTTTCTGAAAGTCCCTCAGGGTACACTAATACAGGTGGTGTTAAGAACACAGCTGATTATGAATTCGTCTTGAAATTTTGTGAAAGTGATTGTCAGATTGTTAATTCTATTTGAAATTGAACATTTTTTGGACATTCACTTTTTCAAACACAAAAAGGAAATGCAGAGGGCGAGCTTTTTGCATTCGCCTTGATACTACCTGTATTAGTGTACCCAGTTTCAAGGTGAAATTAAAAATTCGCCCTCTGCATTTCCTTTTTGTGTTTAAGAAAGTGAATGTCAAAAAAATTTTAAATTTCATAAAGAATAAATAAATCTGACAACTTTCTCAAATATTCGTAATGAGCTGGGCTCTTGGTATAAGCTGTATTAGTGTACCGTAAGGTCCCTGATATTAATCCACCTTAAACATGGTAAAATTATTTATTACGCTGTAGAGTTCGGAGAAATCTTAAATTTTCTTAATTTTTGGTTTTTTTGTTTGTTTATGGAGCTTGACTGTTTCACGTTTAAAATTTTATCTTTGATTTCAGAACTCCATATAAACAAAAGAAAAAAAATGCAAAGAAGCAAAATCCCCTCCGAACCTCTACAATCTGATTAACGATTTCACCATGCTTGCAACAAAAACTGATTAATGTTTCGATTATTTATGGCAACCTAACTTATGTTGCATTGCCTCACCGCTACCACCATCGTCAGTTGTCATCTGTAATACAATTTCGGAAACTGACAATCGAACTGAAGTTGAGTTGCCATACATAATCGAACCTTAAGCTAAAATGGGAGAATTAATTTTTTATCTATTCTAATATTTTCAAATAGCATAAAATTTTTTTTATTTAATTTTTTGTTTTGATTAAAAGTGACTTAAAAGCTAGAGTATGAATACATATGTAAATGTATGCAAATGAACAAGCTCCCTTAACCATGAGTTATTATTATTTAATGAATGCTGATGTTTTCATGAGTTGTTAAATCCGTTTTGATATGATGATGCCTGTTTGGGTGAATTTTTATTACCTTATCTACCAACATACCCAGATCCTTCCCTGGTAAGTATTTGGGCACCTACAAAATAGAAAAAAATATATTAATATAATTCTTTACCAAAAATTTTGAACATATTTTGCATGGGATTATGAAATTTTGGGTTGTTGTCTTTTAAGGCTCAGCCTGTAAAAAAGAAAAAGAAGAAGAATTAGTTTAGAGTTTTAAAGGAATTTTTTATATTGAATCTAGTGCAGTAGGGAACGTATATAGTGCAGTTTACCATTAAGCTTTTTTTAAGTGAAATATGTAAAAGTATTTTTTAACTTTTAAGCAAAGTTGACATTTTTTTATTTAAAGAGAGGCTTAAATAAAATAAGAGTTTCGAAAAAAAATGCTACACAATAATTACTTTTGCTGTTGCTATATAAGTAGGTTGTATTGAAAATTCTTCATACATACATTAACAGCAATAGCAACAGTCCAAATATAAAAACTATTGCTTTGCTCTTCATTGCTGTAATTATTTTTCACACTAACACAGAAAAAACTGCACATATTTTTTTTCAAACAAACATTTTTTTAAAATTTTAATTTTTTTCAGGCAATATTTTATTAGACCCTAATAAAATTGTTATTTGATTTTTATGTCAAACAAAATAAACGAAAAATCAAAAAATTGTTTTGTTCAATAGCAATAATTTTTTTATTGAAAATAGTAGGCACTTTTTTCCAAACAAATTTTTTCAGAAATCTAATAAAATTGTGTATCTGATTTTCCAATTTTGTTTATAGGTCCGAAATCAGTGAAGCATTTAACTGGTCCAATAAATTGTTTGTCTGAAATCGGAAATCTGTGAACAGCAAACAAAAAATTTGTAATAAATAAAACAGCAATGTCCAAAAAAAAAAAACCAAATTACTTTACATAGCGCTTTTTATTTAACATTTTCAATGCTAAAAGCAACAGCATAATAAATTTAAAAATGCTGTTTTTTAAAAGCTAAATTTTTAAGTTTTCTAACTTTTGCTATTTGATGTGCTGTATAAATTTTTTAACAGCACAGCAACATCATTATGATTACCAACAAAATTTATAAAATTTTAAATGTAGCAGAGTATTTTTTCTGTGCTTTTTCTATTTGACAACTAGCATTTCTAACGCTGAATAAAATGTTCGTACTGCTGACTTCAACTCATAATAAGGCTTATATTTTTTTCAGCTCATTGCAACTCTGGTCACATTTACCTGACTTTTTTTTATTGCTTTAAGCATTTGAAATCCCTATTGACTTTAAAAATCATGTTTTGCCGATTTTTATCCTCTTTGTTTATTTTTTTAGCAAATGCTAAATTTTTTCCCCCGTTTTCCATAATACATTTTTTATGTAAAAAAGATTTTTAAATAATATTTTCTCATGTAAATGAAATACATAAGTATTTCAAACTTATTTTAATTTAATAAAAAAATATGAAAATAAAAACACAGTTTTTTTACTTTTTTCTATATCTTAAGATATAATTTTAAAGCTTTTTATGTATAAAGTACATAACGAAAATGGTAATTATTTATGAGTTTTTAAAAAAAGTTAAGCTCACTCGTTATTGCCGGTATTCTGAATTTTTTAAAAAACTTAAAATTGTAACAAAACTAGACAATTTTTTTATATAATTATTTTTTGTTTACTCTTTCTTTCTTAAGTTAATTCTACTTGTTCTTAGTTTAAGTTCTTTTTCGCAATTATTTTTAATGTTGTTTTTATTTTCCAGGGACCCAAAACAATAGTTTCAGGGTTTTAAAAGAAAAGTATCAAATAAAGCCCCCCATCATTATGGTATTTAACTAGTTTTTTTTTGAGTAATTAATATTAATTATTTTTTATTTATTTTTTACATTAATTATTTTCATGTAGTATTTATATTTTTTTTTCAGGGACCGAAAACAATAGTTTCTAGGTTTTGCAGAAAAAAGTAGCAAACTTCGAGCTGTTTGCACTAGCTTGTGCCAATTGTTTTACTTTAATGTTTTAAATGTTGATAATGGACAAATTTTTGGCAAAATGTTATTTTATGCATGGTTACATATTTTTTTAGCCCACTAACTATTCTATAGTATTATTTAAAGTATTTGATTCTAATAATTCTAATTCATAAATTATAATATGCTCCGTATTATATTGTTAGAAACTCATTTAAATAAAATGAAATTAAACTGAAATTGAAAAAGCAAATGCTTTTGAAAATCTTGATTTTTATGCTTTTTTGCAGAAAAAATAACTTTTTGTTAATTTTTATTCTCTTTGAGGTTGCAGGAATAACTGTTATTTTTAATTTTTTTAATCAGAAAATAACTATTTCTGCGAAAACCCCAATGGGAAATAATTATTATTCCTGAAATCAATAGGTGTGTTCATTTACAGAAAATTATCAATAATTTGCGATAATTATTACTAATAAGTCTTCACGTATACAAAAAATTAGCAGCTAGAGAGCCAAAAAAGAGCGTGATATGTTTAAAAACAAAAATGTTTCTGATAATTTCTACTAGTAAAAATTTTACTATCAGAAATTATTTAAACAGTTTGAATAAAACTTTGAAAAAAAAATTTAAGTTTTAAATTTTTATAAGTTTACAATAGTTGTGTTCAATAACTTTCCAGTAATTACTAGCAACGAGAGAGTAAAAAGAAATATTTTCAAAATTGCTCTCAAAAATATTTAAAAGTAAATGAACACTTTTACAGTCAAAATTTGCAATCAAATGTATTTTGTTATTGTAAACTTATAAAAATTTAAAACTTAAATTTTTTTTCAAAGCATAATGAATAATTTCTGATAATAAAATTTTTACTAGCAGAAATTATCAGAAACATTTTTGTTTCTAAACATATTACGCCCTTTTTTGGCTCTCTAGCTGCTAATTTTTTGTGTACGTGAACACTTACTAGTAATAACTATCGAAAATTATTAATAATTTTCTGTAAATGAACACACCTAATAACAAATGCTTGCAAGTTTTGACTGTAAAAGTGTTTATTTACTTTTAAATATTTTTAAGAGCAATTTTGAAAATATTTCTTTTTACTCTCTCGGTGCTAGTAATTACTGGAAAGTTATTGAACACAACTAATATCAGAAAAATAAAATTTTTAAAGAAAACACTAAAATTAAGGAAAGAATAACATTTTAGTTGTTTTTTAAAAATTTTTTTTTAATTTTTATTTAATTTTTTTTTTACAAAAATATTTGTTTTTATACAAAACACTATTAAAAATAAACTAAACACTTAAAGCGATTGCACAGTATACCTTGCTAAATTTTTCCAAGTTCCCTTTTAAATTTTCTTTCGTGTTTTCATTGGGAAACTTTACTTTATCCATAATTGGCTATTGTTTTAACAACATTTTCTGTTATATAGTTTGTAATTTATCTCTTCTCGCTGAGAATTAAAAATATTACAAAATTTATAACTTGTTTTTCTCAACAATCTCCTCTTTACACATACAGTTTTTGCAAAGAAAACTTTTTTTCAAAAATAAATAACTAAGTTTTTGTGCCCTCACTTTTACAAATTTAAAACTTTTTGTGCGTGCTAAAACTGTGGGCGTTTTGTATTCCTATTGGCTAGAAATTTACAACTTTTACGTTAATATACAAATGGAATAGTTCTAACAAAAATATTTTCGAAATTTCTATTATACATTAAAAATTCATAAAATTACAAAAATCAACTATGTAAATTAAAAAAATTGGAAACGCTTAGACTAGACCACATTTTAATATTTGAGCTGCACCTTTTACATTATCTATCAGAATCTTTCTTAACTTGCTTAAATTACCTTTGTTTTCAATAAATATAATCAGTAAATTTCAAACAAAATTAAATTTTAAAAAAAAATTTTTGAACCATACAGCTTAGATAAAAACGATAACCACTTTGTTTATTTATTACCCATATTTTGCTTTGTCTCGCCCACTGCAAATTTCATGTTGTTTTTTTTAATGTTTTGTTATTTTTGTGATACAATTTTGTTATGTTTCGCGTAAGACATACATACTTTGCTACTTGGAAAACAAATGTAACAACAACTATGTACGTCATCTAACAAAAAATCATGCGCATGGCGTAATCTTTAGCTTATCATTCTTGCACTTTCCAATGTGAATGTTGTTTAGCACAGTGTGCAATAACATAATTGAAACTGCTGATACTCTCCAAATGCTAGAAACTTTTCTTCTTCTTGTTAGAAACTGTAAGATTTAGTCACTAAATTACAATTTTTTAAGGGTACATTCATAAAATTTTTTTGACTTATAAAAGGTTTAAAATTTGAATTAAAAAAGAAATGGTTCATAACTCGACTAAATGGTTTTGATGTCATTAATTTAAGGCACATTTAGACATGCCAGCACTTCCGTAAAATTTTTGCACACGTATGTATGTAATATCATATATTGTAAAAGTTTGAGTGTGTAAGTGAGAAAACGACAGGGAAGGTGCATTGCATTAATTCTTGCATGTGTAAACCCCTAGTCAGCAATAAAATTTAGTATTTACATTGTAAATAAATTTAATGAATAAATAACTGTAATGTTGTTGTTGTTTTTTAATTGTAGACATTTTATTATCATAAACACATAGGAACACCAAAGTATTAAAGTAAATTGCACTACTAATTTGCTTAATTGTAAAACTGTAAAATTTTCCGGGGTTTTAGACATTTTTTAAGCAGCTACCTGTTCTAATCAAAATAACATTGTCAATTTTAAAATATTTACTTTTAATAAGTTATTAAAAACATTAAAAAAGTGCATTAATTATAGCTTGAAAAATATTAGTTATGGCTTGAAGTTCTTTAAAATTCTTTAATGTCTAACTCTAGTTTAACCAATAAGTAAAAAACTAACCCCAAGTAAAATAAATTTGAAAACACTTGTGACTTAAATCCGGTTTAAAAGAAAAGAGAACGTGAAACAAGAGAAAGTTTTTTAAATAAATAGAATTGGTTCTTGTAGATAAAAAAACAGTATCGGCAGAAAAAATTCCTTAAAAAATAACAGGGTCATCACTGTTATCGAGTGTGTAAAACTCAAATGTTTGTTTTTCCTAGAAATGGGAGAAATAAATCCAACCATGTTGTTTTCATATTTTTTTTTGCAGGAAACTAAAAGAAATGTGCTACAAATGGTAGATATCACAGTGACGCTGAATAAACATCAGTATATTTTTTTTTGAATTCGATAAAATTAAATAATGTAAAATTTTACATACAAAAAACATTCGCAAATCATTTAATGCATTTACATACACATACATATGAACATGCAAGTATGTACAAAACCACTATACTGATTTAAAATTTGTATTTAAAATATTGATATAAATTTTTATTAAAACTTTTTTTAAAAGTTGGGCATACGCCTGGAAAAATACACAAAACAAAATTGTTTTTTAAATTTTTTACACTAAATTCGCAATAATAATAATTCAGAAACTTTAAAGTTTCTAAAGCTTTAAAAGCTCAACTTTGCTTAACTTTTAATTTCACTTTTCACAATTGCACTTAAATAAAAGCTTACTGATGACCTAATTAGAAGAAAAAGCGTCTTAACTGCACTAGAAACGTTTCTGCACTAGCTGCAGCCCTCGATGAAACCGATTTTTTTTTAACAAATACAAGCACACAAGCATTTTCCAAAAACAAAAACATTAGATGCCACCAGTATATTACAGAAAAAAAAATATTTGGAAAAATAAAAGCGAAAAAGTCGGATTTTCCACACGCACACACACAGCCATAGAAATTGTAATCTCATCGGTGTATGAGTAAACTATTGTCTGTATGTAGTTTACGCCTGCGCACAGCTGTCATAAAGAATAAAAAAAGGAAAACTTGTTACCTACTTTTGACATTCGAACCGTAAGAGTAAAGGAAATGGGACATTAAATAGAAAGAGTAATATTGAAAATTTTCAAAGTTTATCCAAAATTTAAGCAAATACATATTTTTGTTTGTGTGAATTTATATATAAATGCAGTTAAATAAATACGTATGTATGTTTGTATGTGAGTATAGTTTAAAAAGTATCTATAAAGATATTTTTGTATGGGTAGGATTGCAAGTGGCTATGCTTTGTTTAGGTAAAGCCAGGATTTAAACAGCACCAACAATAATATTAATAACAACCCAAAAACGAACATTGATTACAAAGCATCATTTAATATCTGTATATATACATAGTTATATACCTATACATACATACAATGTTTAGAAATCAGTGTTACCGACACGAAGAGGTAGTGTTGCATTTTTTATTTTCAATATCTTAAAAGTTATTGATAAGCTCTTTAATGCTAATTATTCCAAATATATTTTCTAATTTTCCCAAACAGGCTTTCTAGTTCATTTTATAATGATAATTTTTATTAAAGAATAATACTGAAAAAGTTATTTTTCCGACACACACTAGCCTAGTGAAATGCTTTTTCGAAACCCGCCACAGTTTCTCGTCAGCATTCTTTCTTCGGTACTAGAGTGTTGGTAATAAATATCTTCTATTTAACTTATAGTTAATTAAAAATTGAAACCAAGAATTTGTTCTTCTTATTTATTTGTATATTTAACTATTTATGTATCTGAGTTAGATAAAATTTACGACATGCCATATTTTCCATTCTATGACAACACTAATATAATTCCAAGATTTATTAAAAATTTTCTATTCAATCGGCAATTTCTATGCACCACAAAAAGCTGCAGTTACATTAAATTTTTAAAATAAAACTAAAAATTTGTAAATATGTAAAGATTTTTTACTATAGAAAATAATAAATTTCAAGGCCTAAACCAGAGGTACAAGTCGGTGGGTTCTTAGCCGGAGGCGTGCCGCCATCGCCTATTTTCAAAACTAATTTGACGCCTTTGGTTTGATTGGTTTGAGCCACTGTTTTCGCCGACTTTTTTTAGTTAAATGCGAGTCGCCGATTTTTTATGCGATAACTTTAGTTTGACAAAAAAAATTTAAAAACTCAACTTATTGAAAATCATTTTCAATAACCTACATTTTAATACCAATTTAAGTTCATAGAACTGCCTTGACCTACTTATGTCTCCTGATAATAAAGCAAGGCATCCATTAAAAAAATTTAAACATTTTCCCTTTCTTTTTAACTATTCCTACAACTGCGACAAAGGTCGGAATCCACCTCGATACATTCTTCTGATTAAAAGTCCTAATCAGAAGAATGTATCGAGGTGGATTCCGACCTTTGTCGCAGTTGAATTGGACTCTTATTGATAAAAGAGGACAACATTATACAAGAGACCATGTATGTGCTCAAACTATACCAACTGTTTTTAGCCACCTCAAGAAAGTATTTGAAGATCCAGCTCTAATGGTTCCTAGACATTTATACTACATTCCCGTTCTGTCAGCTCTCCCCGTGCTTGTTACCAAAATTAATTTCTATGGGCGAGGAACCACATTAAAGAGTTTAAGATAGACGACCTAGCCTAGACTACTCTTACTAACACTGGCTGACCGTTAACGATGTATTAGTGTTTAAACAGAGTGAAAGAAGTGCCCCCCTGATTGTTCAAAAAAAAATCCAAATTATCTTTTCATATATCTGCTTTATATATCGATATGACAAACGAATCCTAAGATCCTCCAAATAGACTCCAAATCCTACGCCACTGTAAGCATTTCATCTTAGAGCCGTCGTTTTAAATCCTGGGGGGGGGGGGGGGGGTAGTTTTCCACGAGACTTGTAAAATAATCAAAAAGTTGGTCCTGGATCGAAGGCAATGTGTTTAAGTTTCTTCCATTGCCTTACGTTTTCGATCACCACATTTGATCATTCATTACAATTTTTATGAACTATAAAAGAGATTAGTTAAAACAATTTCCTTGATTTCAGATTTTCCATAGTTCAAGTAATATTAACAATGCTCCTATTTTTAGAATGGATGATTTATCCGTTAACATGTATGTATTTTTTTATGTAACTTATTCATAGTACTGTGGAGCGTTTTTTTATTGTGGATTTGGTCGGAGTGGTGTGGTCCAGGTGTTCTTTCAAAAAAGCTTTAAGCTTTAAATCACTCACAGAATTAAATGAAATGCCGGCGTAACACAATTGTATCGTGAATTGAAGGAATTTAAAAAAGGACTCCAGACCTCTTTATATATATAAAAATGATTTCGAACTAGTGCTGGCAAAGAACCGATTATTGGCTACCGAGTATCGAGTAATTGCCTTTTTCTTTCGGCACCAATCTAGAAAGCTACCTTAAGAATAACTTTTTTGAACAATTCAACGGTTAAATCACAACCCTTTAAAAGTATAACGATATTTAAATACGCCCACCTGTGCCTAAGTTCCAAAATAAACAGTCAATAAAACTGATGTCAATAAAAGCTTTAAAAATCTTAAAAGTAAGAATGAAAAAGAAAAATACTACACCATTTCCAATTGTATTTCAGAACTTTCTAATTGTATTTCAGAAATTTCTAATTCAATTTCAGAAATTTCTAATTCAATTTCAGAACTTTCTAATTGTATTTCAGAAATTTCTAATTCAATTTCAGAAATTTCTAATTCAATTTCAGAACTTTCTAATTGTATTTCAGAAATTTCTAATTCAATTTCAGAAATTTCTATTTGTATTTCAGAATTTTCTATTTGTATTTCAGAATTTTCTAATTGTATTTCAGAATTTTCCATTTGTATTTCAGAATTTTCTAATTGTATTTCAGAATTTTCCATTTGTATTTCAGAAATTTCTATTTGAATTTCAAATGAAAAATTCTGAAATACAAATAGAAATTTCTGAAATACAAATGGAAAATTCTGAAATACAATTAGAAAATTCTGAAATACAAATGGAAAATTCTGAAATACAAATAGAAATTTCTGAAATTGAATTAGAAATTTCTGAAATACAATTAGAAAGTTCTGAAATTGAATTAGAAATTTCTGAAATCGAATTAGAAATTTCTGAAATTGAATTAGAAATTTCTGAAATTGAATTAGAAATTTCTGAAATTGAATTAGAAATTTCTGAAATTGAATTAGAAATTTCTGAAATACAATTAGAAAGTTCTGAAATACAATTGGAAATGGTGTAGTTGCTACAACTATGAATTTAGAATTAATATGGCAAAGACAAAGTGACTTTTGACTCTTATTTAAATACATATGTATGCATGTACATAAAAATATTTTTAATTTAAAAAAAAAACTTTTTAAAATATTTAGTTATATCGAGTACCCAAATGAAAAATATTGAGTTTTAACAACAAACTGTATAAAAATTAAAAAAAAAAAAATACAAAAATGGCTTAAGCGCGTTAACAACTTAATTTATTTGTAACGTCTGTATTGGGGCTACCATTTCCCTTGTTCCTATCCTTTTTGCGAAATGTTGATATTAGCCCAGAATTACTTTTTGGCCGGTTTGAAGTTAATGGCTGTTATAGGGTTCTAAAATATAATGTTTAAAATTTTTTTTTAAATTAACCAGTTCGTATGGGGTTATCATTCCTCTTGCTCCTATCCTATCAGTATTACTTTTTAGCTGGTTCGAAGTCAATAGCTGTTATAGTTTTCAAGACGTAATGTATTTGCATTCCACCCACTAATTTACAACGGAGCCAATAGTTAAAATTAAAAAAAGTTAAAAAACTTAGAACTGTTCTAAAATGTCTTGAAAAAAATGTCAGCCTATTGAAAATAGTATTTCCAAAGATTTCAATCAAATTCTTAATAAAAAGCACAATTCTTTTCGTAATATAAACGTTCGGCAACACTGATTTAGGTTGCTTTTAGTTTAAAACGATTCTAGGTACCTACTCAGTTCGACACTTTTACTTAATACATACAAATCCCTGTATTATGTTTTTGTTGTTTTTGCTTTGCTTTAAGTAGGCTATTTAAAAACATAACCTCAAATTTCATTAGAACAACAATGTGTATTTGTATGCACGTATGTATGTATGTGTACAATAATATTGTTTCACCCTGCTGATGTCTATCGATCTTCAAATTCCTTTTCTGGTTAATTTTAACCCTGAGATTTATTTTCAATTTATTTCAAGGTTATTCGAAATTTTCAAGCAAACAAGCATACACATGTATGTGAGTAGATACCCTGCAGAAAACAGGACTAGTCCATACATGCGTGTATGGACTAGTCCATAAAGGAGTAGGATTACTCCAAAACTAACCCAAATGCATGTAAAAAACATGGTCTTTTTAACATTATGATGTCCTAGGGCTGGACCACCTAACCCAGATTTGCATTACGTCGGAGTAGTTTCAAAACTACTCTATCCTACCTACAAACAACTTGGACCACATGGTCCGTTTTAGCTGAAATGGACTAGTTACAACATGGTCCTTGTGTAATGCAGTCATGGACCATGTCATTGTCAAACAAGAACTTGTAGTTACTTAAGTGATATGCGTTCGTGTTTTAACGATCGTGTTTTTTGTACGCAATCGTTAAAACACGAACGCACATCACTTAAGTAACTACAAGTTCTTGTTTGACAATGACATGGTCCATGACTGCATTACACAAGGACCATGTTGTAACTAGTCCATTTCAGCTAAAACGGACCATGTGGTCCAAGATTTTTTGCAGGGTAAATGTATACACATACATACATACATATGTATGTATCATACAGATGTAGACTTAAATACATACAAATGACTGTGTGCATGTTGTTTTTTTACTGATCTTGGACAGGATATGATTTTCTACTTTTTTTGCTTTTAGTTTTATTTAACTTTTTCTCTTTTCAAGCCTATTTTATGGACGCTTAGGATTGAAATGTGAATAAATACATACATACATATGTATGTATGTAAGTATTTAAATAAGAAAATATGTATGCATATGTGTATGCGTAATAAATTTATTAATATAGTAACCTGTTTCTAATTTCCCTTTAAAGATATTAAAATAGTTTTGTTATTGGGGGTACCTTACATATAGGGATTTCATTTTTAGTAAAAGGTATTTGCGTTAAATTGGATAATAAGGCACCAATAACTTTGCTATAAAATGAATTGACACATACATACACATATATATAGAATCACACGTATTCATGTAAAGTATTAGAAATTAAATGAACGCTTTTATCGCCATCTCTAAATTGAAAATATTTATTTTTTAATTGGTTTAAATCAGTGGTGCCCAGCAAGAGAAAATTATTTATGAAAATGTATGGGTGCTTCTTCATTGTGTGTTTTATCTAAATCAAGAGTCGTTCTTTTACCCTTTATTTTTTTTATATGGAGCTTGACACTAAACTTGAAATTATTTTTCAATTTCAGTGTCAAACTCCATATAAAAAATATATAAAAAAATTTTTCTTGCGGCCACCTTGTATTGATATCCTGTGTTGTTGTGCGTTGTCATTTTTTTTTTATATTATGCTCTCTTTGCTATGGTTTATGTTGGCACTTGTGCTGCGTACATGTAAAACCCGACTTGTGTTCGTCCCCCGGAGATACTTCTGGCTGACATTGATTTAAATACATATAGTTTTTAAATAGTTGAATATAATGGTAAATATGTATGTAATTGCTCTTCAAGGTTTCGTTTATATAAAATGATGGATTTTAAAAGACACTTAGACTTGGCCGATTAGGTAATAACAGTTAATGTGCTTGTTGTCGCGCCACAAACAAATTTATTAATTTGATTTGGGAATTTTGCCAGCAAGAACTTGGTAATAACTTGTCATAACTAACTCAGATACTTTTCAAGGACTGTAACATACCTTCTTTGTTAGTAAGAAGCTGTTAAATAACTACTTACTTATCAGCTGATGTTCAAGTAGCTTTTGCGCAAATTTAAATTTTAACAGTTTTTACTGTTTGCATGACATAACGCTTGTCTGTTTGTTTACCTGTGCCTCGTTTCTATAACTTGCGAAAAGTTTTCGCATCGAGAAATATTATAAGATTATAAGAGCGTTCCAGTTATCAACAGGGTGAACCATATACTTTCAATATAATGCAAGTTAACATTAAACATAAAATATTTTTCCTTTGATTCATTCTGTCTTTGACAGGGCGACCATAAATTTCTCGACTAAAGAACTTTTCACATACAATACAGAAACGAGGCACTGGATGGTTACATTTGTGTAGTACATGTGTATACACATACCTTCCTTTCAATAACAATTTTATTTGATAACAATTATTTAAGTCCTTATTTCCCCTTTGATCCTCAAAGGACTCAGGAGGTCTCGAAGGGTTTGCCTCTTTTCTGCTTGTGCATGTGTTATTTAAAACATATGCGGTTAAACTCAATTACTGTTAGTAGGACTTATATTGAACCCATGGTAAATCATGAACAGATCACAATAGGATTTTGTTAAACAACTAGTGGCTTATGCTTCTAAAGATACGTAAAGTTTTTTTGCCATATTTGAGGCAGGTATGCCCAAAATAGCTTATGAATACTGGAATAACAGTTTTATGTGGACTATGCGAAATAATGAAATGATCACCCTTAGTTCCTGTGCCAAATTTTTTTAAAGTATCTTTAAAAATGCCACCTGGTGACTTTAAGTCCTTTAATATATGTATTGAAGATAGGCCTTAGATCAAGGACTTATTATTTTAAGGCAGTTATGGCCATCTTCATAAAATTATGTATGAATAAATTAATGTACTTAATTTCTTTAATTAGGGCAGACTTGCATTAATTATTTTTACATTTAGTTTAAAGGCATGTAGGAACTTGGAGAATAAATATTTTGTAAATATGTACGTAAAAGAATAAATGAAAACATGGAATGATTAAAAAAGATTTTCAGTTGATACATACAAATGTATAAAATTAATTAAAAATATTTTGAAATCCATATACTTTTTACAAAAGGACTGCAAAAAAGATAAACACATGAACATTTCACAAATATGTATATAAGTTTGTACATATGTATGTATGTATATTTCAATCCTTGAAAAAGAATAGCAATACGTGCTTAAAATTGTAAACCTTTTATATTAAAAGAGAAAAGAAAATATCAAACTTAGTTTTGGGCGAAAACAAAAAAGTGTATGCGCTTAAATTGAAATTGAAAAAATGTTTGTGTGCGTAAGTATACCAAAGAATGGATAAAGGAAGAAAAAAGAAAATCCTGAAAAATACAGTAACGCACTTTTACAAGTTTTATAGAAAAAAATAAGAAAACTAAAATAAAAATAAAAGCAATTTTCTAAACGATTATGCTTTACACTTACCCATTGTCTAGACATGGATGATGGCAGTTTTCAAATTCGTATCAATTTTTTCGTTTAGTTTTGGTAAGATTTTAAAACCTGTTGATCAGGATTTTTAATATGAGAAGATTTACATGAATGTATGTTACTTGATGTACTGCAAATGAACAAAAGGCAAGTTTATTAATATATTTTGGTAATATGTACATGTGTTGTTTAAAATTAATAGAAAACTAACCTTAATACAATTAAATAAAGAATAATATGATTCCTTCCAATAACCAATGGTGTTAGGCTTGGCTTGTTATTCTTGGAATTAAATTCAAAGTTCCTAAGCAAACAAAATTAGGGCACATAACGTTACCCTAATATAGAAAGCACCCAACTCGTATTTTCGTAAAAGCCCAGGGGGCAAATTACGGCATTCGAATCGAAGTTCCACTCGATCGATCGAATTGTCAATGCTTTTAATATAGGAATTCTAATGAGAATTTTAAAATTTCGATTTGAGCCGAATGCCGTAATTTGCCCCCAGGTTTTTGTTTATTTTGATAAATAATCGACTCATATATCACAATTAGCAAAAAAAAATTTGGCATAAGAAATATCAGTTAGGGCCTTTCTATATTAAGGTAACGATTAATAAATTAAAATTGTTTTTCTCATGACTGCTTTAAAAAAAAAATATAATATATAGTCTTAGAGGCTTTACTTACCCCGAAAACTCTTTTTTATAAGGATTACTTTTAATAAGGAAGGCACCAATTTTACTTCTAACAAACAAAATAACAATTTGTATTATTTTTGCAAGCCACCTCACACCGATTAAACCTTGTTTTCTAAAACAACGCCTAAAAAAACATAATTAGGGGATTCACAAGCTGTTCTATTTGTCCTATTGTCATATTGTCATAAAATTTCCACAATGGTTAAAAAACCTTTACCAATTATTGGACACTTGGCGCAGGTGTATTCGGAGTTGTTGTGACAATTTAGTAAGCATATTAAACCACGTGGTATTTTTTAAGAACTATTTTTGGAAAAAAAGTCAAAAAAACGATTGTGAAATTTTATAACAATATGACAAAAGGACATAATAGGACACCTTGTGAATCCCCTAAA
Organism: Melanophora roralis; assembly: GCA_963583895.1. NCBI lineage: Eukaryota > Metazoa > Arthropoda > Insecta > Diptera > Rhinophoridae > Melanophora > Melanophora roralis. Next base: position 76,220,973 of record OY757191.1, read on the forward strand.
TGTATTAAAACTGTTTTGTTGTTTTAATACAATTGTTTTTGTTTTTATGCGTTGCGTTTTGCGAAATAAGGCCTTTAGTAATTTAAAATCACAATTTAATCGATTTGACCAATAATTCGATATCGCAATATTAAGATATATTTTATCAAATGCTATTATCGCTTTAGAATAATATAAATAACATTTTTGGCACTCTTTGCCCCTCTTCATATTAATTGCTTTTACTCCCATTGGAGCAAAGGTAGTGTTTTTCCTTTATGTAATGCTATTAAGTAATCTGAGATAATTTGAGGGATGCCACGCCTACAACAACTGATTAAAATCTAAATACAAGGCCTTCTAATGCACCAATTTCTATGAAACGTTTATGCTTATTAATTGCTCCTAAATCAAAAATTTAAAGGCAAAAACATGAGCGGCGCCACAACAACAAAATTTAAACTCTTTATGCTGGCACTTAGCTCAAATCTTTCTAATTAAAAAAAATGCAACATAAACATGGAAAACCACTCGTGGTGTGGTCTTTTATTTGCTCTTGGCACATTTTCAAAAAAAAAATAAAATTTGGTGAATATTAATTTTATATCATTATTACGTCCTATTTCCAAATCCGCAATCAATTTTTTTGTGACTTGATTATATTCGAAGATTTGATATCACAAAACTTTTTCCATATCCAGAAGTAAAACAAATATACACTAAAACTTAATTATACAGCGTAAATGAACTTAAAACCAAAGATTTTATTTTCACCAACAAACACGCTTTTTATCGCACTTTAAAAAGAGAAAAAATATATTAGTGTTCAAATGGGTCATATGCAGCACAAACACTATTTTTATTTCTTTGGCTAAACCTTAATCATTTTTAAAATATTGCTCAAAAATTTTAATTTAAAGTTTTATTTAAAACAAATAGCTGTATCAACCATTTTGTTTAAACATAATTCCAATGTGTATGTTGTTTAAAAAAATTAAGGAACAAATTTAAATCGTTTTTCTCGAAATCGTTTGGATGCGCCATGAAGCAAACACAGAAAAAACTGAGTTGTAGAATCAGTAACAAATTTCAGAGAATCAGTAAATATTTTGTCTGGCTGAGGACCTACAACGAAAGTTGTAAATTTAGACAAACAATTTTGCAAGAATTTTAGTTTCTGTTAAAAAATTTTGTTGAGCTGGTTAAATATTTGAATTGTCTAGGCGAAAATTTTGTTTGATTTAAAAATCATATAAAAATATTATTAGAGACTATTAAATAAATTGACTAAAAAAATAAATTATTTTGAACAAGAATTTGTTTGAAAAATTTTTTTTGTAGTTTTTTGTGTGAATAAAAGACCACATGACGAACTGTTTGTCCACAGCTCCGACCTCCGATCAGGATTGGCTTCCGGCTTGATCAGGGTCAGGATTAGGCTATTCATTTCTGGGTTAGGTGGTTAATAAAGTCTTTAGTTTAATATTTTTACTTATTATTTTAGAAATACGAAAAGTACCAAATATGTAAAGCAAGTATTTTTCAACACCTTATATGACTTCTATTCAATATTAATCGATCTATTAATTCGAAACAGTTACAAAAAATATTTTTCATTTTTTTCTAATTTTCCTCTTGTTTAATACTTTTTTCATTCCAATTTCCTCAAAAACTTTTCCCTAAGTTGATGTTTGCATTGTTATAAAAGATTTCAAATACCTATTCATAAATTGCGTCATAATTAAAGATGTAGTTGGAATTAAAAAACGTACCAAAAAGAGGTACAGAATTTATCCCCTAACGTATTTATATTTTTTTTGGACCTGCCAAACGCAACTTGAGTTATGTTTGTATCTTAATAAGTTTAGAAGTTACAAAAAATACAAAAACATTGTTTTTATCCTTTTTCTCTAGGACTTTAAAATTCAAAAAAAAAAAAACCTAAAATTTATTTAAATTATTTCGAGACCTGATTTTAAAGAGAATTTTAAATAAAAGGGTTGAGCGCAATCTAAATAATGTTTATATCTGCATTGGTTTAGAAGTTACAGAAAGACCTAAAAAGTACCAAAATAAACACAGGTAGACACAGGTTCATTTCGCTTTAAAGGGACTGAAAATTATCGAAATATACTTATTTATGTTCATATTTTGTTTTAATTTATTTCGCAAGAGTTTAAAATCATATATTAAATAATCAGCTCTTTTTTACGTTTTAATAAAAATGTCACACCCGTTACATTTTTGAAAAAGTTTATTCTTAAGCCAAAATATGTTTTTGCAAAAATAATGAATCAAATATGATTAAAAACACTTTTAACTTTGTAACTACTGTAAAAACATAGAAATCTAACTTAAAGTTAAAATTCTATAAAATTCAAATTTTTAATGTCACACCCGTCACAGTCTTCAAGTGGTCATTGTGGGCAGATATTGTTTTCTTTTAGTGCTACATATATATAGTCACCATAAGTCGGTAAAAAAAATATACTATTCGTGGAAATCATAGCCTTTTTTCAAACTAAAATTTTTGTTTGAATTATAAGCAAAAATGTGAGTAAAATGGTCACACCTGTCACAGTGGAATTGCACAAATACATATGTATGAAAAAGTACTTTTTCATATTTGTGGTACTTTTTTAATTTCACTGTAATTTATTTAGAATTTTAGTATTAAGGATTAAAAGTCACACGCTGATATAAAATCAAATAAGTCAGCTGACCACATTTTAATTTTTGACAATAATCGTAATCGATTTTTATTTTATTAAAAAATATAACAATTATTTTTGACAAAAAAAAAATTAGAATAACAAAGTAATTTAAAAAAATATATTAATTTAAAAAAAAATTATTATTTTCCAAGAAAAAAAAAATTTAAATCCATAAAGGTGGTGGGTGTACTTCACTTACCCCTCCCAAGTTTCCTTTTTTTGAAAATTGAAAAAAGAACTATTATTGGTAATCCCTGATTATATGTTAAGAATTGTATGTAGGTGACTTTCGTGATTGGGAATTACATACTAGTGCTGGCAAAGTTTTAAGTAGTGGGTACCAAGGATCGAGTATTCGACTTCTTCTTTGGATACTCAATTCTAAAAAGTAGTTACACGATACTTCCAGAATTTTTAAGCTTGATTGAACAGTTTAACGGATAAAACACAGCCCTTTAAAAGTATGGCTACATTAAAAAGCAACAGTTCATTGAAACTACTGTCAGTCAATTAGTGTCGAAAAAAGATATTAAGCTTAAAAGAAAATCAACAAATATGTATTTATAATATAAAATTAAAATGACACAAAAAGCAGGAAAAATTTGGATTTTAAATTCAAAAACATGGTTAAAAGTACTAAGTTGTATCGAGTAATGGAAAGTAGTAGAATTTGCCAGCACTATTACAAACTTATATATATTTTAAAAATGTACTTATTTATCTAGAGTTTTTAATTCAATATTTTTTTTTGTTTTATTTTTTTATAATTTAATTTAAAATTGTACTTACTCTTTGAACATTAACATAAAATAATTAAGTATTTGTGTATGTTTTTGCAAACAAAATATTTCACTTGAACAAATTTATACTCTTACTCTTAAGCCGTTTGTTTGATCCTTATAAAATAAAATGATATTTAATAATGCTGATAACGATAATGATGATGCAGAAGGGAATGATTTATTGTCTAATGATCTGATTGTGCAGAATTATTTGAATCACTGCTACAAATAGTTGATGTCATATCGTCTTTAGGACTGCCAAGACTTTGATAGCAAGCTCCTCTTGGATCTATTTTGTGCACCCGCACCAGATGCCGATCTAATTCATCTTTAAGTTGAAAACGTGTTTTGCAGAACTTACATAGAAATTTTCTTTCCACACATGGGTCTATTTTGTGCACCCGCACCAGATGCCGGTCTAATTCATCTTTACGTTTAAAACGTGTTTTGCAGAACTTACAGAGAAATTTTCTTTCCACACCAATACACTCGTATGTAGTGTGACGTCTTAAGTGGGTTTGACGTAAATAACTTTTACCGCAAACATAACAGGGATAACGTTGTTGAAATACCAGTGTGTGAATAGGTCCAACTGGATCAAAATCTAGAAAAGCATAAAATCATTTCATAAGGATTTTAAAATATATTTGTTTTAAAATGAAAAAAACAAGCGAAATTAATATTAAATGTTTTTAAAAAATAAATTATAAGATTTCGTTTATTCGAAATTTTAAATGAATTAATTTATGATTTTACATGTAATAAAGGTAATATTCGATAGTCATATTGGCATATTTGTTACACAATACCAAAAATTTAAAAACGCCTTCGACAACGCCAACCATAATAAGGCTTATACCTTTATTTCTTAAAACGCAACGCCTAAAATCATAAACAATTGCATTGAAATATTTTTGAAATTTAGATTTTTTTTCGAAACATTTCCTGTGCTGCAGGCTTAACAAGTAAGAACGTTCTAATCGGTCAAGACCGACTATATTATACCCTACACCACAGTTAAATTTATATTAAGGACAGTCATATGCACAAAATGTACATGAGTTAAAGTTACCTTCATGAGTGGTTTTAACATAATTTTTTGGGTAAAAGCATATGATGGCAGGAGCGGTCCAATAATGGATCAACCTAAACATAAATTTGTAATTATTTCTATTTTAAAAAGATTTATTTGCACATGCATTTTATATATATCAGTGGCATAATTTGTTCGCAGTTTTGTGTGGCCATGGAGTGATTATTGTCGCAGTTATAGCCACAAACGCTTATTCTGGAAGGACATTTGTATGGAAGCTACATATATCAAAAAATGGGCCGTTCATCATCACAAACAATAAGCTTAGTCTGAATACTAAGAAACTTATCCGTGCCAAATTTCATTAAATTAGCTTTAAAAATTTGATCTGTAGTTTGGTTACTAGAATACATAGACACTTAGCCGGCCGGACGGGCGGACTGCTCTAATCAACTCAGTAAGTGATTCTGAAAATTATTTCATTCCTGTTGAAAGTTATTTCGTTTCTTTTGGGACTTATTTCATTGGGAGTTGTTTCATGATACCTATCGATTTCAATATCAATGTTGAATGTGCCTTGCCCGCAATGATAAAAAGAAGGCAAATTCAAGAGGGTAAACTCAAGGCGAATTCAAAAAATTCGCCCTCTGCATTTCCTTTTTGTGTTTAAGCGGTAGAATGTCAGAAAAATTAAAAATTTCATATAAAATTAAATTTTTATAACGTTAAAATGTCAAATTGTTTATAATCAGCTGGGCTCTTAATATTAGTTGTGCTCAATAACTTTCCAGTAATTACTAGCAACGAGAGAGTAAGAAGAAATATTTTCAAAATTGCTCTCAAAAATATTTAAAAGTAAATAAACACTTTTACAGTCAAAACTAGCAAGAAAATGTATTTTGTTATTGTAAACTTATAAAAATTTAAAACTTGATTTTTTTTCAAAGCATAATAGGTGTGTTCATTTACAGAAAATTATCACTTATTTTCGATAATTATTACTAGTAAGTGTTCTCTCGTTGCTAGTAATTACTGGAAAGTTAATGAACACAACTATTGACAGAAAGACTGTTTGAATAATTTCTGATAGTAAAATTTTTACTAGCAGAAATTATCAGAAACATTTTTGTTTCTAAACATTTTACGCTCTTTTTTGGCTCTCTAGCTGCTAATTTTTTGTGTACGTGAACACTTACTAGTAATAATTATCGAAAATAAGTGATAATTTTCTGTAAATGAACACACCTATTACCTGGTTGAATGTGCCTTAGATAAAAATTTTAAATGTTTGGGCGAAAATTAGAGAATTTTTATTTTTTAAAAATTATATAAAAATATAATTTGAAATCTTAAAATCCTTCCAACGCTAAAATCGATGGGAAAATTTTGGCTTTATTCAGAATAAAGTAAGGTTCCTTACTTTTAACAAAAAAAAAATTTTTCTTAAGGATGTCTCAACGATTTTTTTACAGTTTGCGATCAAATAGTCAAATTTCGTTACAAAAAACACTCCAAAAATTAAAATAAACACGTTTGGGCTTTCAAGCCATAAAACTTTATTTAAATACCCAGCGGTTTATAAATTATTTAAACCAAAATCTACTAAGAGCGCCATAACACATCAAAAATATAGTGGGTGGCCATCAAATGTAATTTTGCTTCTTGCAAAGTGTCCCTTACATTGCAGCACCATACTTTTTTTTAATACTCTCGAACATTATACATGTTTTCAGCTTTACAGCTACTTTTGATTTCCGGGCTTTATTGATTTTTGGCCGATCACGACAAGATCAGATTGTCCCGCAAGTGATACAATTTGTTAAAAAGGAGTCCGATCCTGTGAACAAATTTTGAATAATGAGTTTCAATATTTTTAAAATTAAAAAAAAACTAGACCTATTTGAGGATGGTTCTCAACATGAATATATACGAGGGTAACTCTCAACACTATATTCTGTTGTGCCGAATCTTAGTTACCCTTCACATTGGACTTTTGAAACCCCGAACCTTTTTTTTATTTTACCCTTTTTTTAATTTATAAAATAGATATTTCTAATTTTTAAATAGGGATCGGTATCATATATTTAACCTCTTAAGGTAATTAGGGCAGCTGTAGAGGTTTTTCCTTTCTTTTTTTTTTAATTTTGTAGGGACTTTTACTTTAATTTTTTAAAATTTTTTATGGCAACTCTCTTAGGGCTTGGAGATAGGGGGTATTTTTTAGAAAAATATTTGCGAGTAAAAACTAATGGGCAATTTATGAGCGTTTTTACATAATTTTTGTAAATTTTGTATGGCAATCCCCTTAAATGATGGAGATAGGGGATAAGTATACTCTAGGAATACGTTTGCGAGGAAAACTAATGGGGGTCTGTGATGCATCTAGATGCGACTTCGGAGAAGTTGTCGGGGTTTTTACCCTATTTGTTTTAAATTTTGTATGCCAACCATGTTAGGGGCTGGAGATAGAGGGTAAGTATGTTCCACAAAAATGTTTGGGAGGACAAATTAATTGGAGGCGGTCCGGCATTTTATCTTTATAGGAGAACCCTGAAAGCTGTGGGAGCGCGATTTTGCAGAATTTTAATAGAGATTTTCTCGCAGTTATTTCTAAGAGTTTGATATCTATGCATCATCAGGGGGCTACATAAAGTTGATTTCAAGCATAACACGGACAGACGGACATCGCTAAATCGGCTTCCCTATCTATAAGGATCCAGAATATATATACTTTATGGGGTTGCAAATGGATAATAAAGAAATTACGAACGGAATGACAAACTTATATATATATGTATATAGCCTCATCACTTATGTATTTGAAGGGTATAATTAGTACTATTTATTAGGGTTAACTTCCTATAAGCATGAAACTTCACAGGACTTTTCTTTTGTTGGCAGATGTAAAAATCCAAAGAAGAATCTTACAATCTAAAGATCGCTAAAGCTTTAAATAAAAACCTTGCATTGAAAGCCAGTCAGATAGACGAATGAACATCGTAAAATCGATTTAAAAAACGAATGGAATTTGATCGTTCAAATATAAACGGTTGTAGGATCTTTACTTTTGGACCTTATAAATGTTAGTTAAATTTTACTAAATTCATTACGTCATTGTAAATAATGCAGGGTATAGATAAAAAGCCATTCGAATTGGAGAAAAACCTTAGGTTTTTGAGTTATTTGTTTTCAATTTATTAAAACTAAACTTAAAAAATAGAAATAACGCCAATTAACTATATGATCCCATTTTTTTAAGGAACTATCACTTGTTTAAATTTTTCAAATCAAATCGGTTTTATAAGCTTTTGAGAAATCAAAAATTTTTTACAAATACACTTGTAGCTTAAAAATTACCTAAATCATTGTTGCTTTTAAATTTCTTTAAACAATAGCAGAGCAACAGAAAAAATCAATTTTAAATGCATTTTTTAAAAGCAAATTTTAAAATATTTTTTTGTTTGCTGTTAAATGTGCTGTAAGACTTTTTGACAGCACAGCAACAGCATTTGTAATTGCCAACTAAATTTGTAGAAATTATAGCATATCACAATATTTTTGCTATTTAACAGCTAGCATTTTAATCCCTGCTTTAAACATTTTTTGATTTTAAAAGCAATTTTATGACCACTTTCTCAAAATTAATAGCGTTGTAAGAATTGATTTTAAGTGGACGTCCGTTCACACGCTACAACTTTTGTTGCAAAACATTTAGTTTGTGCGTAAAGATAAAATGTAAATTAATAGTTTCAGAATTTATGTTCTTCTTATTCGAATTTTTTTCTCTAAAGGAATAAAAAAATCGTTAAAAATCCTCTATATCTTAACAAAAAAAAAAATATGACATAATTGTTTACAATTTACAATTTTTTTTTGTATTTTATTTACATGAAAGTAATTTAAAACAAAAACATATTTTCTTATTTTTCTAGAGTTTTTAAATTAACATTTAATTAAATTAAATTGTACTTACTTTACGGATATTAACAATATTCTCACACAACTTTTTTGTTTTTTTTTTTTTGCAATTAAAAAATTTTAGTAAAAAAATTTTGAAACTTTTTCTTTTAAATTTTTTGATTCCTTTTAAGTTCATTATTTTAATTAACCATCGAGAAAATGTGCCTCATCATCAAAATGCGGATAATCTTGACTTGAACCCTGATTATCAGTTTGTGCAGAAGAGTTTGAATTATTGTTATAAAAAGCCGATGATGAGGTGTCATCTTTAGGGTAATTTGATATTTGATAGCGTTTTCTGCGCAAGTCTATTTTGTGCGTGGATAACATGTGTCGGTTCAAGTATTCCCTACGTTTGTAACGTGATGGACATAATTTACAGCAAAACCTTGGTTCCACACTAATACACTCGTTCGTCGTGTGACGCTTTAAGTGAGTTTTGCGCAAATAACTTTTACCACAAACGTGACAAGGATAACGTTGTTGAAACACCAGCGTTTGCCAGGAACCATCCGGATGATAAACTAGAAAAAAAAATAATTTTTTTTTAAAAGAGCTTTTAGTTAAAATAATTCCTAAATAAAAATTGAACTAAATTTTTTTTAAATATTTATGTTTGCTAAAGTAATCTAAGAAAGCATTAGATTTTATGTCAGTAACTTTATACAATTAAAGGTTTTCTTGTTAAATATAAAGTTTAAAAGCAAAAAAGTGAAAGCTAATTCATAATACCTTTTCAGTTAAGTCATTTAAAAGAGATATCGAAGCAAGAAAGTGCGCATTGCCCAATTTTTTATACCCTACACATTGGCCTCTTTGAATACCCAGTCTTATGATCCAGAGAAGTTGTTTTCAAACCAAAAATGTTATCATAAAGTCACTTGGTGGCAGGCCAAGAGTCAATATTATTAAAATTTTCATAAAAATGGCTTGTTTGTTTGAGGGCTACCCCTCCCCCTGCTCCTTTCCAACTTTTTTTCCATGTTGGTATTGCTGTACAATTACTTTGTAGTAAATTTGAAGGCGACCACTATTTTTAAGATATAGACTATTAACATTTTAATAAAAAAAATAATTTGTATGGGGGCTACCCCTCTCCCTTCTTCTAATCAACTCTTTTTATTTAAATGTTGCCATTTTTATACAATTACACTTTTGTAAATTTAGGTCGAATGTATACGTATGTATAGGTATTATTAAAATCAAACAATGCAACATTAACCTTTGTTGTGATTGTATTCTACTATTGTACTAGGGTGCCCCGGTAAACCAGTGGTAAGTGCAAAAGTCTACCATCCAGGGGGTTGTGGGTTTAATTCCCACCAGAGACCCTGGTAAGTCTGTTTTATTCTTCTCTTCTTTCATATCCTATAAATTTATTCTTTCCTTCTATCTACACCCTCTCTATCTGCCTTTTCTGGTAAAACAAAGAGACCGAATTAAGAGGACCCTAGTCTACTATGGTATTAGGTAAAAAATGTTGGGTGTTTACCTCCCTGTTTTAAGGATTGTGTTGGTACTCGTGTAGTGCACATGCAAAACTCGATTAGCGTAGCGTCATTTAGTTGCGCAAGAAAAATTGTTATTGTTTAAGTATTACTTTAAAGCAGGCAAACAACACTCTTGCCTGTTCTGTTAGCCGAATCGACCTTAAATCGATTAATGTTCTTCAACCGATCGATTTGCTGCATTTAAACAAGTCTGACAACTTGAATTAAAATCGAGTAAAATTGTTTTTTTAAGCAAAAACATGGGAGGACAAAATTTTCTTTAAAAAAGAAATAAGATAATTTCGCAAGTACGTGTTTTTGACTGGTATCGCAATAAAAAACAAACGTTTTTTTTAGTTTCTGAACACATTCTTTTGTTAGTGACAAATTAAGTGTATTTTCGAAAGCAGTAGATAAACTCGAAGTAATTTTGACTCGATCTAGTTTTAAAATGCCAGAGCGGCTAACGAATTACGGTACTACAGGAAATTCGGGATATTCACCGACAGTGGTGCCGCCATTAAGCCCATTTTTGATGTATGCTCTACATTATAACTAGCCTGCGAATGCCGGAGAACCTCGAACTGGATGGCGATGCATTTTAACTTCACCAATGACGGCAACTGTGTTGCCGATACATTTGCTAGGAATAATGCAAAATTGGATAAATCAATGAGGCTATATGTGGAACCGCTATTACCGGCCACTGTCAATTCCAGTAAATTGGGACTTCCTTTCAACAACTTTTGCAGAACCTTTAAGAACGCAGAGTTGGTTAAAGCTATACAGCACTTCTTGTGATTTTGTCTGACACAGGACGATGTTTGGATCAAATACTTCGGTACCGACAAACTGGAATAGCGACTTTTTCGAGGACATGGACACTTACGGGGCAACTATTGACAGCCACTTATTCTAATCTCTTCGTTAATTTAAACCCTCTAATCTGAGATAGTCTAATATTATCTCTCTTTCTTTTTCAGGTATAACAAAGGGACCGAAGAAATGGACCCAAGTGGCCTGCACTTGTTGATGTTGCCCATTTCATCAAAGTTTGTTTGTTTAAAAAAAGTGGTAACTGGAAAATTTTATTTGAAAAAGAATGTTTAAAAACTGCTTTATTAAGCCCAGGGCTAAATAGACCAGTCCAAAAGGAAAATTAACTACTTGTAAGACCATTAAACCAAATCCATTTCATCTTTACGCAAAAAAAAAAGGATAAAGATGGACAGCAAATAAGTCCAGAAATATTCTCATGGACAGATTTTTGTATGTATGATTTACGTCAGTATATTTAATGTTGTTCTGACCTAACGGTGGTGACACCATATAATGAATACTTTTGAGTCTGACAAATGCCCCTATGTCCGCTTTCGCACGATGCAAGAAAATAAGTCTGCTTATTTTCTTTTTCTTCTTTGAACTTTCATTGGCGTTCGCACGGTTCAAGACTTATTGCTTAATTTGTTTTGATTTTTTTATGAATATACACACAAACTACTGTGTTTTTTTACATTTTCTTTTGTCCATCAATTTTAAGCAGCTGAATTGCAAGTACACGCAAGCCTGTACCCATTTTATTTCTCCTCACCCCGTTGTCAACGAGCTAATCAGTTCAGCTTAAATACTTGCATCGTGCGAATTGGGACTATGCGGTTTGGCAAAAACACACACAGGTAGCAACTTTACTTTATTGAGTATTCATGCTTAATAGCTCGGGCTACTTATCTGGATCCCTGTAGTATATTCTGACAGTCTCCATAAGAAAGGTTACCCGAGTTCCACCTAATTATACTGAAATCAGGAAGTTACACCTTTATTGCCATCAGGACATGTTGTTTTGGCAACACCAGCAAGGAATTTTTACCCGTTTAGCCAAAGTTCCGGCTGAGCCCGGCATTCAGAAAACTAACATTCCTACATTTAACTTTCCAATCGGGAGTCTAGGTTATTACATCTACTACATGTATACCGAAGTGACCTCATCAAGTACAAGTACCGGTTACTAATTCCCGTGGTATTAGACACAGACTAAGGTCAGACACAAGTAATTTCCACGCAACCCGCGGCCCTTTTTTCCCTGGCAGTACTAGCACCAAGATGTGGTTAATTCACCTTGATTACTGCTGTACCCCGTGGAGAAATTCCGTTGGACAATAAGAATGCGCTCACAAGAGTCGGTATTTCGTGGGTTAATTTTACCAGAAAATCGAAATGGGCGAAAAAAGTATTAATAATCGGCTGTAGCATGCAAATTATATGCGAAATACTACTTTACTGACCGAAAGTTCTTTAGACCAAAAAATTCAAGTTTAATGCTCTAAACACAACTGGGACGAACGACTAATTTTCGTTGCAAATATTCGTCTTAGAAAATAAAACACATTTGTGTATATGAAAGTGCACACAAACAGTGCGACGACTAAAATTCGTCATGCGTAACGAACTCTGCGAAAGGTTTATTTATACTTCTTAAGCCGACAAACGACGAATGATTTGGCACAGAGTGACCATTTTCCTTTTATTTTTTTTTATTTTGTTGTTAAATAATGTTACTTTATACTTTAAGAATTATTTTTACTTTTTATTTGTTGCATATAATACACTTAATGTATTTTTAATGTTATATTTTAAATTTTTAAATGGTTTTTTTAAATTAGTGCTTCTTTTTTTAATAAATATGACCACTCTATAACATCTGTTTTATTAATTTTAAATGTGTTTCAGTTGACGAATTTATACAACGAATTTTACCAGACGCACTCGTCGTGTAGTGCGAAATTCATCGTTCGCCCTAGTTGTGTTTAGAGTAAAACTTATTATAATAAGAAAACATGGTAGAGGTTCTTAGTATAATTGTGTGATTAGCCTTTTCTTGGCATAATGTGGATCCAATTGTTCATATTTAGGAAGTATTGGATCGGATTCAATTTAAAAGAATTCCTTTTTTGAGTCGTTTAAAATGTCCATTTGTCCATCTGTAAAAGTGTCCAAGTTTTTTTTGTAAGTAACTACATGTCGTATTTTTAATATATTTTGATTAAACTTGGGAGTGAAATTGATCGGCCCATTTTTTACATATGAATTTTGGATTACAACTGCTACGAATATTAGTCTATATTTACAAAATTTTGCATATGTTTGCGACTTAATACCGTTAACCGTCGTTTTGAATGGTTTTATAAAAAGCCCCTTTCTTTACATGATCACCTTACAAAAGACATCCGGGAATACGAATTTTGGACTAAAGCTGCTGCTACAAATATACGTCTATTGTCACAAAATTTCACATGTTTTTAGGACTTGATACCATCAGTTGTCGAACTAGATTTTATAATGGTCGAATTTATTTTACCATGGATCTCATATAAGTCCTACCGCGAAAATTACCTAATCCTACATATGTACATGTTACACCTAAAAAAAGATTGTTGTATTAAAAAAGACTTTGTTAATAACAACTCGATACTAGCTTTTACCTATGTACATACATAGTTGCCAGATTTGACGATTTGTTGTCATTTTGACGATTTTTAGTGTCACAAATTGGCTTATGACGATTGAACGACTTGTTATAGTTTTATTATTTAGATCTGCAACGAACCTTATGCAGCATTTGTATTGTTGTAATTTACTGTGTAGTTTAACACCGTTTAAAATAAATCTGTGGTTAAAAGCAGTAAGGGCTTAAGTCGACTTAAGAAAAATATAAGTTCAAGGTGTCCATAATCTATAAATATTTGTTATCAAAAGTGGGCAAATGTTTTTCTTTGTTAAAAGATGATAGAGAGGAAGTGGCTGCCCTCAAGAGAATATGATTCAAGTAAAAAAAGTAAAAATTCCGTTCTTGCAAAAAAAGTTAGTCGTAAGAATTCTTTCCCTTTTGAAAACATCTTTTTTAAATTTGAGAATTTTTTGACAAATTCAAAGAGCTGCTTTGAAGATTTTGACGATTTTTCCCCAAAATATTTTACGTTTTTACATCAAACTTATCAGGCAGATATGCCTATGTATGTGCAGTTTTTACGGGAAAGTGTAGTTTTCGGAAAAAGAACTTATATTAGAGCAATAGTGAATTATGAACCGATTACAATTAAATTGCTTATAACAATTGGTGAGATAAGACTTTCAACTTATGTGGAATTATTTAAAATCTTTAAAGCAGTTAATATAAACAAACGTAAGGTTTTGTATGGGGGCTTAATAAACGAATAATGGTCCACTAACATTAACCATTTTTCATAGGCTTTGTACCCATGCGTTATTTTTTTAATTTGAAATGCAATGCAGCCACAACCTAAAAAATGACAGCGTGTTGCCATTTTGTTGCACATTGCACAAACAAAAAATGTGATGACACAAATTGACTGCATAAAAAATTCGTAGGGTGTAATCATTATTAAATGTTGATTTAGAGTCAATCGGTTAAATTAAAAGTAGGTTTTGGACTATACTTCTCTAGGCCCTGCCAACATCCATACAAATGCATTGTACCCCTTTTACCCAGAGTTTTCACGAAATATGTTACCAGTGCGTGCTCTTCAGTATCTGAAGATAAGCAGTTTTCTTAAGCAATTTTTTCTTAAAGGAAAAAGTCGATTTCTCTTATCTAAAACTTGTTTTCACGAAGGGAGATAGTTGCTTGTTTTTACGTACTTATATGACTTTTATATGTAATTCGTTAAGGTATTTATGTTTATTAAATAATAAATTAAAAATAAAAAATAATAATAAAATCAAAAATAATACAAAAAATAATTAGACTCAAAATAAGTAAAAAAAGTTTGCTTTAAAAAAATAAATGTAATTTTGCCAAAGTTTTTTTGTTTTTTTACCTAAATAAAATGGTAATATTTTATTTGTTTTATTTAAAACTTATTATATACATATATATATAATTATTTTATAAGTAAAATAACTAAATAAAAATTAAGAAAATTTTCTTAAACTTTTGTTTATTTTTGTTAAAAAATAAATATTTATTTTTTTTTATTTATATTTCTTTAAGTACCACCTATTAAAATTTTTTTTTCAATATAAATTATTAAATTTTTGAATTTATAAAGAGGTATTTAAATAACAAGATCATTTAAAAAAAAATTCTTAATTTATCTATGTAACAATTAGCAAATTTAGAAAAATATTTAAACACCCAAATTCATTTATTGAAAAATTGATTGTTTATTATAAAATTTAAATTTTAACGCTCATTTTAATCGTAAGTTTTAAAACTTTATTATTTAACTTATTTAAGGAAATATTTTTTTAAAGTACTTTAATTCGAGTTTTTTAGTTTTCAAACATTTAACATAGAATATTTTGCATCCTTATGAATATTTTTTTATGATTTTTTTATATTTATGTTGTTTGTATCTTAATAATTTTGTAAAACTTATATTTAGTATTTATTTAAGTGTAAGGTTAAAATGTTTTTGTATGCAATAGATAGATGTATAAACAAATCAGTGCAAATTTGTTATATCGTAACAAGAAAAAAAAATTTTGTTTTTAAAAATTGTCCTCTGGTTGAAGGAAGAGCTTTTCGAACGCTTTCTAGTTTGAAGTTTTGGTTATTAGTTTTGAAAAAGATATTTGTTTTTAAAGTTTTTTTAATAAAGATAAGTCGTTTGGGCTTGTCAAATGCAGGGGGTTTCATATGCCGTTAAATTGGAAGCTGGGCAATTCAATTGTTCCACGGTTGTGACCATTTCGCTCACATTTATGCTATTAAACAATTTAAAATTTTAGTTTGAAAGAAGGCTATGATTTCCAAGGTTGGTATGTTTTTAAGCGATAAGTAGTAAACAGACACAGAAAAAACATGCTTTCTGCTCACGATGACCACTTGAAAGCTGTGACGGGTGTGACCTTACAAATTTAAATTTTAAAGAATTTTTGTCTTTGAGATCGTGTATAAATATTTTAAAGAACGACTTAAATTTTTTGTGTTTTAAAATATATTTATTAAAAACTTTGTCTAAAAAAAGTTTTAAGTTTAGGAAAACCCTTTTAGAAAATGTGACGGGTGTGACATTTTCATCAAATCGTAAAACAAAAAAGGGACGATTATGCAGAATGTGATCATTTAAAACTTTCAAAATAAATAGAAATAAAATATAAACCAATTAACAAGTATTTCAAACATTTTTGTTTTCTTTTAGATATAATTTATTGATTTTTTTAAATGATTTCTCGACCCCATATAGTATATTTATTCTGGATCCTTATAGATAGAAAAGTCGATTTGTCCGTCTGTGTGTCTGTTGAAATCAAGTTTTCGAAACCACATAAAGATGCACAAAAAACGTTTTGTTAACAACAATTAAAAATATCCGAGTAAATCGCTACTTCAAATCAGCAAAATCGGTTTACTACAGACCCGAGATATAAGTCAAAATAACCCATTTTTTAGGACAAAATCTGTGCATTTATCCTAGTTGATCTTAGTAAATACATTCACTCTTGTTACAAAACTTGGCAAGGATACTTTGAAAATAGGGACCCAAGCTACCAAATTAAAGAGAGATCTCTTTCGAATAGGAACAGAAAAGTGGTATCCCCCCTAAATCTGAGAAACTAAAACAGCTATAGACTTAGAACCTGCTTCGAAGTATTTAGAGTATAATACGTACATTAAAAAAAAATTTGTTGGATATAAGTAGGGGCTGGGGCAGCCCTAATACAAATGAACAATTTTTATGAAATTTTTGATACGCTATATGTCGGAAACTATAACAGCTGTCGACTTCAAATATCCTAGAATAAGTAGTTGTAAACTAATGCTTACATTTTAGAAAAAAATATATGGGTGGGAGCAGGGGAAGGGGCAGCCCCTATACAAATGAAACATTTTAATAAAGTTTTTTATACGATTCATCTTAAAAACAAACAACTATCGACTTTGAATTTCCTACAAAAAGTAATTGTCCCACAATGCCTACATTGGGCAAAAAATTTGTTGGATAGGAGCAAAGGAAGCGGTAGCCTCCATACAAATGAACAAGTTTTTTTTAACCTTTAATACCAAATATTTCGAAAACTGTTAAAAGTCTCGACCTCAAACCTTTTACATGGTATTTCTAATTTATATAAAATTTTATAAAATTTCAAAACTCAGGATAGCTATCGACTTTAAACCCGGCACAAAGTATTTTAAATTATAATATTTGCAGTACGAAATTAACTCGGCTAGATCAGATGATGGCTGAGTATAAAAAGAGATCAATTTAAAGGCTACAGCGAAGCCGGCGGTTCGCACCCACTAAAGTTTAAATCCTTTAAAATGGGGTTATTTAAATTTTTTTTTCAAATTAGGGCCATTTCTCATTTAGTGTTTTGGGGACATTTTTCATTTCAACATTTCTAATAGTAAAAGAGTGCATAAAGGTCCCAAAATTTAAAAAGTTTTAAAAATTAAATATTATCTCAATTTTAGAAAATGGCCCCAAAAACAAAGAAAATTGCCCCAGATTTTCGTGTTGTTGCTTTCAATATAAAGTTTTGGGGCCATTTTTTATTGGAGTCACTTTTCAGGGAGTTCATCTGAATGACCTAATTTTTTTTATTTAAAAAAAAACTTAAAAATTACAACAACCAGAAAACCCAACAATTTAGGACATTAGAAAATTTTTACTTATACTTATTTATATATCGTCACAGAAAATGCAAAACACCCTATTTAACAAAAAATTTCCTTCTTATTATTTCTGGTCTGTAAGGTCAAAATACGTCACCCGAAAAATTCTTTTTCTCAGCATAAATAAATTAGTCAATCAATTGCTAAATTGTAAATACAAATATTTTTTATTAAAAGAAGTTTTTTTGTTTCTCCTGTAAAATTTTTAAATGTTAGATAGGGCTTTTTCCATTTTCTGTGGCGATATGCGTCTAAGCCATTTCTAATAACCTCTTTTTGTTGGTCTTCAATACCAAACTCCTGAATAAAATATTTTACGGATTGACACTTATGATTTCATAGGTTTTAAAAGGACTTTTTTAAATATTATTTCAACAGACGGACATAACCTAATCTACATCGCTATCTATAAGGATATCAAATTTGAATACTTTTTAGGATAAAAAATTAATGAAAAGATATATTTAACTATTTTTACCCATTTACTCTAGTTTAATATGGCCTTTATTGTCAGTTTAAAAAACTTACATTTTGAGTTTACACTCGGGAAAATTTTTTTATAAAAACTTTGAGATCTCAACCATAAGAAGTATAGTGATCAATTGGCCTATCAGACACCTTAAAATTAACTTTGTTTCTACAAAACCAGATATAAACAAATGTCAAAGCATTTAGATAAATATATAGCTAAAGCATTTGAAATATAATTGAATAGAGAACGTAATGCTAAATACATACGTAGAGAACCAAAAACACAATTTAATTTAAGAACCAAAGGAATCGACCGAAAACTTTTAAAAAATTTTTACATTCCAATAGTTGCACTCAAAATTAGAATATTTTAACTTTATTATACCCTTCATTTTTCTTTTAGTTTCAAAATTCTGTAATGAGAATTCATATTTTTAATATTTAAAAAAAAATAATTTGCCGTTAAATTACATTAAAATATGATTTTGGTATAACTTTATTGAACCGTCATTTGTAATAATATTTGTTAATTGTTTTGTTGTTGTTTCGTTTTCTTTTTATAAAACATTCATGTAGGTAAGAATGTGTTAAAAGAAAAATTCTTAAACTAATCTTGCCTGTTTTTAAAATGTATATATTTTGTTTAAAATTGAATTTATATCAATATTGAATGCTCCTTGCGCATATGCTCGTTTAAGAAAGCCTGTGAACGGTAAACCCGAGAACATAGCGGACAACGATTTGTCTCATATTGTGACAAACGTTTGGTACTTTGACGAACCATTTTTTTGCCACTACGAATGCTACTGAGCAACAGCGATTCGTTTTGTACCACTAAATCTTTAGGCAAATTGGGCACAAGGCGTTCCATAGACTGCACCGAAGATATAGAGGCCAATTGTTGTAGAGCAATAAGGGCTGTTGGATTTGATGATATTAAACCGCTGCCAGATGCTGCAGTCTCTTGATCGGCAGCTTTTGTTAATGCTGCTGATGGTTCACTTTGCAATGAGGTATCCGATGAATATAAGCCAAACGCATCCAAATCTATTGATGATTTATCTGATTCAATTTTTATTTGTAAATCAATTCCCGTATCTGGCTGATGTTTTTGGCTGCTAGAGGATGCAGTGTTTACACTAATGGATTTAGATGAAGGTTGTCGTCTTAAATTGTATTTAACAGCAACTAAAATAAAAAGAAAATTCAATAATAATAAATATAAAAATCATTTTTATTTTTGTTTTAAGTTAATCAAGCCCTAACCAAAAAAAATTTAAACAATTTATTTTTGTTATAAAACAAAGAAAATTTTATTGAAATTATAAACATAAAATTAAATTAAATTTAAAATTTTAGACGAAATATTTATATAAAATATTCAAATTAAACACTCATAAAAATTAACTTATATGAAATAATGTTTTAATTATTTTAAAATAATTAAATAATTCGATTTGAATCGAAATTTTTTTGTATTCGAACATATTTTATTACGAGTTTTCAAAATTTATTTACAAAAGTTAAAAGAAAAAAAAACGGCATAAATAAAACGGTTTTTGTTCACCGTTAATAGGGGTGTTCTAGCCTCAAACATTAATTAGTTTAAGTAGGAAACATTAGAGGCGGGTTTAAAAGATATTTTATTGAATAGTTTAAGATAAATTTTTTTCAAATTTTTTTGGACCTTTTTTTAAAGTGAAGCCGAAGTGCAGAGAAATATTAAAAAGAAGCAAAGAAAGGATAAGATAAATCAGACCAATCAGAGTCTCTGGCAGGAATCGAACCCGCGGTCCAAAGACTGGCAGATTTGTATGTACTTACTACACCATTTCCAATTGTATTTCAGAACTTTTTAATTGTATTTCAGAAATTTCTAATTAAATTTCAGAAACTTTTAATTCAATTTTAGAAATTTCAGAATTTTCCATTTGTATTTCAGAAATTTCTACTTGTATTTCAGAATTTTCCATTCAAAATACAAATGGAAAATTCTGAAATTCAGAATTGGAATTAAGAATTTTCCATTTAAAAAACAAATGGAAAATTCTGAATTACAAATAAAAATTTCTTAAATACAAATGGAAAATCTTGGAATAAAATTAGAAAATTTTGAAAAACAAATAGAAATTTCTCAAATTGAAATAGAAATTTCTGAAATTGAATTAAAAACTTCTGAAATACAATTAGAAATTTCTGAAATACAATTAGAAATTTCTGAAATTGAATAAGAAATTTCTGAAATTGAATTTTAAATTTCTCAAATTGAAATAGAAATTTCTGAAATACAATTAGAAAGTTCTGAAATACAATTGGAAATGGTGTAGTCTACCGGGACATAAAGTTATTTTAAAAACTAATATTTATTCGAACGCAAAACTATTAACCCGATTTCAAAATTTTTTTTTTAAATCGTAATAATCCTCCCTGTTCTGTAAACTGAATCCAAGTACATTTTTTGATTATTTAAATTCAGCAAATTAATAGACTGAGAGAACCCTATTCGAGTCTATTAACAGAAAAGGAGGAGATAATTTTTAATGCATCAGTTTTTATTGTCTACCATACAAGAAATTTGTGACCGAAACTAACACTAAAACATTTATTTTACTAACAATTTGGGTCATTTGTGACCAATATTTCTATCATTTCCAAAGGTACGAGGAAGATGCAAAATCACACGTACACGAAAGTTTCGGTAACTTTTTTCACATTGCCCTTAAGAAAATAATAGAAAATAATGACCGAAATATTGGTCATCTGTGACGGTGCTATGACCGGCCAAATGACTGTCACTGTTCTTGTAGGGTACCTAATAGTTAACCCGCAACTGTTAAAGTTTTGAAGGTTATGGTAACCATAGCATTAGTCAACTTATGACTGTAAATGAATAAAATCTTAAATAAAAATAAGAAAAATAATGTTTATGGTAAAAGTAGATTTACCATCTAAATTCCTTTAATACATATATGCATGTAATGTAGTAATATTAATATGTTTTTTTAAATAAAATGTTGTTATTTTTCAAATATTTATTTAACTTAAATACAACTACATATTAAAATTCTTTAAAATTAAATAAAAAAAAATATAACAATTGCTATATTTATGTACTACGTATAAATATAAAGAAAAACGTTTATATTTACATTTAAATTATTTTCAATTTTCAGTTTTTCAAACTTCCCTAGCTGTCGTACATCTCAAAATGTTGCTTCTAAATGGTACAGCAAAAAGTAAACGATGATAGATGTTGAGATCTTTTGAAATGAAATAAACCATTTTTAGTACAATTTGAACCTAGAAAGAAACCAATATTAGTAACAAAATCTATTTTTTCTTTTGCTTTGAATAATCAATTCAAATTTTAGACAAACACAAGACAAAACAATAAAAATTTGTTATATAAAAACAAAGATCGATTCAATATTTTTCAAATCAAAAAATTAAAAACAGTTTTTTGCTCAATTAAAAAAAAATTAAATCTAGTTTTTAATTCGAATAGTGAATTAATTTTTTTTTGTTCTTAAATAAAACACAAACACACACATAGATTTTAAGTTTTGACAGTAATATTTTCAGAACATTTAAACTGTATTTTTAAAACTTTTTTTAATTACAATTTTTAAATAATTTAAAATCTAAAAGCCTTAATATATATTTTTAAAATAAATAAGAAATACATATGTATAACACAAGACTACATAGTATAAAGTTATATATAAAAATAAGTCTATAAACTAATTAAATATGTACATCAATTTTAAATACATACAGTAAGTACTTATATCTATTAAATTAGTGGTTTATTTTAAAAGTGGCGTATAGCCATTTACCAGAGAATTCAAGATAACCATGGAAATAATAAAATTTTTGTTGAATTGTTTAATTTTCATTTATTTTATTTGGCTTGGGATCGTTTTCTATTAAAAATAGTTACCTTGAATTTTTTTTTTTTTTTTTGGAAAATGGACTTAAGTCACTTTCAAATTAAACGAATTAAATTTAATTATTTATTTTTTTAAATAACTTTTACTTAAAATCTATAATTTTACTTTATAAGCCTCTTATTTTTAAGCTTAACTACATGCTTTATAATTCGAAAATTGTATACAAAGTAAAGATTTTAAATAAACTTTAAAGCTCTTTAGTAAATTTAACTCATACATAAGGGTGATACAAAATACATATAAGGAACTTGAGAAAAAGTAAGGAGTACAAGAATTTAATAAACTTTAAAGTTCTTATTGCTTACAGGTCAAATAAGGTTTAAGAAGTGGTTTGTTAAACCAATTTTGATTTAAAACGTAGATAAGGGTTAACCCTTTAGTATTTTAACTTCAATTTAAAAATAAGTATATGTTGGATGAACTCGGCTATTGCAAATTTTAGCTTTAAATAACTATTAAAGAAATAATTTGTTATTATAAAGTTTGGCCTTTAACCATGACGGAAAATATACATAAATTTGCAGCCAAGACTACCTACCTGGTGTAATTATGTATTGTTTTTTAATATTGCCTCTTTGAATAAGGGTAATTACCGAGTTATAAATATGGAAATCAAATATTGAATTGCAAAACTAATTAATTACTGCCTTAAACAGTTTAATGAATTTTGCGAGCCCATATTGCTTTTTAAATTAAGATATAAAAAACATTTGTTTTAACTGCTTAATAAAAAGAGGAGAACAACTTATTTAAAGAAGAAAAATATACTATTTTTACTTATATCATTTTGATTTTGATAAAACTTGACTTAAGCATAGGCATCAATCCTATTGTAGTGATAAGCGGTCCGTTTTCTTACATTGCTCGCGGATTACTCTACTTTCACATATTTTCACATAAATGTATATAACATTTATCATGCCATTTTTGGCATAGCCTCCTTACAAATGTCTTTTCGATATATGCACTTTGTGTTGTTAGTGCCCTGGCAATAATAAAATTACATTTAACATTATAAATTGTGAATAAAGAATGCTTTTGAAAAATTATACCACATGCGAAATCTTTTTAAATAAAAATAAGACTACCAAGTTTAGTGTGGATTCGTTCATTATTGGCTGCGTTTCCCGTAGTAGGATTTTACGCAAATATCAAATTCAAGCTACTTACGAAAGTTACCTAAATCTGCGTAAACTTTGTTCATACATTAGAACTTAATAAAAAATTTATGGTGGAGAGTTTAATATGTAACATAAGTAAGTAAAATGGAGGCCACAATACGTTTTAGATTTAAAGATCAAAAGTAGGCGTGACTCTACCTCTCAAACAAGTTCGTAGGTTTCTTCAAATATATTGAAAACTGTTGCACTTAAAATTTTTGAACTTTAAGCGGGGACTTAATTTTCAGTGTTAACATTTAGGCTGTTTAAGCTCCTTAAAAAAATATTTGGGAACATATGTACATATGTACTTATATCGATGGCTTAATATTAAAAAGGCGTAAACTGATATTTTTCATTAAATTTCAGGGGTGAAAAACACTTCATAAAATTTTAAAAAATTTTTCATCCAAAAAAGTTTTGATGATTTTTTTCCAAAAAAAGATAACAATTTTATTTTCAATTAAAAAAAGCTACAAATTTGACATTTTTTGTCAAAACCAGTAAAAACGTTTTTTTATCTAATTAAGCCTTTTTCATATTAAGCTATCAATATGCAATTTCTTCTGCTAAATTTTATTTGCTTATTTATTTCAAAAACTTAATTACATATTTACAAAATTTTTATAAATTATTTTTTTAAATTTTTTTAGAACAACGCTATTTGCCGGAGTAGGAAATAGAAATAAACGTATGCCAAAGTTCGCTACCAATTACAAAATTTGAAAATTCAATTTTTAAATGTTCATGTACATAAATGTGTTTTATTTTTGATGAGTAATGTTACATACGAATGTTTCTTGCGTGAAAAAAAAACAAAATTGGCTAGCGTTTCTTAGCTTGTTAAAAACCCTTTGGCTATACAATTTGTAAGAAGCTAACCAAAGTAACGCCGAAAATAAATGCAACTGTTGGAAAATCCTATTTTGACAAAGAGTTAAGGAGTGAAGTTAGCTGCAAGAGGAGAACAAAATGTAGAGTACGAATGTGTTTGAAGAAGATAACCACAGCCTATCACACATCTGCATTTGGATACCTCCTGGTTTTATTTTCGTAAAAAAACCGCGTTTTAACAAATTAGAAATAATCCCTTTTTCCTAGTTTGGTTTAATAAGGGCAAGTAGGAAACTTAATATAAATTTTTGCAAATAAAAAAAAAAATAACTTGATTTTCTGTTACATAACACCTTCAACATGTTATTATTAAATTTTTTTAAGATAACAGAAGAGCTTAACAAAATGAAGCCTTGAAATTATTAAAATTATCTATACATCTCAAATGTTTGAATTAAATGTCTTTTATGATTTTCTTTTCTAAAACGAAAATATTTAATAAACGGAAAAAACCTTACATTTTTACATGACACTTTAGCAGCGACCTTGTTTACTAAATATTATCAGGGTACACTAATACAGGTTATATTAAGATCCCAGCTGATTTTAAATATTTGCGAAAGACAATGTCAGATTAATGAATTTTATAGGAAATTTAAATTTTTTTTAAACAAAAAACAGAAAAGCAGAGGACGATTTTTTGAATTCACCTCAATAGTACTAGTATTAGTGTATCCTGAATATTATTTAACTTTTTTCCAGGGTACACTAAGCCAGGTAATATCAAGGCGAATTCAAAAAAATCACCCTCTGCATTTCCTTTTTGTGGTTGAACGTGGGAATGTCCACGGTATACTCATACAGGTAGTATCAAGAGCCCCTAGCTGACTAAAACAAATTTGAAATTCATTTTCAATTTTTCTGACATTCCACCATTCAAACGAAAAAAGGAAATGAAGAGGGCGAATTTTTTTTGATTCGCTTTACTGTTACCTTGCTAAGTGCACTCTGATTGTACCCAGTTTTTACCAAATTATTTCTATAAAACTTTGATAATTTAAAAAATTGTTTAAAAATCAGTTACCAGTTTGTTCACTATCATTCAAATTATTCTCCATTTATTACTTCGTTATGGCATTTCTTGTTGGTATTTTAAAATTTTAAACAAAAGAACTTTATATGGTCATATTGGCATTACTGTTTGTTATATTTATAGAATGTTTTTGCGATATATGTTTACGCAAATCCGATTTATATTTGCATTTATGGGGACAGTATGGACATGAGAGACCTGGGGCCACACCACATTCATAGCTTTTGTGGCGTTTAAGTGAACCTTTGATTTTATACGATTTACCACAGACATTACAGACATACTGAAGACCAGCTGCTGTAATGTCTGAAGCCTTAAGAGTGCCAGCCTTTAAGTGTTTTGATGGTGTAAGGAATTTTTCATTATCACTTTCAGAGGTGGTGTCGTGTTGTAATGAGGTTGCTGTTGTGATGGTGTTGCTGCTAGGGGCTATATTGTGATTTAAAGTTTTCATTTCGGTTAAATCCTCAAGATCATCAGCCTCAGAAGCTGAGGTTGTTACAGATTCTGCCAGCAATTGCTCCTGTGGCTGTTGTTGTGCATGATGTTCTTGTTGTTGTGTGTGATGATGCTGCTGCTGCTGTTGATGTTGGTGTAGATCTTTTGCACTTGCCTCATTTACTATTATATCAGCCTTAGTCGAAACACTCGTTGTTGTGGGTGTTGTACTTATAGAAACGGTTTGATGTTGCTGTTGCTGATATTCCACAACACTTCTAAGCAACACTTTATCTTCAAAACGTGATGTATCGATTTTAATGTATTCCTGCTGATTGCCACTACTACTTATTGCCGGCGCAGTTTGTTGTATATGTTGAGTTGGTATCTGATGCTGCTGTTGCTGCAAGGCATTTGCTGTAGTTGCTTCTAAACATTCTTGCAACGTTATATGTTGTACTGTCTGATGCTGAGACTGTGATTGAGTCTGAACATTTGGTATTATTGTATCGGGTGCACTCAAACGAGTTATTGTTTGATGTTGCGCATTATTGGCATTTTGTTTAACAATTTGTATTGTAGCTGGGGAATTAGCCAATTTTGTGTAAGCATTCGTTAAAGCGGTAGAACTTTGTACATTTCTTAGAATTTGTTGATGATCCGTTGTTGTTGTTCCCTTGGGTAATGTATAGTGTATGGTACTACCTGGCATGCCAACTGTATCTGAAGGTATTTCCACTACAACTGTAGCCGATGTTATAAGGCTAGAGGGATCTGTAGCTGCAGCAAGATGTTGTTGTTGTTGCTGTAGGTGATGATGCTGCTGTTGAGACGATTGCTGTTGCTGATGTATTGTATTATGAGAATGCTGTTGCACCTGATGATGCTGGTTATGTGTACTAATGACATTTGTGACCGTTGCGGCGCCACCAGCATTTGTTCTACTGTTTGCCAAAGTATAAGGCACAGTTTCCACGATCGTCCAATAACTTTCAGTTGAAGAAGAGCCTGTAAATAGTTTTAAACATAAAACAATAAATATTTTTTATCACTTAATTATTTTTATTTAGTTTTTGGCTTCACACCGATTTGTAAGAGCTTTCTTTATTACTTTATTGTAATCTGAAAGGTATTGATGTTAAAAAATATTTATTAACAAAAGTTACTACCTGTTTATTCTCGAAAACTAATTTGTATAAAAAAGAAACAATAAAAAACCAACACTTGCTTTTGTTTTATATATATTCAGGCATGTTCTGTATTCCGCTTTGAATTTTAAATCACTTTACGTTTGACGTTTAATTCCCGTTTGGTTTTCACTCAAACTTATACAAAATTATCGAAAAAAAATCAACTATTTTATAAACATCAAAAATAGAGTTAACTTTTCAAAGTGATTTAAAATTCAAATTTAAATGCAGAATATAAAAAAACTAACAAATTTTTAAAAAAGATTAGTTTTTTTTTAAATAAAAACAGGCAGTTAGTTTTATAGTTATATTACTCAATATCAGCCATACCAACTTTGAAATTTTATCTAATTGAAGTAGAAAGAAAGTTTATTTTTAACCGAAAGCAATCATTACACAGAGATTTACAAAAATATTAACTTTTTGTTTTACTAAAATAAAATTTTTATTTATAAAAATTAAGTCCATCTTTTCGTGTTAACTTTTTTTATTGTCTTTACAAGTCTTTATTTAGAATATTTTTATTATACATTTGGATTAACATTAAATAAATTTAAAGTTAAAACTTAATTTACATTTCAAATATGTATTTTAAATACGTATAGAATTTTGGAAGTACAATAAATTTTAATTTAGGACCAAGGCACATTCAACCAGGTTATATTAAGAACCCAGCTGATTAAAATCGGTTTGACATTTATACGAAATAAAAATTTAATTTTACATATATGAAATTTTTAATTTTTCTGACATTCTACCGTTCAAACACAAAAAGGAAATGCAGAGGGCGAATTTTTTGAATTCGCCTTGAGTTTACCTTGTTGAATGTGCCTTGTTTAGGACCATAAAGGTAAACTACATAATTGAAAATTTTATCCGTTAATTTTCAATTATGTAGTTGATATTTTTTATAGTAAAAAATTACATTAAATACATTTATATTCTAAAGCATTAACATATACATACAAAGATAGAAAAAAGTTAAATAAAAAAAAAATAAAATAAATAAACTTTTGAAGAAAACAATTGAAACAAAAATAATTAAACAAAAAAATTATGTCAAGACATATTAAAATTTTTTAAGATAAAAAAACATACAATAAAAGTATTCACGGAAACATTTTTAGTGTTGAAAAAGCAAAACTGAAAATTAAAAAAAAAACATTTATCTACGAAAAAAACTATTTTCTACTTAATTTGGATTTCAGCATAATTTTATCTTATCAAGTAATTAAAGAAAAAAAAATTTCGCCAATTTTACTTTAAAATATTTTTAATTTGTTTTTTTTTTGTGAAATTAGTTTCCCCACCCTTATAGAAATTCAGATAATTGAAGTAAAAATTTCTTTAATTTTTATGAAAAATAATATAAGTTTAGAAGAGTGCAAATCAACAAAATCCGTTTTCTGCCAATTTAAAAAAAAAATTAAATTTATCTGGTTTATTGAGAGGGTAAATTCTGTGCAAAACTTTAAACACATTTTAATGTCGGGTAATTGTTTTTTAAGACAAAAGAATAAATATTTTAAAGAAAACAGATTAGTTAAACGATTAGAGTGTACCACTGGAGAGTGTCGTATTTTACTAATATAATTAGGGAATTCACAAGGTGTTCTATTTGTCCTATTGTCATAAAATTTCCACAATGGTTTAAAAACATTTGCCAACTATTGGACGCTCGGCGCAGGTGTATTTGAAGCTGTTGTGACAATTTAATAAGCATATTAAATGACGTAGTATTATTTAAGAACTATTTTTGGATAAAAGACAAAAAAACCATTGTGAAATTTTATATCAATATGACATTATGACATAATAGGACACCTTGTGAATCCCCTTAATGTCACTTAACCCACTGCTATAAAGCAACTTAGTGTATGTGTCGTATGTCGTCGAATTCTAAAACAGTTGTAAACATTTTTTGTTTGAATTTATGGCATAATAACAAATATAAAAAAAATAAATAAAATGTTCTCCTACATTGGTTTATTATTACCAAATATGCGAATTTTTTGTTACGAATATTCCTCTTAGAATATAAAACACATTTGTGTATATGAAAGTGCACACAAACAGTTCGTCGACTAAATTTCGTCATGCATAACGAACTCTGCGATATGTTTATTTCAATTGCTTACGCCGACGAACGACGAATAATTTGGCACAATGTGACCATTTTTCTTTAAATTTTTTTTTTATTTTGTTATTAAATAATGTTAATTTATACTTTAAGAATTATTTTCACTTTTAATTTGTTGCATATAATACACTTAATGTATTTTTAATGTTATGTTCATATTTTTAAATAGTTTTTTTAAAATAAATTTTGTGTTTTTTAAGAAATATGTTCACTCTATCACAGCTGTTTTATTTGTGCTAAATGTGTTTCAGTTGACGAATTTACGCAACTAGTTTCAATAGACGCATTCGTCGTGTAGTGCGAAATTCGTCGTTCGTCCCTGTTGTGTTTAGAGCATAGGGTGTCTTTTTTTTTAATTTTTTTAGTAGAGATTTTAAGTTTAAATATTGGTACTATAGTTCCTTAAGTATCTCCTTAAATATATCTATAGTCATACCTACCAATATCGCAGCTAAAACTAATATACATTTTTTTTGATTGCATACCTTTAATAGTTAATACGAGAAATACCACACCTACTGCTTGGATTCACTTTTTCTTCGGCCTAAACAAGAGTTAAAAAATTCGAGCTAATTTAACAATCGATCAAGCAAAACAATCGATCTTAAAATGTTGACATTAAAAGTTTTCACTACGTCACTGTTTCTTTTTTTTTTAAATTTCGTAAAAAGCCTACGCAAAAGCTTTCACTACGTCACTGCTTTCTCTTTTATTTAAAATTTGCGTAAGAAGCCTTAAAAATACAAACGAAGTTTCCCAAAAATCGATGCAGTAAGGATATAAAAATAACTATTATACTTTGTGGGCGTGCCCCAGCCCACTTTTCTACCTTCAAGATTTCGACATTAGAACCGTTATATGCATATACAGTTTTATATAAATCGCTGCAGCAAAAGTAATGAAGAGATTATTTTTTGTGGGCGTGGCATCGCAAGATTACATTGCAATATTTAGACCAAAATTTGTAAATGAACATTAAATAATTAATGAGATATTTAATCAAAAAAAGTTTTAATCCTTTATTGCACAAAAAAATTTTATTTCTAAAGGTTTTTAGCAACTTATGAGTTTATTTTATTTTGAATAATTTATTGGTCTTTAGTTTATAGGGCATACATAATTAAATCTCAAAAAATAAATAATTTTTTCTTGTTATAATTTTTGCAAAAAAAAATATTTTGATTTTTATTTTTTTTTTTTTAAATAATAATTTTTTTTGGCAGAACTTATTGGGTTTAATTTTTTTTAAAAATCAATAATAATAACTTTAGACATTATTCTTTTAATTTTTATATTACTTATTTAAAATAATACCCAATACTTCTCAAAAAAAGATAAAAAAAAAATATTTCTTGACAAAAATAAAAACTAATTATTTTTTTGAGAACAAATTAAAAGCCCTTGATTTTCAAAATATCTAATTTATTCCCATCAACTCCCATAATTCCTTGTACAAACTTTTTTCTTCGAGAATTCGAAAATATTTATAATTTACTTAACTCACTTCTTTTCTCAGTTAAGTTGTGGCCAAAGATATACAGGGATTGCTTTTGTTTAATCAATCGTAGAACTTGCATTTCATAAGATTTTGATTTGGGTTAATATTTTTGTAAAAATTTTTTGCGCTCTAGAAAAATTGTAATTTGTTACGTGAATACCTTTAATGTTGGCAAAAAAAATGGCATAAAATAAAATATAACTAAATACTTTGGAAAGTAATAATAAATTTAACAATAAACTTAAGTTTTATAAAACTAAAAAGTAAAAAAATAATTTAATTGAACCCTCAAATAATATAAAAATTGGTTACAAATATCGAATAAACATCTTTCAATTTCTAACTAATAATAATTAAACTTTTTATTTTCTTAAAGTTTTTTTTTATAGGAATTTTTGTTTTAAATATTTTTAATCATTTAATTATAATTTTGTAACGTTAGTTATAAGTGATTATACGTATTGAAGTATTTTAAAAAGATATATAATTTGCTATATTAATTTTTATCGTATATAAAATAAAAAATAAATTGATTTTAAAAGCTAGACAATTTTTTAAACTTTCGTTTTTTACTATTTTTTGAATTATTATTTTGTTTTTGCTTTATTTGTGCTAATTAAAAATGGCAAGATTTATTTGTATTTTTATTTTCGTTTGTTAAATATATTAATTGAACTATAACAAATTTTTATTATAACAGGAATGTTTGAAGTACTTATGTCTGAGTTCCAAATTATCATTTTAAAATCAATTGAAAAAAGTCGTGGTGCCTTTTAAGTGCAACCCTGCAAATGTGTTATTACATTTTGAAACTCAACTTATTTATTTAAATATGTTAATGTTTAAAAGTTTGTGATCATTAAATTTTTCTTTTGTAAATTTTAAATGAAAATTGTTTTTAAATTTTTAAAGTTTTTTAAAAGAGTTTCTTTTGTGGATTAAAATAATTCAGTTTTCTTAGAAAAAAAAAAATAAATTTGAAACCCTAGAATTTTTCCTAAATTTTGTTATAAAGAAATGATTTAAGATCTTATGCATAAATCTTTTGTATTTTAAAATAGCAAATTTATTGCAAAAATTATTTTTAAAGTAACAGAATATTTAAATAATTTTAAAACTTTTAACTATATTTTTTGAGTTATGACTCTTAAGAAATAAGCAAGATATGCATGTACTAACTGAGCTTGTATCATTTGAAATATTTTCAATATTTTTAAAAAAACAGTTTTAAAAAAATTTAGTTTTTTTATAGTTAAACTAATAATTTAAAAAAATTAATAAAAGAAGAACAAAAGTAAACAGAAACCATTTATTTAAAGAAAATTAAAGAAGAAGAGGAGTAAATGTTTAAATCTCTAACCCAAGTATTTGGTTTGTTTTGATAATCATATAAGCCGTTTATTTGGAAAGTGGCATAAGTCACTTTTTTTAATGGCGAGATATTTAAAGATATGAAAAAATACCGTTTAATAGTATTTGGCGTTGCCATTAACTCATTTTTTGTTTTTAAGTGACTTATGCCATTTTTGAAATAAAGGGCTTTTATACTGATTTGATTTTTATACTTTTACATACAAATTACAAAGAGACCTCCTTAGATTTGTTTTTATTCATACAATTCTTATTCTCCATCCTCATCATAGTCATCATCATCTTCTTCACTTTCTTGTAGAACAGGAACTGCAGTTATCACCAAATCTCGACTACCAAATTTAAAGCCCATTGCCTGCATAGAAGATACTGCACCCGCAGATGTAGCACCACTTCTGTAAGAATCAAAACAAGCAGCAGTAGTATCACGGCTACTGCCCATTGAAACCGTTGGTATTAAATAGTCCTCATTTGGACCTTCATAGTCAACATCATGCTCAAAACCACCCTCCTCTTCGGTACGTATAACATATAGACGTTCTTCATCGTCTTTGAAACGTTCATACAAATCGCAATGCTTGCGTCGGGCATGTCTTAGCACATGATCTTTGCGTCGTGAACGATATCCGCAGGAGAAACATTTGTATTTCTTTTCTTTAAGACAGTATTTTCGAACGTGTTCCTGCAGTTTTTGAACTGACTTATAGAAACGTTTGCAGTGTTTGCATTGCATGTAATCGTTACGTTCCAACATGGAAGCGCGACCTGATAAAGCATTAATAAGTATAGAAGGTGTTGTAGAGGGGTTTGGACCGCTATTAGAATTTATTGTGATATTTCTATTATTGCTACTGCAACTGCTATTGTTGTTGTCGTTGTTAGTTTGGTTGTTATTAACATTTGTGGCAGTGTTTAGTATGTTGTTTTTATTGTTTAAATAACCATACGATTGCATGAGATCCATATTGGAATTATTTTGTGATGCTTCATTACTGTTATTCGTGTCGACACCCAAGAGGCTACCCAATATGGGATATATATCTGTCAATTTGTGATTGTTGTTGTCATCGTCGTTGTTATTGTTTCAAACAGTTTAAAGTGTCAATGTGATTTTTATTTGATGATGAATAATCAATCAAGCGATTTGGTAAAAGAAATGAAAGAAAAATAAAAAACAAAAATTAAAAAAAAATAAACACAAAAATGCAATTAAATCTAAAATAAGATTTTCGTAACTAATTTGTTTACTAAATTGTTTAATTACAACAAAAATATTAATTTTAACAAAATAAATGCTGAATACGAAAAATATGCTGTTTCAGAAAATTTCAGAATTTTTAACTTTGGAATAAAAAAAAACTAAAACCCTCAGAAAACAGTGTTGTTAATTGGCCTGGTAATATCAAGAGCACATTCAACAAGGTAAACTCAAGGCGAATTCAAAAAATTCGCCCTCTGAATTTCCTTTTTGTGTTTGAACGGTAGAATGTCAAAAAAATTAAAAATTCCATATAAAACTAATTTTTATTTCATATAAATGTCAAATTGATTTTAATCAGCTGGGTTCTTAATATTGCCTGGTTGAATGTGCCTTGAGCCCAGTTGTTTAAAACAAATTTGACATTTCCACGTTACAAACATTCAATCAGGGTACACTAAACAAGGTAAAAGCAAGGCGAATTCAAAAAATTCGCCCTCTGCATTTCCTTTTTGTGTTGGAACGGTTGAATGTCAGAAAAATTAAAAATTTCATACAAAGTTAAATATTTGTAATATTGAATGTTAAATGTATTATAGTCAGCTGGGATCTCAATATTACCTGTATGAGTGTACGTACCCTGATGCTTCCTGTATTAGTGTATCCTAAGCTCGTTTTAAATTTTTAAAAAACTTTAAATGGTAAAAATATAAATTTTTATACCCTTCGCATTAGTGATAAAGGGATATATAAGTTTGTCTTTCCGCTTGTAATTTCAGTAATATCCAGTTGCGACCCCATGAAGTATATATATATTTTCTTGATCCTTATATGTAAGAAAGTTGATTTAGCAATGTCCATCTGTCCGTTATTCAGTTGAAATTAAGTTTCTTAAGTCCATTGATATTTCTCGGACCTGTTTGTGGTATTAAAACATCAGATATACTTGTGAGAATTTTGCTATTGAAATTCAGCAAAATTAGCCGATAACTGACAGAGATATAAGCCAGCAACCACACACAAAAAACTACAAAAAAAATTTTTCAAACAAATTCTTGTTCAAAATAATTTATTTTTTTAGTCAATTTATTTAATAGTCTCTAATAATATTTTTATTTGATTTTTAAATCAAACAAAATTTTCGCCTAGACAAATAAAATATTTAACCAGCTCAGCAAAATTTTTTAACAGAAACTAAAATTCTTGCAAAATTGTTTGTCTAAATTTACAACTTTCGTTGTAGGTCCTCAGCCAGACAAAATATTTACTGATTCTCTGAAATTTGTGACTGATTCTACAACTCAGTTTTTTCTGTGCACGACTACCTCTGTTTATTTCTCTAAAATTTTTACATAAAAACCTCTACAACTGCCCCCAAAGTTGACCCTACACGGATGCAATGTAAAACCGACTTCCATTAATTTTTACTCACGAACATTTTTTTTGAAACATAGTTTCACCCTATCTCCGCCTACAAACAGGTTTGCCATAAAAAGGGCTATTTTATTTTAGTTTTTTTTTTTAATCGCTCCCACAGTGTCCAGATTGCTCCGTAAGACTGACCCAATTAATTCTTCCCCCCAAACATTTTTTTGAAACATACTTACCCTCTGTCTCCAGCCCCTAACAGAGTTGCCATACAAAATTTAAAAAAAAATTGAGATTAAAAACCTCCTACTTACCCCCTTTCACCTTCACCTAATCGGGTTGTCATACAAAATTTACAAAAATAATGTAAAAATGCCCACAATTTCTTCAGAGTCGGCCTTAGAGCAATTAAGTGTACCAGTGGCTCCCATTAGTTTTCCCTCCCAAACATATTCCAAGAAAAAACCTAACCCCTGCCTCCACGCCCTAAGAGGTTGCCATACAAAAGTAAAAATAAAATTAAATACCTCTACAACTTTCCCGGAGCCACCCTTAGAAAAATAAAATGTATCTCAGGCCCCCATTTGTTTTCCCTCCCGAACATACTCCTACTACATACTTACCCCCTATTTCAATCACCTAACGGGGTTGCCATACAAAATTTACAAAAATTATGTAAAAACACACATAACTTCCCTAGATTCAGCCTTAGAGAAATAAAGTGTACGACTGACCCCCATTAGTTTCCCCTCCCAAACATATTCCTAGAACATGCTCGCCCCCTATCTCAATTGCCTAAAGGGGATCCCATACAAAGTTTGGGAATTTGTAATAAATCCCCCTATAGCGTTCAGGATGCCCATGCTTCTATTCAACTAGTTTTCCTTTACATATATAGAAATCATATTAAAAATACATTGTAAAATTTTAGAGTATTTTTGCATTTTTAGAGTTTTTTTAAATCTTTTCATATTCAGCATTTACTATCTGTTACTTAAAATTAACAAAAAAAATATAAATAAGAAATTAATAAAAAAAAAATAGATAAAAAAGTCATAAAAAAACAAGACAATAAATTATATTAATACCCACATTTAGATGATATATAAATATGTATGGATGTTTGTATGTTGGGATGTTCATATGTAATAGTATGATGATAATTTTACAAAGTTTTCGGTATGAGTTTTAACAATGTCCCACGGGTGCAGTGAATGATCATGTTTATACATGTATGTTTGTAGTATTTTCTTTTATGATGATGAACATTGTGAGGATGGACGTTGAAAATGTTTATATAAGATTTAAATAAACAAAAAAACAAATAATTAAAAAATATTTGGTGGATTTACAAGATACGACATGATAAGATACAGTTATTTTGTATAAAATATACACATGAAGTTTTAGTTTGGTTTAAAAATTATTATTTAACGAAAAACGTATTTTCTCAGCATTTTGTATTTTTAGAAAAATATTTAAATATGACGATATGCCGCTATCACATTGCACCTTGTGAATCCATTATTATAAAATGTTAATAATGTGCATGAACGCATATAAAAAGTCCAATGAAATTAAAAGAAAATATAAATATGTAATCAAGTGTCAATATCGAGGGTTTATATTCAAAAACTGCTATCTGCACATACACGTTTCAATTAAAACCCATTTTGGTCAAAAGTTCAAATAGCACTTTTTGAATATAAACCCTCGATATGTTTTCCAAATAAGTAAATTTCTAAAATATATAACATTTGCAAGTATGTAAAAGTATTTTAAATACATTAATTTTTGCTGCTCCAAAAATTTTTTTAAAGAATAAATAAATATAAATAAATAATTAAATTTTTAATTTATTTTTATGTATTTTTTTTTGTTTTAATATTTTAACTGTCATTTTTGTTTTTATTCTATACAATAGAATAATATTAAAAAAGTTTTCATATACAATAAATTCTAAAATTCTTAATTCCTTGATAATTCATGTCATTTAATAATTGTACCCGTTTGTATTTCCACTAATGAAATGTTTGATTTCACATATTCACAAATGGCTTGCCTAGAAGAAAAGAAACCCATATTAGTAAAAAGTAAAAAAATAATATTTATGACCTAAATACACCAGGTAGTTTTAAGAGCTCAGCTCATTGATTTGCCTACATTTCTTAAGGTCAAACTTTATGTTAAAATTTGAAGTTTGACACTTAGCTAGGGTGGTGGGTTCGCCTAAAACCACCTGGTATAAATGCATTACATATGTATGTGTCAATAAAAAAATTAAAATTTCATTTTTTTTAATATCATCATGGTGTTAATAAAAAAAAACAAAATTTATAAATATGCTCCCATGGTGTCCATATATAACAGACATTCGTATATACCCTTTCTTTTATTTTATTTAAAAATGTAAATTTTCATATTAAAGGCATTTAGCAAAAAATTTACTCCAAATTGCAATTACCTTTAATATTTCTACCATGTATTCCCCCGTTTTAGGTATACGGATTTAAATTATTTTTTTTAATTTTTTATTTAAATTTTTATTATTCTTGCCAAAAAAGCATTATATTTTTTTTTGACAAAAATTAATTACTTTTGTTTTTTTAATTTTTAAATTTTTGCGAAAAATATTTATTTTTGAAAAATTTTTTTGTAAAAATTAATTTTGATAAATAATAAGATTTTTATTACATATTTCTAAAAAAAAAACAAGAAATAATTATTATTAAAGAAAAAAATTTAAAAGCATTTTTTTATTTTCAAAAAAATTTACCCTATTATGTAAACCAACTCAGTTCAAAATAATTATTATTTACAAACCCGTTTTTGTGTCGAATTTGACAACATTCGACACGACCACGCCAAACACAATAAAGCACATTATATTATTAATGCGAAAACAACAAAAAAAACTTTTTCTTAAAAAATTTAAAAAAGCACATTTTGCTCTCCGACTCACATACCAAAAAACCAAGAAAAAAAAAACTTACCTGAAGCCAATTTTGTCTAATTAAGTATTTTAAAAATTTTGATTCATATGTATATTGAAGAAAGGATATCGTTAAAATTTAGAGTCTCGCTAATTTTTAATTTAATCGGTAAAGTTCAAGGAGAGTTTTGAACTTTTTATCTTTGAACATCAATAAGAACAACATCGCGGGAAGTAACCTAAAAGTTTGGGACATGGGCATGACAATTAAAAGCTACAAGCTTTTTTTAATATTTTAAAAAATGTTTTATAACTTTTTGTCTTCAGACAAATTTTTCTTTTTTTATTTTGACTTTAGAAATTCCGTTTGCCTTTCTGGATACCAAGTAAGTTCAGTAGATGATGTTTACAGCCAAAAACACTACTGCCGTTTAAAGAGTACTGATGATGAAAATCCGTAGTCGGTTTGGTTTTGAAAATGTATTTTACTCGGCTTATATTGGTAGAAAAAAGCTTTTTCAAATAAAGTTTAAAAAAATCATTAA
The DNA here is from genome assembly GCA_963583895.1 of Melanophora roralis. Taxonomy (NCBI): domain Eukaryota; kingdom Metazoa; phylum Arthropoda; class Insecta; order Diptera; family Rhinophoridae; genus Melanophora; species Melanophora roralis. Next base: position 76,258,755 of record OY757191.1, read on the forward strand.
AAAAATGTTAATTTTTTTTCACTAAAAAGAAATTAAATTATGTATTTATATTAATAATAAAATAAATAAAACAGTTTGACAATCGAGTTTTAAAAATTTCTTTTAAAATATGATAAATAACTTTATTCTAGAAGACTAAGGAAATCGAAGTAATTGACAAAAAATTTTGTGTGTGAAAATTTCCTGAGCCATATTTCGCTTAAGCCAGTGTTTTATGTCCTGTGAACAAGAGGAGATATCGAGATCATGAGGCGAACTTTGCAAGCAGTAACTGCCCCATTTTAAAAAGCTGAAAGAGTCTGCCAAAGTGGGTCTGGCAGTAAATGGAAATAAAACCAATTTGATGGCATCAACGCACAAGATGTCCAGTAGATTAAGAGAGATAGTGAAAGTACAAGATACTGATGCTACAGGTGTTTTTATATGGCTCTGAAGCATGTATACTTGAGAAAGCATACGAGGCAGTTCTTAAAGTGTTCAATAGAAAAATTCTTCTGAAAATATATGAACCAATCTGCGTGAATGCTATAGTATGAGCTGTTTGCCGATATTGACATTGTTAGGCGTATAAAAATTTAACGTTTACGTTGGCCTGGGCATGTTTTGAAAATTAAAAGTCATTTTAATGCATAATTGGTGAAGAATTACGCAGAAGGAATTCACCGAAACTCTAATTAAAGAAAAAAAGCTTCTTAGAGAAATTTTTGAAGGAAAGAAAATATGGCCTAAGATTTTAAAAAGAAAAGTGTCGTTTAAAAAATTTTTCGAGGAGCCGGCCACCTTAATTTCTAGAAGATTCGAACCGCCGCCCACGCTGTAGCCTTCGGCAAGGCGATGAGTCTTTAAACTTCTGTTATGTAAAACAGCTGATTTAATAAATAAATTTACTTCTGTCTCTGCCCCCAAATTAATTAACTGGCCGGCTGTCTTAAGATTTTTTTTAATAAAGCCCAAGCACTACGTTTTCTAGGACATGTCTCAAAAGGCCTTTTCATACTTAGGCTTTTTAACTTTCATGTTGCTAACTTCAATGCGAAAATTTTGAGGTTTTATAAAATCCCAGGTGCTTTAACTTTTGTGTTGAAAAAATAAAAAAGGCTCAGGAATTTAAAAAAAATTGTAATTTTAAAAACTTTCTTAAAATTTTAAGTGAAAAATGGTACAAAAAAAAAAACGCTGGAAAAACGACCTCAATTTCTTGTAAAAATTTTTTTTAACGTAAAAGTTTAGGGATTTTAATTTTTTACTTTGGGACCAAGGCATATTCATACAAGGTGGCCGCAAGAAAAAAAATTAAGAGAGTCGTTCTCTTGCTCTTTATTTTTTTATATGAAGTTTGACACTAAAATTAAAAAAATAATTTCAAGTTTAGTGTCAAACTCAATATAAAAATAATAAAGAGTAAGAGAACGACTCTCTTAATTTTTTTCTTGCGACCACCTTGTTTGAGGTTATTATTTTTGTTTTTCCTATCTTTAATTTTTTCTTCCTTTAAAAATTTTTTTGTTTAAAATTTCTCAATTTTTATTATTTTTTTTAAATTTTTGGGGGCGATTTTTCATTCCTAAAGTTTTAGTGATTTTTAATTTTTGAGATTGCGGCCATTTTTTATTTAGTATATGTTTGCATACTTAGCCCCTTTACAAATTGCGTATTGTAGTCGTTACAAAATTTTAAGTATTGTGTAAAATTAAGGACAACATTTGACACGCTAGAGTCAAACGTAATAAGGCTGACTTACTTACTCAAATAAGTTTAACTTATTGATATAATTTAATGAAAAACTAAAAAATCTTTCATTTTAAATTATTACAAAACAACATATTATTATCTTACTCATTTTCGCATAATTGTCAACAAAAACCATGTGAAGGTAGGATAGTCCCGTTTATATACAAACCTGCAACAGAGAAAAAAAAATAGATTTAATATTTATTTTTAAAGAAGTAAATCAATAAGTGAACAATTTACCTTTTTTTCTAGAAGAATTTTGAACTTAATTTCTTCAATTGGCTTCAAAGCTGTGGTAAATTTAGGGATTCAAAAAAACATTTTCATAAATTATTTTTTTCTCAAAATTATATAAAAAATTTTTAAAATTTTTGGATTTTATTGAAAGGCAGAAAAATATAAAAAATTTACTTTAATTTATCGTTTATAGCGAATATTAAGCATTGATCACAATAGATAAATATTTTAAAACCACTGTTCTAGAAAACATTTTGTTTTAATTTATGCTAGAAACACAGATGGAACGAACGTCAAAATTTTTGTCCTCGAAATAAACCAGGGGCCTTATAATTATTCAATAATTAAGCAAACAAACCTAACAAAAAAATCTTTGGGGTTTGCTGTAGTGTATTTAGTTTACACCAAATCAGCAGGAGACTTTAACCAAATTCGTAAAAAATCATGATTTATTTCATGTCTTTATAAAAAATTTCAATAAACTTATTGAGAATTACTAAAAGAAAACAAAAACCTTCAAAAAGTTCAACAACACGACCTTGAAAATATTTAAAAATTTTTGTAATAACAATTATTTTTTGATTTTTATAATTTTTGTCGAAAAATATGATTTATTTTTTAATAATTTTAATTTTATTGTTAAGAAATAATAATTATTTTTTGATTTTTTTTTACAGAAATAAATATTATTTTTAAATTTTTATCAAATCAATTATGATAAAAATAACCGTTATTTTTTGATTTTTATATTAAAAAAAAAATAAAAATAATAATTTCTAGACAAACCCAAAATCAAAAAATAATTTAATTTATGACAAAAAATCAAAATTAAAAAATAATTTTTATGTTTTTAGAAAATAAAAAGTCAAAAAATAATTTAATACATGACAAAAAATAAAAATCAACAAATAATTATGTTTTTAAAAAATTAAAAATTTACAAAGCCTTAAAAATTAAAAGCAAAATATAGTTTCTGACGTTTTCTTGTACATTTTTTTTAAATTAAAAAATCCAAAAAAAAAATTTTTTACAGTTCCTGAAAATAACACATTTAAAAAACTTAAAAACAAAAAGGCTATGGTCACTCTGCAACAAGTTATTAGTCGTTCGTCGCTGTAAGAAATAGCAACTAAACTGTCGAAAAATTCCGTTACGCATGACGAATTTCGAAAGCGTTCTTATTGTTACGTTTTCAAATTCATAAATTTATTCGGAACGAAAAATTCGCCGTTGGTCCCAATTGTGTTTCTCTCATTATGCTGTATTGTTAAATCGTCGTGTGGGCTTTTATTTGCTTAATTGCACATTTAAAAAAAAAAAAAATTGGGTAAAAATATGAATGATTATATATTATTAATGCGTCCTTTTCCAAAATCTGCAATCCATTCTTTGGTATCTCGATTATATTGGAAGAAATAAAGCTCAAAACTTTTTTTATATCTACAACTTAGCTGTTTACAAAAGATTGCTTTGCTAAACTATTCACTTTTGCGGTATTTAAAATCTAATAACGAGAATTAACACATATATTAAATAAAACTTAGTTATACATCGTAAATTTTAGGAAAAAGATTTTACTTGCACACAACAAACACTTATCCGCACTTCAAGGAAAGGAAAATATTATAATCTTCAAAATGATCAGATGCAACACAAATCTTTTTTTGCATTTCTTTGGTTAAATCTTAATAACTTTTCAAAAATTGTTTAAAATTAAAAAAAAGAATCGATAATTTAAAACAAAACAAATGTCTTTATCGGAAATTTTATGTATTTAAAAATAATAATAAAAAATCATTGGTATGGCCACGCAGCAAATAAAAAACCACACGAGAAAAAAAAATTTTTTTTGGTCGAAAGATATTTTTGTTTTATAATGCACAAAAATGTTTTTAATGCACAACAATTTAATAAATTAAAAATAAATTTATTTTATTTGCCAATATAGAAAAGTATATTTATTAGTGACAAAGTCTTTTAAGACAAATATTTGCCTAGTGTGAACTTAGCTTTAATCATTTTAGAGTATTATTTGAATTTCTTTTTAATTTAAAAAAATTTCCAATTTTTTTATGAGTTTTATCAATATTACAAAAATGTTTTTTTTTCTTTTATTTAGCAATTTTTTTTACTTTTTAAAATAAAAACAATTATTTTTTTTTTAGTTTTTTAAGTATATATTTTTTGCTTTCGTTTTTCTTATAACAATAAAATAAAGAGTTTTGTTTTCTTTAACATATTTGTTGCTGTTTTGTTTTAAATCGATTTATTACATTATAATATTCTTTAAATATATAATTAATTTTTACATAATTTTTTTATAACTAAGATTATTTAGGGATTTTTTTTATGTATAAAATATATCGTTAATTATTATTTCTCAAAAATTTTTTTTTGCGTTTTAAACATTATTTTCTTAAGGCGTTGTTTTTTTAGTTTATATTCTGTTGTGTTTTGAAAAAAAAATCGTAAAGATTGTATTAAAAGCAAAAAATAATAAATGAAATTAAAATAATATTACAAGAATAATAATATTTTGCGCTTGTATAATAGATAAACTAAAAAATATATGTTTTTACAATTCATTTGCTTAAAAATGCTTTTAAGTTTTTCTCTAAAATATTTAACAATTTTTGTGTTGGATTTTTTTTATTTTTTTTTTTTTATTAATTTAAGATGTGTGTATGTAGATAGCAGTTTATATGTATGCATCTACATATATATATATGTATATTAGTTTTAACACAATAAAACTTAATATAATACATAAATATATTGTATAGATGTTTCGATTTCTTCTTCAATTATCTTTATAAATTTAACAATGCAAGCCGGGTTTTCCTTTTATTTAATAATTTTTTAGATTTTATGTTCAACAATATGTGTTTTGCCTATTTTTTTCTTTATTTTTTTCAAAACGTGGTCAATATGAAATGGAAACTTTTTTTGAACAAAACCGTAACTAAAATAATTTTTTGTTAAAAAAAAATAAATTTCAAAGGATTTAGTCACAAAATAATTATTTTTAACCATTAAACTAATGCAGTGAAATGATTAAAGTTTTAAATTTTTTTTTTTTTTTTAGAAAAACATTTTATTTTCTTTTTAAATAAATTTGTATATAACAACTAACAAATACATTTACAAGTTAAATCACATTGCACAAATATTTGTAAAAGTGAATGTTTGTAATATTTTTTAAAAGAGTTTCCATCACATTAAAAACACTTATTGTTTAACACATTATTTGTAAATATATTTTATAAAGCATTTTTCTTTAATTAAACTTTCTTATATTTTTAACAATTATTCCTAAAGAGCTATGCCTTATTACCCTTTTGTTGCTGTTTTCTTGTTATTTTTCTATATAAATTAAACCGCTTTAAATAATAAAAATTTTCTTAAACTTTTTAAGTTTTTTTATTTAAATTTAAGTGTTTTACAAAAATATATTTATTTGTTTATTTGTTAGTTTTGTAATTAAATTAAAACAAGTTTTCTTCTTATTTTTAAAATTAAATGTGCTATTTAAAGGCATTTTTTTTGTAATTTTATTTTAAAAAATAATTTTTTTTTTAATTTTTAGTTTATCTTAATTGTGCTTTAATGAAAGAAGTGTTATTGTTTTTGCTGGTTTTAAGTTTATTTATTTTTTTTTTAACATTTTCATAAAAAATAATTTTATTATTTAGCGTGTTTTTATTTATGTTATTCAACCAGGAAAAATTAAATAATTTGTGTTAATTTTTTATTGGTTTTGGATAATTTTGTTTCATCTAAGAATCACAAAAATTAATCACATGAATTTGTTTATTTGTTGTATTATTTTTTTATAAATATATTTTTTTGTTGTAGTTGTTGTTTCGTTAATGTACATATATTTAGGTTTTTATTTCACAGCTCTTTTGTTTAAAACAAAATCGTTTATTGTAACATTTTAAAGTTTTCATTATACATACATATGTATTTGTGTGTGTGTGTAGGTGTATGTGTGATATAAATTGTTAAATATTTTTTTTTTAATTTAATTTTATTTTAAAAGAAATCCTTGTTTTTTTTTTATTTTTTATATTTATTTAAAAGTTAGCCCCAAAAATATATTGTTTTTTTTTTAATAAAAAAATATTAAAACTAAAAAAGATATAACCCATTCTAAAAGCTCTACTTATGAAAAGAAAACCAAAAAAAAAGCTAAAAAAAACAAATTAAAAATCCATTTAAATTAGTTTTTTTTCTAATTTAATTTAAAAAAAAAAATTATTTTAATTTCAATAAATTTAACAGTTTTAAAAGTAATAAAGAAAGCTTTACCTTCGAAAAAACTGCAAACATACTTATGTACCACATGGGTCAGTGAATTCCACAAAAAACCTTAAAGACATGGGTAAACCCTTAGCTCAGATAAGCTGCCATTTTAAATTTTCTTTCTTTATATAAAAACCAAGCAAAATTTATTGTTGTAATATTTAAAAAACGAAAACTTTAACAAAAGTAAAAAAGGGTTGAAACTTGGCTTGTATGCATATTGCACTATAACCAGTGATGCCAATTTATCGTTTTTTAAGTGCCATTAAAATATGCTAAATCTGACATTAAAAATGTTAAAATCAAATATGTCGACTTCAGAGGAAGAGTTTTGGTTTCTATCACCAAATGTCTAGAATTTTAAATACAAGTGAGAGAATGAACTTTTTGGTTGACCTATCTTATGCCAGGGACAAGTTGACGGCCGTTGTGGGAAAGAATAGACGCATCTCTAGACGACATGTTGTCCATTCCATGTTTAAGAGGCTGTTCGTTGCCCGTTCTTTCCACTGGTAGGAATTAGTTATGTCTGTTTCCGCCAGAAAAAAAAGCTATGCTGTATGCCCAGCAGTTTTAACCGATGCTCTTTAAGTCCTGCTAGGTGGGGAACCCCTTGACTGGGAAGTATTATGCCTTGCGACCATTTTAAATTCCAAGAAGGGCCTACCACATCCCGCTCATAATTAGATTTCTGCTTTCGATTTGCTAAATAGGGACGTTAAACTAATTAAACAGCGGAGGAGCTTGATGCTAGGTGGAGGACAGTATCGACAAACAGCGGTAAGGGCATGGTTATACATATATGTATGTGGCGCAATGTTCGTACGACAAAGACTAGGATTTGACTTTTAATGAGTTTGGGCATCTTACTGACAAGAGTTGAAGAAGGACTGAGGACGTAAGGTTGAATGACGGCATTAAGGATTTGTAGGGTAAAGGCATCATTTTTGTTGGTCGCGATTGGAATGTAAGTGGGATTTTAAAAAATGATCGGACTTGCTAGGTAGAGCGCATTAGTTCGCTATAATTTAATAGTTAATTAGTTTCAAGCTAACTATTGGCCACTCGTGGTGGTTCCTATTGCTCACTATTGTATGTTTAAGTGTTTATAATAATTTCACTTGCCAGCGTCACACAATTGCGTCAAAATGTCGCATTCAAAGGCGGCTGTATAATTTTATGCATTATTGTCTACTTTTTTGTCATTGCCTGTTGTGTTAAGGTGACCCGTCGCAGACTTTGTTAAAACTGGAAGAAATTTCGGCTTCGGGGGTGACAAGACCCTAAACTGTTTGGAATTTTACTGCTTGTTTTATAAGTTTCAAAGCCTGACTGCAGGCTTAATTCTTGTAACAAGGGTGTTAGAAACTTTTAGCATTGAAAACGGTTGCCCTAAACTATAGATAGGAAAGAATGATAAACAGACCCTGCTTCTTATCGAGGGGGGAAGTCATATCCAAATGTAAATCTTCAAAGTGGTACTTATGGGCAATTTGAAAGATTGACAAAGTGCCATCCATGGGAGCGCTGGTCGAAGCATTGTATTTCGTAAAATATAATCTAATTAATTCTAAAGAATGTAAATTAAAACTGTTAAATTTATTGAAGAACATTTAAAGATTTTTTTTGATTTATAGAAAACAATATAACGTATTTAGTACGTTTTTAAGAAATAATAGAATAATATAGTGTTAATAAAATATAAACCACAACCTTAAAGTGAAAAAATATATAAAATTATACTAAATTATTATAATGTTCTTATTATTTGTTTAATAGAAAGTTTAATTTTTATTCAAAGTTATCTTGCTACTTGTTAGATAAGATAAACTTAAACATATTCTTTCTTTTTAAAATATTTACATAAAACTTTTATTATTCAATATGCAATTTAATTGTGTATGACTAGCGAAAAAATTGCACAGAAATATTACTAATAAATATTAATTCTATATTTATAATTTAAACATAAGAAAACTAAAGAATTAATTATAATTTATAAACCGATTTAACGACTTTGCTTTTTAAAATTTATAAAATTAGTCGAAAATTAACAAAAAGAAAAATTAATTTATTTTAATAATAAGAAACCGAATTAAAATAAATTTTTTATATCTTTTATGCGAATACTGACCGAAATTTTGTCTACACAAACTTAGAGAGAAAAACAAAATGCCAATTAAAATTAAATGTAAATAAAGAAATAATAATAAAACAATTATTTCTTTTAAAAATAAATCACAACAAGGCCGTTCTTATAAAAAAAATTTGGGAAATTATAGCAAGAAATTCTTGGGCAATTTTTTTCTTTAATTAAATTTTTAAAATTGTAGCATATTTCTTACCGCCTTTTAAAATTTAGGTACAATTTTCTTTTGTCAATCTAAGAAAAAATTAAAAATAGTTTTATATATTGATAGATGTGAAAAATAAGAAAGATTAAATATAAAACTTAAGAAAATTAAATAAAATTTATTTAATTTATATTTTTTATATATTTATGATTCCTATTAGTTTCATTTCAATTTTGCGCCATCTTTTTTTTTTAAATTTTGTTTATAACAAAATATTAAAATTTCTGTTGGTTGCTTTTAAATACATTTTGTTAAACAAAATGTTTAAGAGAAAAGTTTTTTATCACAATATTTTTTCACAGCACAAAATTGTCGAATTCTTTTAGTTTTTATTTTATTATTTATTATTTTTTTTTAATAAAAATTTATGTATGTATGTATGTGTGTAAATTGTTTTCATAAAATTAGTAAAATGTTAAATTTATTTTTTTTAATTAAACTAAAATAACAATTATTCACTTAAAAGTAAAAACTTTAGTAATAATATTAAATTAAAAAATATATAGAAATATTTATAAGTTTTAGTAACACATTTCTTTTCCAAAGAGAGTTTCATTATTATCAAAAATATTTATTTTTTTTTTTTAATTTATTATAAATTTCTTTATTGATAAAATTTTTATATAAATATTTATGTATATTATGAGGACTTTTTGTTATCACATGCCAATATAAATTTCAAAAAATAAAAAAATTTGCAATTCTGCTTTAAAAAGAATTTGTTGCACAATATATTTTAAAAAATAATAAAATAATTTAATACAAACAAGAGTAAATATGAGATTTTTTAATTTCAAATTTGTTAAAAATTTATAAAAAAAAGATACCTAATTAAAGAGAAAAAAAAAATGTTTTTCTAACATTATTTAATATTAAAGCCATTAAGTTTTGATCTTATTTGCCTTTGTCCTGCCCTGGTCTGTAGTTTAAAATATTGCCAAATCTTTTTAATTCAAAATAAGTTTTAAAAACATTTGAAAATATTTTAAAGAATCTATTTAAGTAGTTAGATTTATTACTTGAATTGACTTAACAGCACTAGGACCGGGCCAACTAGCCTTTTCCGTACTTGGACTTTTTATTTTCCTAAGTTTTTGAAAAATCATATTCTGCAACAAATTCAAAAAAATTTATTTATTTTTTTTATCAAAAATCGTAATTTTGTTTTATCATAATTTAAAAAAAAATACTTTTAGTTTCCTCATTTAATTTTTTGTAATTTTTTTTATTTTTTTTTTTAATTAAATCAAATATTCTTTTTTAAAAAACACTTATAGTGGAATGAAGTTTTAAAATATATATTTTCTTTATATGTAATAAAAAAATGCTTTAACATATACATACAAATTAGAAAAGCTTTTCAAAGTAAAATACATAAGGATATATGTATATATAAGTATGTATATAATGTATGTATGTATATGTATGTTCGTTTTTAATTTATTACTTTTTAATAATAATTATTATGAATATAACGTTAGAAGAGATCGCAAGTGTAAAAATAATAATTAAATACAACTACAAAAAAACAAATTATTATTTTTTTTTAAATATTTAATTTTTGTTTAATTAGTTATAATATTTTTATTTAATTATAATAAACCAAGCTTTGCAAAGACACACAATACCAAACAAAATATTTATTTTTTTGTTTTATTTTTTTTTTATATTTTTTTAAGGTAAATGAATTATTTAATTGTGTTTTCTTTTAAAAGGACGGCTTTTTTGTTTTTCTTTTGTGTTTTTTTTTATGAAACAAGAATTTTTTTAATTTACTTCGTGATCATTTACCTAAAACTATTGTTAAAGGCAACTGTTTGACTAGCAGTGATGCCAACTTAGCATATTTAATGCAATTTAGCATTTTTTGCAAACCCTAAACATTAAATACCAAAAAATATTTTTAAACAATTTTTTAAAAATTGTTTTTGTTTATGTTTGGGTTTTAGCATATTTTTGGCAATTTTTTTTATAAGATTTTTGGCATAACTGTGCTGATCACAAAGTAAACTAATTATTTAAAGTGCATTTAATGTAAGTTTCTTAGGTTTGTGTTTAATTTATTTATGTATAAGATTTATTTTTATAAGATTTGTTTTGCTATTTATTTTTATTTGCAAAGCTAAATGCAAGTTATAAAGTGTAAATATATAAATATTTTTTTAGACATTTTTTTTGGTCTGTGTGTGTAAAAATTATTCAATTTTTTAATATTATTTAAAATTTAACAACAAAATATATTTTTCTAAATTATTTTGTTTACTTTTTTTTTTTTTTTTTTATTTTGGTATTTATTTATTTATTTTTACCTTAATTTTGTTTAAAATTATTTGCAAGTGCTTTTATAGTATCATCCATCCATCACTTGTTTTATTTATTTATTTTTTATATTTATTTATTTTATTCATTACTTTCTTTCCTCTCAAAGAGCTTATTTTTACCGGTTTGTTTTCCGTTTTTTTTTTTCTTTGTCATTGTTTGACTAGTTAAACTATTTATTTATCACTAAACATTTAGTGTTATACACAAAAATCACAAAGGAATTAAAAACAAAGCTTACAAATCCTTATTCATTTCATTTGTTTCCTTTTTTATTGGCTTTTCTATTTATTTCTTATTTCAGTGTCCTTAAACATTTTCACAGTGCTATCACATTGCGTTTCTCAAAAAAATAAAAAAAGGAGTTCCCCTTAAATTGTTTAGTTTTCTTATGGTCAAAGAGCACATTTTTTATCACTCCTGCAAAATTTGCAGACTTCTTTAACTTTTGGTAACGTTTATTTTCACTTTTTTCTTGATAAATTTTTCTAAATAAAATCATGAGATCATTTTGAAATGCTCTTTTCCTTGTTATTTCCACAACACTTTGCCAAAATTACTTTATGCTATATCAATTATTTCCCTTAAATTACATCGCACATTTGCAAAAATTTGGCCACAATTTTCAAGAATTGTTTGTTAAAAGCTTAAGCGTATATATTTATATACATATTAGGAGCTTTTTTGGATTAATTCTTTAAATAGCTTAAAGTTTTTTCTGTAATTTCTGTTATTTTGCTTTTCCGTTTACACAAGCAATTTAAGTTTCTTGAAAATTTTTTTAAAAGGCTTTTCCGTAGTTTTCTCAAATAACCACGTACATATATCAATTCGAATATATTTTTATTTTCACATACATACATATTTGGCTTTTTATAAAAACCACAATTTAAAGTTTACACTTCGAAATCCTGTTAAGGCATTTACACATGCAAGTTTACGTTTAAAAAACTCTAAAAAATTGCACTTTTTGCTTTGAAACTTAAATTTATACAACTTGCAGCTCAGCTAGCATAATTGTTTTTGTCACCACCGCTTGCTTGCAGGTAAAAAGTAAACAATGTTACGCACTAGCAAGTTTTATTTTTAAAAATGTATTGATTTGAATTGATATTTAATAGAAATGAATTCTGTAAATTAAATTTGTGTAAATATATGTTTTAAAAATATATTAAAATTTGTTCAAACTGTTTGATAACAATTTAGAGTTGTGTTCCCTCTTTTCCCGGAAAGGGGGTTTTATGTAAAACTGTTGGCATTCAAAAAGCAAGCTTGAAGTGTAATCACTTTAGCAATTTTCAAGAGTTTCATATATGTTTGTATGTACGTTTTAGACATCTAGACGTTAAAGATATTACGTATGTATACACAACTGGCAAGAAAGTAAAAGACAGGGAATTAAAACTGCTTTTGAAATTGTAGCCATAATTTTTAACATTCGTGTGTCATTTCTGTGAGTGTAGACTTTTTGATAATCTGCAAATGAGCGACATAATTTCAATTAGTTTTTTCTCTTTATGGTGTAATTAAAAAATTTGAAGTGCATGTTAAAAGTTTCAAATGTTATTTAAAAAATAAAGAGTTTTCCAAAAAAAAAAACAAATATTTTCCCAATAAAGATTTTTTTTTTGAAAATATATAACCTTAAACTCAAGTGGCAAATTCCGAAAAAAATAACATAAAACTTTCTTCAAGTTAAAATATTTTTTTTTTTTTCATAAATCACCTTTTTTTCTAACATAAGCCCCTGCAAAACTACCTTTTCTTCAATAGAACATAAATATTTATTTAAAAGAGGCCGACCAAATACGATATAAACGCATGAACTAAGTTCCAGGCGTGTTAGAAATACGATTTTTTAAGATTAGATGATAAACGTGCTTGTTTGGTGTTTGGCGCTAATTTATGTTAAGGCGTTTTTAAAGTAAATATAGGAAAGTGAAAAAAATAATTTTTAAATATTTTTAATTCATAATTTTTTTTTGCAAAATTTCTAATGTCATGCGCTTTTTAATGGACCTCTAGATATTTGACCTTATTTGTGTGTGTCTGTGCGAGGGCATTTTGGACTAGTGTTATTATTTTCTTTAATTTGAGAACAAGTTCACGATCCATCTTTTTTTTCAAACTTTTTCTTTTGTCTTTCATAGCATTTTGCTTTGTTTAAAATGTGTATGCAGCAGCAAGCCATAATAATCATAGTTATATATATTTTTTAATATTTTAATTTTATTTTTGTTTTTGTTTTAGAACTGTTAGTTTTATTTTAAGTTTTGTGTCGTGTTTTTCTTTTTCTTTTTATTTTTTTTTTTATTATTTTATTATAAAATTGGTGCTAATTATAATTATTGATTTATTGCACATTTAGCTCACAATTAGTTTCATATTTAGTTTGCCTATATATTCCTTTTATTATTTTTTTCTTGCTTTTAAATTATTTTTTGTTTTCTTTTTATATAATATTTATATTACGTTTAACGTTTTTGTTTTTTATTTAACTTATGCTGACTCGATTCGGTATTAATTTTTAATAAATTTTAAAAATAAACAAAAAATTCAGAGAATGCGTATTTAACCCAAGTTTGTTTAATATAAAAAGAAAAGCTTTTTTCTTTATAATTATTTATATATTTTTTGTTGAATTTAAATATTTCATTTTTTGAAAAGAATGCATAGTTTTACTATGGTTGAGATCATTTAATGTTTTTGAAATTTAAAAAAAATCCTAAAAATTAAAAAATATTTGAAAAGTTTGCATTTTTACCACATTAAGAAAAAAGCTTTTCTTTAAAAAAAAAAAACTGGAAAATAATATGTAATTGAATTTCAATTTTACCAAACTATTCTTGGTAAAAGCATATTTATGTCACAAGAAAACCTACACAGTGATTTAAGTATTATTCTTTTTGTACTTTAAATAATACAAAAAATAAAAAGAAGGGGGTCTGAAGATCATTTTGGAAAGAAAATTTAGATTATTATTTTTTAAAATTAGAAAAAGTAATCACATTCGTGCTGGTATTGTTTTAAACATTAAAAGCAAAATATAAAGAATTCATTAACTTTGTATATTTTAAACTAATTTTTTTTTTAATTTCTTTTCCTATTTCTCAATAAAATATTCATTACATTAGGCCTTTAGTGTTACTTTTTTTAGACAGGTCAGTGTTTGCTTTGTTTTTAATATTTTCTGTCATCGATTATATCATCGATGTTGATGGGTGCGCATGTGCAAAACGAGATTATGTTTATGCTTAGATTTCTTGTGACAAATGGGACATTCAAACTTGGGTTCAACGCCGCACTCAAAACGTACATGTCTATTAAGGCTATGCGGACGTGCATATGAATTACCACAGCGGTCACAGGTGTAAGCTCCACCCCAAGTGGTGGAAGTGCCACCTGTACCGCTAGCACCAGCAGCGCCTGCACTACCAGGGCCAGCTACACCTTGACCACCCATCATGCCGCCAGAACTGCCTCCGCCACCGGTACTGGATGGTGTATGGGGGGCAACTATAGTTGAGGTAGAAGTACCAACAATGGCTGAGCTACTTGTTGACGTTAGACCACCTGACCCTCCAGACATGGTTCCGGCCATATGACCAGTTCCACTGCCACCACCGCCTCCACCACTACTTGTACTGTAACGGCGTGAAGGCGATGCCGCACCGGTTGGAAAGTTCATAAGGGCATGATGAGCTTGATGGTGTAGGGCATGATGAGGCGCCTGATGTGAAGTAGCTACTGCTGCTATGGTCTGTAAGGCCGCTTGTTGTAATTGTGTAGCTGGAGGCATACCTGATGATCCTCCGGCAACTGCTGCTGCTGATCCACTGCTGCCCATCATCGCTGCTGCCATAGCTGCGGCTGTTTTTTGATCACCCGTAGCTGCAACAACTGCGGCTTGTTGTAAGGCCATCGAAACGAGATTTAATTTAAAATGGCTACTTAGACGCAAATCACATGGCTGTTCACTCTCCTCATCATCATCTTCTAGTGTTCTACGAACACCACTGCTGCTTCCACTACTAACTCCGACACTAGTAGAAGGTTTATGTTCTAGACCACTTACAATCAATTTATTTGCGTCCTCATCATCATCATCATCGTCGCCAAAGTTTTCATTTAAGCCCGCGCTTGGCTCATATTTTATAACACCGGTACCTCCTGCGGGCAAAGGACTAGTATGTGGACTAGTTTTTATGCGTATACTATGGCGTCTTCGATCTAAAAAACTACTGCTGCGAAAGGGTGTAGGATCATCTGTTGGCGCAAAATTTTTAGCAAAAGAGATAATAGAAAAAATAAAACAAATTAAACAATCAAAAAAATAATTTTCTTTTTGTTTTTAACAAAATAACAAAATTAAAATTAAAAAAAAAAATATATATTATTAGAACTCAAGACAAAAATAAAAAAAATATATTAAATAAATTGGTTTAAACAAATTATAATTATAAAAATATTACCATGAGAGATGTTTGAGAGTAAAATAAAAATAATATTTCATATTTTAAAATTCTAGCATTTTTTTTAATTTTTAGCAAATACACACAGAGAAAAAACCATGGCGTGATTAAATCAAATAAAAGTTTATTATTCTATGATTACGAAAATCGAAAATCGTGTTTTGTTTGCCATGACTATGTTATGGCTTAAGCAAATCTTGGACGAATTGTTTAGTTATAGTGGGGACAACAACGTTATTTATTAAAATTATATAAGTTGATGAAAAGTTACCATAAAAAAGTTGTTTTTAGTTATATGAAAAAAATACTAGACCTTATAATTCCAGTATTCTTTTTCCATTAAAATGTGATCTTTGTTTAGAGTGTTTAAAATTAAAATGGTAAACTTCTTTTTTCAGCATCATTTAAAATTATTTCAATTTAAGTATTTCCTTGAAGGCAAAAGGTTTAAACAAAACTTGCATCTAAAGAAATTTTCAATTTGAAAAATTTTCATTCAAAACATTTGAAAAAAGTTTTCAGATACTGGCCAAGAAAGGCTTGCCATTCGTATACTTCAAACAAAAAGTTTAAGAAAATAATTATTAGAAGTTATAATTCCTGTATTCTTTTTCATTAAAATAAATACGTTTGTTAAGAGTGTAAAAACTTTGAATGCTTTTACTTAACCAGTAACAGGGCACCAATTTTTTAAGGATTATGTTAAATTATTTGATTTTAAGTATTTCTTTGAAGGCCAAAAGTTTTAGGAAATTTTTATAAATTACTTTCTTTATATTTTTTAAAAATGCTAAAATTTATTGCCAAAAAAAAAACTTAAGTGTTAATTATGACTAAGTATGACATATTTCTTGAAATTTATTTTTATATTTATTTGTTTTTTTTTTTTTTTTTTTTTTTTTTTTTTTGATGATTAGAAAGTGTTTTTGTTTGTTGTGCTTGCTAAAATGTGTGACATTAAATTTAGATGTTCAAAATTGAAAATATTTTTTTGAAATAAGAAAAAATGTTAATTGATTATGAGTGTAAAAATGTTTTTAAAAAAAGTCAATCTAAATTATTTTTAACACAAAATATATATCCATGTTAGTGACAAAAATTAATTAAATGTACGATTATAATGCTTTCGAAAAACAAGTTGATATTCATTACAGAGCGTTAAGAGCTAAACAGATTGTTAATAAATATTTATCCTTTTCTTACAAGAAATTAAGAATTTTTGCTAAAATTTTTGTTTTAAATAATTTAATGATACTATAAAAACATTCCTAACAAAAAAGCAAAACTGAACACTACCCACAAAAATGTTTTAGGTATTTGTTTTTCTTATTTTAATTTTAAATAAATATTTGAAGTCCTTTCAATTCCTGTAATCGTCCTAAGCCATCTTGAATTAAAACATGCTAAATTTTAACATATATTATATCAACTTTTGTATACTATCTTTTTTAATCAATGCTAAAGGAAAAAAGGTTGTATCCCTTTTAGAAAGCTTTTGGGTAGTTCACAAGGTATGTTTACATGTCCTAATGCCTTTTAAAAAAAAAAACATTTTACGTTAGCCAAAAGAACATCTTTAAAATAAGACAATACGACAGATAATATACTTTTTAAATTACGTATGCATGTATCATTAAAAATAAAATAAATATTTGAGTAAGTAATCTTTAATATATTTTGGTATTTAGGATATTTGAACTAGAAAATATCATAAACCAATTTGTTTTAAGCCATACCACCTGTACAATTTTTATTAAATCGATTAAGGTGATTCAAATTTTTTTTTATATAATTAAAGGTGGGTTTTGGACACGAGCTGCAAAACAATCAATAGTACTATCAGTAGTTTAACAAATTTTTTTAAGGGATTTCCAAAATTAACGCAAGATTTGTATTTGTCGCTATTTGTGCAGTAAGGTGTTGGCAACCCTAAAAAAACAATTCGGCGGCTATATATATAAATTATTAAAAAAAAAAATAACAATCAGAAAACTAAAATCTGTATTTTCTATTTAACTTGGGACACCCTTTATAAATAAAGCATACTTAATAATGGGAGAACGTCTTATAAAAGTTCGATAGTACCGATAGTTTTACCTCAAACCAGCGAAACTATCGAATGGGCCGACTATCGACATTTTTGCCGTTTTTTTCAAGGACAAGTTGCAAATTAAAATATTTAAACCTTATACTTAATTGACGCTTATAGATAGCTAATATGATTTTTGTATAATTTTTTTATTGAATAAAAACTAAACCTTTTAAAGTAAATTTATTTTTTTGTATAATAAATGTTCGACTTGCCACCTAACACAAACTGCTATAATAGCAAAATGTATTTTTTTGGTGGACAAAGTCGATTTTATTGTTTTTGTTTTTTTTAAACCATTTTCATCAAATAAAAGTTTAAAAATAGCCGTAAGGCTATCTTAAGCTCGCAAATATACAGCAAACCAACGGACCTAAAAAAATTTGCTATGCAGTACGAAATTTTAACTTACAGCATGGCAAATGGTTTTGAAAATGTATTTCGCTCTCAAGTAAGGGTTCATAGCTTGGAAACAGAGAACATTTTCAAAACTGCAAGGGTTGTATAAACGAAGAAGTTAAAATTTCGAAGTGCAAAGCAAATTGGAGGCAAATTGCAACATTTGATTCGAATCATATTTGAATTCCTATATTGAAATCATTCACAGCTTAATCTTGAGTTCAATTTCGATTCGAATCCAACACCATGATTTGCCAGCTAGTTTTTGTAAACGGTAAAAAATTACGTAAAACGCAACACAAAATAACAAAACCAATTGTATGGAAAAAACTAAAATTTAAAAAAATTTTCCCATACATTTTGTTTTTGTTTTACGGCGTTGCATTTTAGGAAATAAGGGGGTAAATATTTTTAAAACGAAATTTGCATAAGAAGTTTATTTTAAAAATTTTACGTTGAATAAGACTGTTAACTTTTATTAAATACTAATTTCAGAAATTTCTACTTAAATTTTAAAAATTTTAAAAACTTCATTTTAATTTTTTTGTTTTTTTCTTAGAACTTTCTGATTGTATTTTACAATTTTACACATATTTGTGCTTCATTTTTTCCCAATTGCATTTAAAAATTTTCGTTTTTTTATACAATTAGAAATTAGACAAAAAAAAATTTGACATTGTGGGGAGAATTAAGCAACAACAAAATGCGTGTTGTTTCTGTCTTGTAGTGGTCGTTGGAGTGATGAGGTCACCATTTTATTTCACCACACCATACTATGGGAAAAACCAAATATGAACTCATTACTTATCATTAACAATAACAGAAATGACTACTTTTATAGCCAAATTGAAATCACTGTCACAAATATTTTTACTTAGACGAAAAATCGTTAAGACCCGTAATAAAACGAATAATCACAGAAATTAAATAAGGGTTGACAGTAAATCTAATTGTTGTCAGAACTAATTGAACTTAAAACTTTACCATCATTAATGTAACAAAATTGGTATTTTAATTTGAATTTAAAATCCTTTTATTTTGAAAATTAGGGTTCAGAATAATTTTTTTTGTTGTTTTCTAATTTGTTTCAGAAATTGAATTTCGTGACAGCCTAAAAATCTTTTTCCCAAAATTTTAAAAAACAGTTATGTTACTTCAATGATATCACTGTGTTAAAGTATTTAGTTAAAATACCAATGAGTTTAAAAATGCAACTCTGAAAATATTGAAAAATTGCATTTTAGTATTGAGTACCCAAACAAAATTGATAATACTCGATACTCAGTAACCACTACACTTAATTCGCATATTAACCCTTTACAAAGCAGCGTAAGTTTTTGCTAGGTAAATATTAAAATTTTTTCTGTAAACAATGACATACATGAGAGAGGAGCCTTCTGGAGACTTTTTAAAATGTTTTCCTTCGTACCAATATTTAAAACACCATCCGCTGAAATATATCCTTTATAAGAAAATTTTTTCTATTGAATTGTAACAAAAAAAAATAAATAAATACGCATGCACATAGAATTTACAATATTTTTTTTTTGTTTTTCCTTTTTGGTATATAAATTCTCTAAGTGTACGTCAAAACTTTTGTTGCTGCAACTTTTTGTTCTATATAAGATAAAAAATATTAAACATTTTTTTTCTCTTAAAGGAAAATTAAGAGTTGCTGCAACAAAAATTTCATTGTAAAATCATTATTAAATTTGTTCAATAAATTTGTTCATTAAATATACAATATTTTATGAAACTAACTACAAAAACAAATTTAATACAAATAAGAAGTATATATTAATGTAAAATAGTTTATTTAAAAAAAACTTTAAATTTACCTGTTTCAAAACAATTTAGGTAAACAAATTATTAATTTTTTGCAGGGATGGCAGTGGGGGGTGTTAAAATAAAAGAACCGGAAACAGCATAACATATTTTAAAAAAATTTTGATTTCAAAGCCAATAGTTTCTTTCGGTAGATACTGTAGATACTCTCTTTACAAATTTATTTATTGAGCTTCCGTTTCTTTTTTTACTTCGGAGACAGAGAGAAAATAAATAAAAACAAAACTAAATTCTGGAATATATAGAAAATAATATCATTATCAAATAATTATAAAAAATAAAATCAAATCATAATTATCAATATATGTACATATACAATCTTATACTACAATTTAAAACTATTATTATATTTAAATATTGTTAATAATTACATTAAAATTGAAAGAAAAAAATTTGTTCTAGCTTAGTAATTGTTTTAAAGAAAATCTTTTAGACTAAATTACATATTTTTTTTTTTAGTTTTAGCTATTGATTTAATAATATTTTTTTCTTTTTTGTTGAGAGGCTGGTAGTTAAGGACATGCACTCATTCTAAGTCTTTGAAAAAAGAGAGAAAAGAAAAGGAAATTTATAAAATTATTACTACAATGAATTGAAAATTTTCGTTTTACTTTTTTTAAATACCGATGTAGGCCAGAGCTCAAGCATTTAGGTAAAGTAAAACATTGGTTGTATTTGCTATTATACCAAACCAAATTAGTAATTTATATACATACATACACAAATGCACATAGATATGAATGTATGCATGTAGATGCACACAAACGCACACACTCTTTTAACTCATTCCCTTATTTTTTTTATTTATTTATTAAAGGTGTTTGAAACAAAACCACGTCATCTAGCACAATCGTACGGATCAAGGGTTCAATTTAAGACACCTAAAAGAAAAAATTGGTTAGTAAAAGTTTTTTAAAAAACAAAATACGAAAGCAAAAACAATAGAAAAGGGAGAAAAGAAATTAAGATTTAAATGGGGGGAAGGGAGTTTGAAAGGGTTTGAGGGAGGGGTTTGAACAGGTTTATGTTATGAAATGAGTTATGAAGTGTTGGTTTGTGTTTACTGAAGGATTTCTTGAGATGGTTTTCGAGATGATCCTATGAAGTGAAGAGTGGTGAAATATTTGTTTTTATGTTATGTATAAATAAAAAAACTTTTTTGTTTTATTTTTTTTATATTTTTTTTAATATATTTTACATTTTAATTTATATTTATTTTATTAATATTTCAAAAATGTTTATTTTAATTTTTCAATATTTTTTTTATTTGCTGTGGTAGGTGTTTAGGTGTGAGATATTTTAAATTTATGTTTGGTAATGTTGTTGTTTTTTTAGACTAGAATACACATGTAATATTTATAATATTATTTCTTTCAGTGTTTTATGTGAACTATATTTAATTAATAATTGTAATTAATGTGTTTTTTTTATTTAGTTAAAATATTTTACAATATATTGCCTGCTTTTTTATTTGTATTTATTTTTTTTTTATTATTAAAATTTTTTTTAATTTTTTATTTATTTTTTTTAGTAACATTTTCACTTTTTGCTATTGAAAAAAATTATAGAATAATTATCGCAATATGTTATTTGAAATCTTAAGAAATAATATATAAATCTTAAATTTTCGACTAGACTTTTTACGTTTTGGTTTTATTTAGAAATAAAACAAAAAATTTAAAGTAAATTATATTTAACAAAAACAGAAATTAAAAAATATTTAGACAAACATATTTAAGTATATTTTTGTGTCATTTTTTTAAATAAAGTACTTGTTTAATTCTCTAAAAAATAAAGTTTTTTTTTATTAATTTTTAAACATTGACTAGCGTAATATTTTTATAAATATTTTTTTTAAGACATAGAATTTGTTTTATATAACAATAGTGTTTTCTTTTAATTACATATTCTTTATAAAATTGAATTTAAGATCTTGTTGTTAATTTTATTCGGATGTTTAAAAGTTCAACCTCTAAGTTTCTTATAAAATTTTTAAATTTTGCAAAGGTTTCGAATACCAATTTTTCCCCAAACCCTTATAAAATTTATTAATTGTTAAAGACTATTAATGTTAAACTGTTAAACAAATAGAAACATTTTGAATAAAGAATTCAAGATTATCTCTGTGGGCTTTAAACTAAATAGCTTAAGTTTAATTTAAAATTAATTTTTCAGAATAT
Source organism: Melanophora roralis (assembly GCA_963583895.1). NCBI lineage: Eukaryota > Metazoa > Arthropoda > Insecta > Diptera > Rhinophoridae > Melanophora > Melanophora roralis. The sequence continues at coordinate 76,280,686 of OY757191.1, forward strand.
AAAACTTGGAAAAGTTATTATTATCTTTTTTTTTTTTTTTTTGTTATTTCGTTATAGTATTATCAATTGCTAGAAAATTGCGACTAGTGTAAGCAAAGCGGTTATTTTATTGATAAATAACCAAAAAAATGTTCTTATCTTGACTTAATATATCTTGCTTAAAGTCCACAGACTATAAGAATATATAATTTTTAAACCAGTCGTTTTTATCACTTTTTTTAAATTTTTTTTTTTTATTTTACTTTTGTATTTTAAACTTTTTTTTTAAAGTTATTTATTAAAACATTAATGTTATACAAAAAGAAAATTTAGCATTACATTTTAAAGTTCTAAATTATTTTTATACAAAAAAAACAGCTTAAAGTTGACTACAGTTATGACTTTTTGTTTATAATTAGTTACTTATGATTAAATAGATTTTTTACTATAAAAAATAACTTAAGTGTTAAAAACAAATAAATACAAATATGTATATTTAAAACTTTAATTATTAATATCTTTCTTGATGTAAATATTTTTTTTGTGACTAGAAAAAAATAATTAAATGGTTTTTGTTTTTAAAATCAATGAGATCATATAAAAAGCAAATGTATAAATAATCGTTCGAAAGAAATGTGTAAATATTGTAAAAAAAATAAATAAAAGAGAAAACTTATTTTAAATAAAAAAAATATTAAACATTAAAAGATTTTCAAAAAGACGTAAATTTAAAATTAATTAAAATATCAAAAGCAAATAAAAAAACAAACTGTTATAATTTTCGAACACTTTTTTTCAATAAGTATTTTCATTTTATCTTCATCTTAGTAGAATTATTTTGGTTTTTAAGACAATTTTTTTCATGAACTAAAGCAGAATAAGATTTTTCAAAACTGTTATATACGCAATCAACATATGTATATACATATGTATGTACACAGATGTGTGCAAAATTAAGCCTTCATCACAATTTGAAAATTAAAATCAAAAATTATTGTATGTGTCCAACGAAATTCTTATATCGTAAAAAAAATCTTTATAAAAATTGTAACAGAATTTTGATGAAATCAAATGTTTATAACAGTTAACGAAACGGTATTGAAAACTACTCAAATAAAGTAGTAGAAAACATGCTTTACATTTATCATCAACGACGGTCTTTAGTTCTTTACAAAAATTTTGTATAACAGTTTGGAATGTCTACAACAAAAAAAAAACAGTTGATTGTATTATTTTATACCAAAAAAATATTAAACATTAAATTTAGTGAATTTAAATATCTATCAAAAATCTTATTAATAATCATAAAAACTATAGTTGCAAAACCAAAAAACCCCTTCTAACAGTTAAAGAAAGAGGTTACAGCTAAATGCCTTAATTTTATAAAAAAGAAATTAAAACAAACAAACAAACAAAAAAAAACTTAATACAATTTTACACATTTCTTTGAAACTTTTCTTTTTTAATAAAAAAATTGCACTGAAAATCTCTCACTTTAATTGAGGGAGTGTGGGCCAGCTGGTATAGAAAAAAAAAAAACAAAACTGTTATATTTTGTAATACTCCTGTTATAAAAAGATTACTGGACTAAACGACTATGCGTACTTGCACCGCCTTCTTTGATCTCAAGCTCCACATCAGCGTGTGCCAAACTATCGCTGCTGTTCTCTAAACTTTTCTCATATAACAATTGTATAACTTTCTCCCTCAAATTTTCCAATTTCTATTCGCTCTGCTGAAATACCAATGTATACGTGGAGGTCGTATTATTGTTGTCATTCGTTGGGGTGGAATTTACAGAACTAGTGTTGGCTGGTTCAGTTGATGTAACAGTTGTAACGGTGGTACTACAACCAGATGTAGTTGTAATCGTTGCATTTGTGGTTGTCGTAGAAGTCTGAGTCTTTGTTGGTTGTACAAGTTGAGGCTGTTGGACTTGTACCTGTTGCAATAACACTTGATTCTCTTCCTCGGTACGTTCACGACATTTAGTGTTCATGTGCCGTTTGAGGTTGCTGTGGACGTTGGTGGCATAACCGCAAAGTTTGCTGCAGAAATAACGTGGTGGCTGGCCGCATTCGTTTTTCAAATGGCACTTCAAACTGTTCTTCCACTTGTAATTGCGATTACAGTTGCGACACACCCATGGTTTTTCAATGTCCGCATTATAAATCATGTCCTCAGAGTGTTCAAGCGATTCTTTACGGGTGCGTTGATTTTGCGTTATCATACGGTAGCGCCTATCCTCCGAAATGGTGGATAGAAATTCGATATTGGAATTTGAAACGGATGATTTCATTTCGGTCGTGCCGTATTTTATAGTTGACAAGGGGGCAAGTGGTGGAGCCGCTATATCTGACACTTTAGGTTGTACACTCGTTATGGTAGCTGGTATGGAACGTAATTTTATTTGCACTGGCTGATTAGGCTGCAAACGTAACTTCTGGAAATGTTGATGTTTCTCCAGCAGCTCCTGAGAATCTTGCAATTCAATTTGTGTAACAAAAGATGAATCTTTTCCTGCCTGTTTAAATGTTTTTTGAGTTTCCAACGAAACACGTTTTTTAGCCACCAAAATTCGGTTTTTTTGCAAATCCAAATTGCCTGGCATGTTGTTTATAGCTGCAGAGGCTATAGTTTGTAAGAACTGGTCTTCATTCTCCAATGAAGTGGTGGTGTTGTTGTCAAAACCGGCTGTTAAAATATCTTCAAATTCTTCATCCTGTTCGATTTTAACATTATCAACGGCCCACATCATTGGACTGGACAACTTAATATCATCATAATTTGTAGCACCGTCATCGTCTTCATCATTGGTATCATCGTCCTCGGGCATTTCCTCGTCTTCGTCTTGTGAAGAAGTTGCGGAGTTTTCGATTTTAACCACCACCTCGGTCATGCTATTATTTTCATCCACGGTATCTAGTTCAACACCAGCAGCAGCTAATGCTGCTTGGGGGTGAGCTACAGCAGCAGCAGCATCACCACCAGCAGGCGTAATGCAAGTAATTGTTGTACGACCAATGCTGCCAATACGTTGAATTGTAGGCGTGTTTTGTGTTGTTAAATTTGTATTAATAGGAATGGCATTAGTTGTGGGTGTTATAGCCATGCCAGTTGTATTATTATTAGTATTAGCCGAATTGGACAATGTCATTGTTTTGTTACTATTCTTGGTTAATTGTTGTTCAACTAAATTAATTTTGATTATTGATGTTATAGCGTTTTTTAAAGAGGGGTTTTGATTAAATTGTTAGTTTTTAGTTTTAAGCGTATTGCAGCACGTGAAAAGAGACATTATTGGAAAGAAGCATAAAATTTGAGTGTTAAAAGTTAATTTTTTTAATTATATTTTGAAAATGTTGAAATTTTAAAAAAATTAAACCAAAATCATCAGAAGTTAGAAAACATAATTACTAAGAAAGACTATGGAAAAGAAAATCAACTGTAATAGAAAAAATATAATAAAAAAAGTTTTTATAAGGAAAGTGTAAAAACAAACTTTAAGCATAACAAATTATAAACAATAAAAAATAATAAAGTAAAATATATATTTGATAAATTATAAAATTTAAATTTAAATATTAAATTAATCTATAAAAAAAATGTTTGGAAGTTAAGCTAATATTATTAAAGCCCTTATGACACTTGCTTTTTTCTTAATTGATTGCTTTTGGATTGAAAGAAAGAAATAGCAAATGTTAGATAGAACAAAATATATATGTATTATGATAAAAAGTAAACAAACGAAACAATGTTGCCCACTTGATATTTTGTTGCAGAGCGGAAAATCTGAAATAACATTTAATAAACGCGCGAAAAATCGCTTTTTTAACTATAAACTGATCAAATTGACAACATGTTTAGAGTTTTAATCTTAAAACGTCAAGTTTAAGTTAAAAATTTTTACATTTTTTTTTGACAGCTTCTGCTTTTTTATCAATTGCATTTGGGGAGCTTTTGACGTTTTGGTATTTTTCTTTAAATAGCTTAACTCTTCACACTTAGTGTAATTTTCCTATATTATAAGTAGGTACTGTTCTTCAAAGTTTATAAAATGCAAAACAAAGCAAGTGTCATAAGGGCTTAACTGATCGTTAAAAAACTTTGTTTATTTCCTTTTATATGAAAATTGTAAGTTGATCTAGAAAATATTTTTGATACCCCTAGTAACCCCTGGTTTCTCTAGGTCTTAAAACCCATTGTTTTTATTTTACTTTAATTAAAGGTTTAACGAAAAAGCATACGGGAATTTTCTTTATATTACTTTAACTAAAAGGGAGTTTTTGACTGTGAATGTTAACAAGGTAACACTGATGTGGTTCAAAGAACACATGTATATAGTTTGAAATAAGGAATCAGAGGAGTTTGCAGGGATGTTCTGCTACCGTTTTCTGTGATCGAAAGTCTTTCAGTGGGTGGACTACCTGCAGTTGAAGATAGCATTTAAAACAAACACTTGTTGAAGACCTTGTTAAGTGATTAAATAGCTACGTGGCGGGAAGTTAACAAAAGAACTTGTATATGGTCGAAGTATCTTAAGCATTAGTGACCGGACAAAGTAACTTTAAATACCATCTATACTGTGAGCTGTGTATCTGCGCGCAAATTCCAAGCGCAGACACACACTTGGCGTTAACATAATGGCAAACCTAAATCAAACGTAAATGTAGAAAATCACGGGGTTTTTTTGATAAGAAGGGAGGTCCAAAACTAGAAGTTGACCGCCACAAACCGAAATAAGCTAAAGACTAGTGGCAGCACTGGACTCTGTGAAATTCTGGCAATATCAGTCAGTTGAGGAAAATCAATAGGAAATAAGAGAAGTGAAAAAGGGCCCCAAAAAATAAAGTGGGCTGCTTTTAACATTCCTCTCTTAAAACTTTACTTTTGAAACCTTATGGTTTGAATGACTCAACGATTTTTTGGTACACACACATATACACATGTATATACTAAATAAATATTTATGTAACAAACTAAAAATAACAATATTATAATTGAACTAAAAATTAATAATAAAGTAAATTTTAAAATATTAAAATAATAATTAAATAATAATACGAAAAGTTAGCTTAATATGCTCAACTTACCAGAGCCATCGTTATAACTCTTTTCCAAAATCGATTGATCAGCCAACATTAACCAATTGCGCACTCTTATACGTGACTCATTTTGGGTGGTCGATGTGTTCGTGCTAACTGGCTGTTTAACTGTTTTATTCTTTATTACATCTAGAAAACAAAATAAGAAAAGAAAAATATTAGTAAAAAGATAATAAATTTGTAGTGCAATTTAATACACACATGCATACTTTAAAGTATGCATATGTTTAAGTTTAAATTCTTTAATATTTTTATTTCAAAGAATTTATATGAAAAATTTCAAATTACTTTGTTTAAGCTATTTAGGTAGTTTTTACGAATTATTTTTTAAGGCAAAGAGAATTTAGATATTAAGTTTTTGAGACATTTTGGGACATTTTACAAAACAAAATAAAAGAAAAACATAAATATAAAAAATTACGCAAGAAAAACATAAAAAAGCAAGTTGAAATTTAACAAAAAAAAAAATTAATAAATTTTTTAAATAAAAAAATGTTTTACTTACTTTAAAAAAGCGAAAATAATAATTTGTTTGTTGGTTTGTTTGTCTGTTTGTGTAGTTTAAAAATAAATTAAAAGATAATGTATTGCTACAAGAAAATCATAAATTAAAAACACAAAAAATATTATAAAAAAATATTTTTTTTTCAAGGCACTTATTTCAAATAAATAAATAAAGATGGTGAAATGTTTTTTTGCTTATTATAACTTTATTATACAATAATAAATTTTTTTAAGTTTTTTTTTACATTTTTACATATAAAGTTAAATAATAATTATTTATGTATAATAGTTAAAAAAATATTTATGTGTGTATTGGTAGAGGGGAAAATATATAAAACTTATTCAACTAAAAACTGATTAATTTTCATTTTTGTTTTTGCTTGTATTTGTATGAGTATTTTAAAATATTTTTTTATTTGCATGGATGTGTCCAACAAATTTTTTTTTAACAAGTAGTATTTTTCTTTAATTTAGGGAAAAATTTTGTATTTTTTTTAATGGTTTAACAGTTAAAATTATAAATATATTTTTATATAAAAAAATGCTTTAGCCCAACACCAATTAAATAGAACCAATTAAATTTTATTTAATAAGAAATTACAACAAAAAATATTAAATTATATTTAGAAAGAAAATTATGATTTAAATTATAATTTATACATTATCTAAACATTATTTGAACTATTGTATGAAAAAATACTTTTTATTTTTATTAATTTTTGTTTAATTTTCTTTTCTTTTACTTTTTTCTGTGGCGGAATGTTTTGTAAAGTTGCAGGTCTTAAGAACAGCAGAAAAAAATTAATTAATTAAAATTAATTAATTAAATTAAAAATAACAAAGGGCTATTTTATTTATGTATGTTTGTATTTAAATAAATAATTATGTATTAAAAAAATTAATTATTAAATTAAAAAAAAAAGAAATATTTGAAAATTATTTGTGACGTGTTGTTTTTTTAAACATTTTGCAGACAATACAAAACAAAAAAATTGAATTTGGTTTTTAAACCTTAAAATAATTTTTTGCTTAAGAAATTAATAAGAAATTTAATTCAAATTAGATTTGAAAGGAAACAAAAAAACTATTTTGAAATTTTTACCATATTGCCTTTTAGTGCAACTGACTTAAGCTGCTTTCAGACTGGATATTTTTTACATCTTGCTTGTCACATTTGCAATTCATACATAATTGCGTGTGTCAGTCAAAATGTTCATTTTACAAACAGTTTACACTTAGGCATGCAATTGCGTCTGCCACAACAAATGTTCTTTGATCTTATTTAAAAATTTGTTTTATAACTTTTACACATGTTTTTCTCACAAGCGATGTTTAAACGCGTTCACACGACATCTATCAATATCCCGTCTAAAAACAGTTTTACTTTACAAATTGTTTTGTATTTTAAGATAAAAAATTACATGAATGAACAAAAAAATATTTTTTTACAAACTAAACTAAACTTTATGTAAATGTGATGTCAAGTAATTTCATTTAATATTTTCTTAATTGAAAATATAGAACTAAACAAAAGCTTTTAAATGGGGTTAACTTAAAGAAAATCAAAATCAAAACCAATTCAATTTTTATTTTTTTAGACAATATTTACATGATTAAATTCTTTATAAAATTAGTTGCAATAAATTTTTTGATTAAAGCAAGATGAGTAAAAATCCGACTTTTCTTAAACCCCTTTGACAACAGGCAAAATCAAATTTCATGCAACTTATTGCATAAAGACTTTCATTGTGTAAATATAGTCTAACTTTCCATTGCATATTGTCGTTTGCCTTTTCACAAATAAATTTATTTTTGACCTCCAACAAAATTTATCTTTGAAAAGCACAGCTTTTTCCTCTTTCTTTCTTTATGGAGTTCATAAGTGAATATATAAAAAAAATAATAAATAAGTTTTAGGAAAATTAATTTCTTAAGGGAATTTTTTTGATAAAATATACATAAATATGTATATTATAAGTTGTATAAAAAATTATAATTTAACACAAACTAAGTACCTGAGGTTTTCTCCTTTTTTATTTATTATTATATATTTTTTTTTAACTTAACTTAAAATGATTTTCTTAAAAATTATTATTATTTATGGCTTCTTTAATTGTTTAAATAAAGATATAAAAAAATTTAACAAAAGTTTAAGCAGATTTTAAATTTGCTTTTTGTTTTATTAAAACCAGGACAAAATATTAAATAATAAAGTGTATTATACCCTTCATCAAACAAAGTGATGTAAATCATGTGTTCACAGTTCATAGACAAAAAGAGAGAAAATATCTTGTTGTTACATAAGAAATATCTAAACATACATTCATATATACATGCCTTCCCCTGAATTGTAAAGTTTTATATTTACTTTTCATATCTTTACAGGAGATAAAAAGAAATATCAAATAAAATATATTATTACCAAAAATACGAATTCTTAACAACGGCAATAACTAAACGACATTTGAGTTTGAAAGTTTAGGTTGGCACCACTTAGACTCGTAAAAAATATTTGTTGTGGCTTCTTTTGATATTTAATATCTATGTTTTACGGTTTGATGCTTTTTCATTTCAGGTGACGATACGCACATTCAAATATAATGTTTATTTGTATGTCAGTATTTGCTGGGAGATACACAAATTTTTAATTAAGCAAAAATGTTGTTTAAACATCTTTCGCTAAATTCAAAAACACAGTAAAAACGATTTTTTTTCTTTTGTATGGCAACACTAAATGCACTTAATTAAAAAAATTACATAAAATCGTTTTTGAAAAATTATTCAGTTGCAATGTTTGAAATTTTGGCAGCCAGTATGCATGTTATTCATAATACCCAAATATGTTACAAAGACTGGGTTTACACATGCAATTTTTCTTTCGTCGTCTTTTCTTTGACAAGAAAAAACTAAACGTCATTTTTAAATACATATATAAGTAAAGTGAATTCTTTTTTTAATTTTTTTTTGCGTTTACACAGCAAAATTCCGTTAGATTAATTTCGCCTGTAGGTTTTGTATTTTTAGTGCGTTTTTTAATAAAAAAAAATATACGAAACCAAATTAGGATTATGTTTAGGCGTATTCCTTTTTAATGTCTAGTCCTTTATATTTTATTTTATGAACTCAAAACTTGCGAAAGTAAAATTTCCCTGTGTGAACAATGTGAGACATAACTGCTTACTTATTTTTAAATTTTCAAAAAATTACAATGCATGTGTATATGTATGTATGTATGTATGTATGTTCTTCCTTTTTTCCTTTTTTTTTTTTGCCATAAATATAAAAACAACTTGCCGAAAAAAATTTTACATGTGAACGTAAATTTTGCAATTTAAAGGGTGTAAATAGCGGTTGAACCGATTAAACTGATGCCTAAATATTTGTCTTCGACTTGATTTTGTTTACTTTTTTTAATAAAAATTTTAATTTTAAAGCAGAAAATATACAACAAAAATTTCCAAACGCATTATGGAGAATATTTTTTTACAACTTTAAAAGTGTGTGTTGAAACTTTTGAAGACAACATTGAGAATATTTAAAACTTTTAAAGTTAATTTTGAAAACTTTTTAAGTTTTCTATTAAAGTTTTTTTAATTTAAATAAATTGCTTTTGTAATTTTTTTTGTGAAGCTTTCTTTTAAGGATAAATGTTTTTTCTTTAGATTTTGTTATTTTTAAGTTTTACTTAGATCTAAAGTTTTTTTTTTTATTTTGTCTAAAGGCACTTTTTCTTTAAATTTTGTTTTTTTTTATATTTTTTTTTTTTTTTTGTTTTCTTACAAAATAATCTAAACAATTGGAATGTTTTAAAAATTTTAAGTTTTTGTTTAAGTTATTCTTTTATAATTTTTTATTTTATTGTAAATTGGAATTTGAGCACAATTTTTTCTTTATTCATTTGAGGTATTTTTTGTTGATGTGTTTGTTGTTATGCATGAACATTAAGTAGGAAAAATTGAAAAATAGCTTTAAGGCTTGACAATGGCTTTTAAGCATTGAAATAAAATGATGGAAAAAGCTTTTTAAGCTTCTTCTACATTTTTCTTAAGCAGTCGTTTTAACAAACTCATAACTGTTAAGTATTAATTTAAAAAGCTGTTTAAAGCTTAAACTTTTTTTGAAAGAAGTATTATTTGAAAATTGGTTGTGGTTTTTAACTTTTTTGTTTTTTTTTTTTGGGAAGCCATAACCTTAAAGCCAATTTCCTTATATTTTTCTTCTATTTAAAAATAATTTATATTTTTTGAATTTGACTTCAATTAATGACTCGATTGTTTTTCAATTTTATTTTGAATTCGTTGTTGCATTTCTGAGAAATTCAATTTGTATTTTTTTTTAAATAATTAACTACAAATTAATTATTTGTTAATTTAATATTAAATATTTTTTTTAATGTATGCCTATAATATTGCCTTTATATTACAAACATAAAAGAAAGTTAAACTTAAGTTAATTATTTATTAAAAATTTTTTTTAATAAACTTCAAAAAAGCTTTTACGTTTTTCATAATATCCTCTGAGAATTATATGTTTAAATATCGTTTAACAAAAATGTCTAAACGTTTTTAGATAAATTTGGATAAAACTATGGAATTACATGAAGTTTTCATTACACAAAATTAATGAATGTAATGCTTTTGTTAAATAAATATGTAAATAAATAAATAGATATCACTGTCTATGGAAAAATGTTTTTTTTTTGTTTACTTTAAGAAATTCGAAATTTGGGATTAATAATTTGTTTTGGGACATTGTATATAAATCGAAAAACCGGCTTTCGAATTTTTAGCACAAAGTCAGGGAAGCGTTTAACTTATCAACTATGATGGAATATCATTTTAAAAAAAATTTCTTTTTTTTTGTCTAAAAAAAATGTCTTTTAAGGTTAAATTAAGGAATGCCACAAACAATTGGAATCATTTTTAAAAATAAATATTAAGTGTAGGGTTTAACAAATTGCTAAAAATCATGGCATTATGTTGGTTTCTCTTTAAAGTTTTAAGAACTCTTTGTTGATGTTGTAATTTTTTAAATTTAATTTGCTTTGTGTCTTTTTTGTGTTTGTTTAAATTTTTTACTTTTATTAAAAAGTAAAAATATTAACAAAATAAATTATGATTTAACAATTATATAAAAAAAAATTTGGCACACGTGTTTCCTTATTTCACACATTTTCATTGTTTCGTTTTTTTTTTCTTTCAATTATATAACAGTTACATATAATGTGATTAGAAATATTCTGATAATTTAAAAAAATTAAACCCTGATTATGTTTTTAAATGCTACTCTGTGTATTTTTTAGGTATTTTTTTAATTTCTTAATTTTTTTTATATAAAAAAATCTTATTTGATTGAATCATTATTTTTTTGTATAAAATTAAAAATTTTTCGTTAAATTTTTTGACCTTGTTAATACACATTTAAATCAATATAATTTAATTATTCCCTGATATAAAAAAAATCTCTCTTTCCAACTTATAACTAAAAAAAAACTTTAAGTAAAAAATATATAAACAGGTGTTATAATATATATATTCTTGTCTTTTTTGTTTTTGTCATTATTTCTAATGGTGTAAAGTTTAATTTTTAATTCTTACGAAAAATGTTGACGCAATTCAGCAACCGCAGTTGATGATGATTCGTCACCACCCACACCACTTACACTAGTACCTGCTAATTGAGCACCTACGGTGGCGGTAGTAAAACTTTTTAAATCTTCTACCTTGAAAAATTTCTCCTTGTGCATACGTTCCATATGGCGACCAATGTGCATTTTCTGTTTGGCTCGATACACACAGAAGGGACACTGGAATTGTGGCTCCTTGCCACACTCCCACTTTTGATGATTGCGCAGCGATGATTTAAGCTTGTAAACACGACCACATTCTGGACAAGGATGGCCAGCACCATTGCCAGAGCCACCCACACCCAAAGCAGCAGCACCAGCCAAACTAAGGCCACCATTGCCTCCTGTACTGCCGCTTATCAAATTGCTCATGGCATTGATGCTATTCAAAATATTTAAACTTATACCTGAGGCACCGCTAACATCACCAAAAGCACTATGATATTCGGAGGCACCGCCACCACCAGTGGCGCCAGTGCCACCATTGCCGCTTATATTACCGGTGGTATTGTCATCGGTGTAACTATTATCACTGAGATTTCCACTATTGTTGGCGGCTTGTGCTGATTTCTCAGCTGCCGCTTTTAACATTAGAACCGTAGCCTCTTCTTCAGTAAAATGTTTAATTTTAACTCCTCCACTACTATTAGCGTTACCACCTGTTCCGCTGGCCGTCAGGGATTTATCTTTATCACTGGCCGATGAACAGCTCAGCGGTGTACTGGTGGCACATTGTTCGTTTAAATCATTGTTAGAGGGTGTGGGTGATGCCATAAGGGAAGGTCGTTTTAACGGTGACTTACGTTCTGTTTTACAACTCTCTACAGAGCCAACACCATTGCCGCTTACACCACTGCCAGCCCCCTTTTCCATACTCAAGTCTGTGGGAAATACTAGGGGATGTACACCTTCTCGCAGTTGTGTTACTAAAGGCATGGCCAAACGGGCATTCCATTCATTCCAAGTTAGACCCGCTATACGTGTAATACTTAAATCTGTCGTACATTTGAATGTGTTGGTGTTTATTTAATATTTTAATTTTTTTACAATAAAAATCCATTTAAGAAAACAAGTTTTAAAATAATATTTATTATATTTTTAAAATTTTATTTTTGTAAAAAAGCACAGTTTGTGAGTTAAAGTTTTGGGTCCCACGTTGATGGTGTTGAGGATTTTGTTGATTTTTTTTTAAACACAATTAAAAAAAGAAGATGAAAAAAAGAAAGAAAAAGAAAAAAATAAAATAAAAAATAACTTAAAGGACAATTACCTAAAAAATAAAAAAAAAAACAATAAAAATATTTAAAAAAAAAGTTACAAAACATTTTTTTATTAAAAGAAATTTTTTAAATTTAAAAATAATCTTTCTAATAAAAAAAGAAATTTAAAACAATTTAATATTTAAAAAATAACAAAAAGCCATGAAAAATGCCTTGAAAATTACAAAATTAAATTTTTAATATTTTTTTCATAAAGATTTTATATAAATAAATGTTAAACATACTTTTTTTTTTTAATTTATAATTTATTATGGCAAATATTTGTAACTTTTTTATTTAAAAAATTAAGAAATATAACAATTAAAAATATTAAAAAAAACTTAAGCAACATTTTGTTTTAAATTTGGTAAAAAGAAGAAGTTAATAATTTTGTTTCTTAATGCCAACGCCAATTAAACATAAATATAATTTAATTTAAGCAAATAAATTAAAATTCTAGTTATAAAAGCAATGAGATGTGAAATGAAAGATGCTTTTATTAGCACAACAAAAAAATGAATGAAAATGTGAAAAATACAAATGAATAAGCGATTAAAAATAAAGAAAACTTTTGCGAAAAGTAATAAAAGGTTTTGAAAAACTTTACAAAATAACATAGAAAGCTTTCGCGTAATACTATGTTTACACTAAAGCGATTTTTTCTTAATTCGCTCTCTTATTCGTAATTAAACATACAATTGCCAAGAGAATTACCAATTTTGTAAGTAATGGAACTTAAATTACCAGTTGAATTACAATGAAATCATTATTTTCTCTAATTTTATTAAGATTTCTCAGCACAGCTACTAAAATATAGCATTAATCTATGAAACTATTTCCCTAACTGTCAAATCGAATTAAGAATGTGTAGTCTGAACATGGTACAAGAAAAATTAATTTTTTTTATTATATTGTGTACACAAATATTTATTAATTTTTTTCTTAAAAAAAAGTACATGTTTTAATGTGCCCAAAAATACTTTTAGAATACCAATATAGTTAAGGAAAAAATTAAAATATTAAGTTCTTTTAAACGTATTTTCGATGGTTCGTGTTTTTGAGTTTTTCAGCTTTTAAATGTTAAACTACTTAACAAATCGATTTTTGAATTTTGTTTGACTCGCCTGGACTTTGTCCGGCTAAACTCTACTTTTTTCGATTCACTTTATTTAACATAAACCGATTTTGTTTGACACAAGCCGACTTTGTTCGACTTAACTAGACTCTTTTCAATCTTTTAAAACCAACTTCCGAACCTTTTTTTATACATATTTCAGACTCTTTACTAAAAGTTAAAATGAAAGTAATTCAATTATTTTTATTAATTTTAATAAAATCAAAGTTCCTACTGTTATTAAATAGTAATTTTTTGAGAGCGACTATCCGACTTTCTTATGACTGATAGCCAAGCTAAAGATTTTGCTTTGACGAAAAAATTGAGTTATAAAACTCACAATTAATTTCATATCCTTAATTTAACATACCAGAATTTTGAAACACCCAATGCCTATTCCATCTTTCGAATTCGTAAAATTAAATTACATATGTAATACGATTTTCGAAAATTTATTTACGAACGTTCAGAAATTAAATATTATTTTTTAATGAAAATCGACATTTATTTATAGGGTTTTTTGTAGGTCATGGCGAATAATAGTTTCTTTGGTTCTTTAAAAAACTCTTAAAGGTTTTGGTTTGTTTATTGTAATTCTCAATAAGTTTATTGAGATTATTATATAAAGGCAGAAAATTATTATGAGGTTCATTAAGATGATTTGGTTAAAAACCAATGAAATGCATATAGACAAACTCAACCCAGAACAAACCCTATAAATAAACAAAGAAAATTAAAATCAATTCCTGAATAATAATCTTTGGAAAGTGTTGAGTTGTTCCTTTTGCAATCCATACGTAATTGCGTATGTCTGTCAAAATTCTCATTTTATAGCTGGTTTATAATTTTTACTTTCATACATTCATATGCAATTACGTCTAACATAAAACGTGATTTGCAGGTAGACCCACCTTTACAACTCTGTCAATATTTGTCTAGTTATTTCATATGTACGACATGTATTTTGGGTACAAGGGTAACAGAACATCCATCTAAACGGGCGGGCGAAATTTTAAGAATTTTAAGCACTACGTCTGACAAAAACTTCGTAACATTTTTTTGACACCAATTTTTTTAATATTAATTGTTAAAAAGTGTCATGTTCTCTGAAACACTAATGCAAAAATTTAACTTATTTACAAGGCAAATAGGGTGTTTTGTACAAAATTTCCTAACTGTGGCCGTAAATTGTTTATTAATTTTAAAATATTGCTGAACTATAAAAAAAAAATTCACTTTATTACTCTTCTCTAGTGTTTTCTTTAGCTTAATTTTTATAAGCAAAATTGAAATGCAATATGTTGTACAAATAATGAAAAGGCAAATTTACAAAAAAAAAATAGTTAATTAATGTAAAATAGAAATAAAAAATTCTTGTTGTTAACTTAATTTAAAAAGTAAACAATAAATTGAATAACAAAAAGTAAGGAAGTATTTACAAAAATATTTTTATATTTTTTTTTAATTTACGGTATATAAGAAAATCTAACTCTAATTAATTCGAATAAAAATAAACAACAAAGAAAAACACGTTTTAATTATAAAATATTGTGTATTTCGTAAACAAGAACAACAACAACCCAACAAAAGAAGATAGTGGGTGAGGAAGGGAATTATTTGGCTAATTAACGTACATATATTTTTGTTTTTCTTTTTAGATTAAAAATGTAGGATCCTTAAAGGAAATTGGGACAAAGAGGTAGCATCACATACAGAGTTAAAAAATTAGGTGTTTGTGAACTCATTTTTTTCTAGAACCATCATAGGAAAACTTTCCTGCCTGTTCTGTAATCCCAGTCGATTTCTAATCGAATGTTTTACTCCAAATCGTTAGACTTGCGGCATTCAAGTAAAATCCTTAACTTGATTTAAAATCTGTGAACTTGTTTTGAAATCGAGGTATTTGCTCGGGTTCGGTTTACAGAACAGGGTCGTATATCAGTTTAATTATGATTATTTCAAACATATATTTTTCTAAATTAAAAGTTTTGTGTGTTTTTTAATGGTTAAAAAAAAATAAAACAATTAAACTGGGAAAAATAAAAAAAAAAATTAAAATAAAAAACATATTTAAATTACAAATCCTCCTTCACAAATATTTGGCACAAAAGGCAAAGAGCTTCACATTCAGTCCCTTGAAAGATAACGGCTGCATTTTCACAATTTCCTGGACACCTAGAAAAAAGAGAAATATGTTAGTGAAAGAATACAAGATAATGCTGGAAAAAACTTTTCTCGCAAACTGTAAAAACAAATTACTGCAAATTTTCTTTCTAGCAAACTTTAAAAAACTGCAAAATAAGTTTAAAAAATTCTAGAATTGCTTAGCGTTTTTTATATATTTTAAATGTGTCTTAAAACGATTTACCTACAAAACGTTCATCATTTCTTGCATGTGAACGCATCCACTTTTTTTAAACCAAAACCCTCTTAATATTTGGAAAAAAAATCTATATTCGCCGTACATCGAATCTTAACGTGACTTTAAGGTAAATTCAATAGATTCGCCCAAGGCACATTCAACCAGGTAATATTAAGAGCCCAGCTGATTAAAATCAATTTGACATTACCACGTTATAAAAATTAAATTTTATATGAAATTTTTAATTTTTCTGACATTCTACCGTTCAAACACAAAAAGGAAATGCACAGGGCGAATTTTTTGAATTCGCCTTGGGTTTACCTTGTTGAATGTACCTTGGATTGGCCTTTAGTTATTTGTTTTTCTTTTTGTTTTTGTATGACAGAGTATCAGAGCGAATTCAATAAATTTATTCTTTCTATCGAGGCACATTCAACGAGGTAAGCCCAAGGCGAATTCAAAAAATTCGCCCTGTGCATTTCCTTTTTGTGTTTGAACGGTAGAATGTCAGAAAAATTAAAAATTTCATATAAAATTTAATTTTTATAACGTGGTAATGTCAAATTGATTTTAATCAGCTGGTCTTTTAATATTACCTGGTTGAATGTGCCTTGCTTCCTATCAGGAAAAAAATTTCGTCCTCTGCATTTCCTTTTTGTGTTTGAAAAAGTGAAAGTCAAAAAATTTACAATTCCATACAAAATTAATAAATTTACATTAAACTTCTCAAATATTCATAGCAGGGTACACTAATACAGGTAGTTTCAAGGCGAATAAAAAATATTCGCCCTCTGCATTTCCTTTTTGTGTTTGATAAAGTGAATGTCAAAAAAATTTTAAATTTCAAACAAGGCCAGGGCACATTTAACAAGGTAAACCCAAGGCAGTTACAATATAAGACTTAACTATGACAGTTCATTTATGTTTTCAGAACAAAAACACATGTGTTTTTTTAAAGAAAATCTATACGTTTTTGTTAATCTTTTGTTATTCCCCTCATTTCAAAGGTCGACGGCCACACAATTGACAAGGAATTTAGAAAATTCGAACAATCGAACTTTTCCTGAAAAAAGTCGAATAGTCAAAGTCGCCTTTTTTGCCAAAAAAAAAAAAAATATTATTAACTTGATTACCATGTTGTAAAGTAGTAGAGTTAAATCAAACTTTAAAGTTGTTTTAAATTTTTGAAATGGCGATAATTTGTTTTGTCTAATTTTCTCTTTAAGGGCATAAAGATTTTAGTTTCTATTTTGTTAACACCAGATCGTAATTCTGTGTCAAAAAAAGTCGATTTAAGTCGAAAAAAATGCAGTTTACTCGACCAAATCTAGTGTAATCAAGCAAAGTTAAGCTTAATCAAGTTTAGGCACAATATGACTTGTAAATAATTCAATCATTTTAGTATTGGAAAAATTCATTAGTTCAAAACTAGATTTGAAAAATAAATGTATTAAATTGAGAACTCTAAAAGTCGAATTTTGGGTTAAACTTTAGATTAATTTCTGTCAATCTTTTAATGGAGATGCTCAAACTGCAACATTTTGTACATGTTTGGCGTACCCACTACGACGCCATTGGAAATAGTAGTACGTCATTGAAATACTATCGACATAATCGTTAGCGCGTAGTTCTGCTTTTCTTTGAGGTGTTACTTTAAGGTCACCATTAGTTTTTTGATTTTAATAGAATAAAGTGAAGAAATAATCTAGCTATTTTCCCCGGCATGCTTAAATCCACATACATATCTTCTGCCGTCAAGAGAACCTAGAAAAATAAAAGAGAAAAATATATTAGTATGAATGAAATAAAGTTAATGTTAAAATTATTTACTTTATTAAACGAAAAATTTTAAAGATTTTTCTTTCATTTTACAATAAAACTCAGGGTTTTTTTATAATGATTTTAAGTTTAAGTTTTTATTGTAATAGGGATTTTCTTATTAATTTTTATGTTTTTCTTTAATACATTTATAAAGTACACTCTCTCACAAAATTGTATTACTACCAATTTGCTTAAAAGTTAAAAAGATGATGTATTTTTTTACAAAAGTTTTTTATATATTTTTAAGGGTTTTTTCTGTTATATATGGGATTTTACTAAACATTTAGGTTTACATTTAAAACTAATATGTGTATGTGTATTTGCATATGAGTTTTGTTCAATTTTTTTTCAGTGTAAGTTGTGCTGTTATTTTATTTTTTTTTACATATATTTGTGATTACATTAAATTTAATGGAAATATTTAAAAATTTTGCATATATTACAAACAAAATTTATTAATAACTTAAATTACACTAGAGCTAATTTTTTCTTATAAAAAAAGAATTTATTTGAACATTTTGTTACTTTTATTAAAAGTTAAAATTAAAGATATTCTAAGTATAATTTTTTGTTCATTTATTTTATTTATCTAAACAAAAAAAACATTAAAGAAAGATGTGAAAAACTTTTATAGCTTCCAGAAAAAACTTTTAAAGTTTTTTGGGGATACTTTTGAAATCAAAAGATTACTTTATGCTGGCCCTTTCGCAAAAAAATTACTATAATTGAAACACATTTGTGACTTATCATCACACAAGAGGTGTTGCGTTAATTGTTGTAGACACCATCGCCATCGTAGCTGCAGTCATTTTAGGTCGCCATCGTCAACTACTTAGTGGCGTCAAAGTAATCAATTTATGTAAAAACCGCCCCAGAATTTAAAAAAACAGCCTCTTTAATTTACATTACGAAGCTGTTTTTAAAAAATGTTTCTTTCTTTTCTCCTCAATTTGTCTTAAAACGGTTATTTAATATACAAATCTTCTTATTTTTTTGACAATTTGACATTTAATATCATTCGGCGTTTAACGCTTAATTGCATATTTTTAACCCATTGGATTTAGGACAGCGATCGGCAAACCCCCACACGGGTGCTCTCTGCCCATTGAAGAGAGTAAGAATAAAAAAGTAGGTTTTGTAGTCTCTTATGCCAGACGACCAGTGTGACCAGTTAGGATTTTCAAAATGTTTAATGGACAAGTTTTTAAATTACATTCAATGCTTGGTTTAAACTATATCTGTGTGTTTTCATTTTTAAAGCAAAATCAAAAAGGCTAAGCAATTAACATGTCAAAGATCTTATCCGCAAAAAATATTGTCAATATACAACAAATATCTATAAAATTATAAAAAACTAAGTAGTATGGAAAAATTATTTCGCATTTATGAAACTTTTACTTAAACATTACTTGCTAAATTTTTAATATTACATTTCAAAATTTTTCATTGCAATTCTATAATTTTTTAAACTTTCAACTATGGTCACCCTAGTGCAGTAAGAGACAAGTAATTACGCTCAAAAACAAACAACTAACCTAATCAAAACATAAGAGTATTTGCGTGTGCCGATCAATGATTTAAAAGGAATTTTCATGTTGTGAGTAACTTTTTTTGGTATTATAAAGTATTTAGAGCATGCATAGGCACCCAATATATTGATATTTGAAATGGTGTATGTGCTGTTCAGGTTTCCTTAAGTAACATACTCTTATTGTTCATTCCACATTGTTGTTAGTATAATTAAAACAACAAACTATAACACAGCCAGCCTTTTTGAAGTCTCAAGCAAGACAGATTAATGTTTTTAATTCTGAACAATGTATGTGCCCACGTTCTTAAGTTAAATGAAACCATAAAGGCGCGGCGTCCGGCTTAAAGGTTCAATTATATGTGACTTACCATAACGCCATAACCATAACCTTTACCATAAAAAAACTCAATTGGTTTCTAAAGTTATGGTTTTGGCATATTGTAAAGTCACCTATATTCAAATACAGTGTTGCCCATAAGTTTGGTTCGAACAGCTGTTTACTATCGTATGATTAAGTCACGTATAAATGAACCTTTAGCCGATACCCGACTTAAACCAAGGCGCGCCTTGAATTAGGATTCATTTAAGGATTTTGCTAAATTTATTTATTAAAAATGTTGCTTATAGGAAAAAAAATTTTAATTAATATCAATTTTACCAAAGGTTGCTCTGCTCTATTAACTTAAGTTCTTAGCTGCCAGCGTTGCCATAAGAAGAAGAGCTTAAATGTTCTACAAACCATAAAAATATGTTAGATTTTGCAAAAAAAAACCTTTTCATTGCCACAATAGTTAATAAACATTTAGAGCGATACTTAACTTCGTTTTTAATATACGTTTTAAATAAAATTAATTTGATATGTAAAAATTTTTTAAGCAATTTAAGCCTAAGAAAAAGTGCTACCAGACACTTAGCAATTTTTTTTAAATCTTCAAAACTAAATTAAAAAAAGCTGCTAAATATAGCACTTCAACTGCTAAAGCGGCAAGTCTGTTAGCTGCAGGCAGGGTGACCGTTAAAAATTTAAAAAATGAGTTTAAAGCAAAAAAGGCGCACAAAATAGTCCTCCTAAAAATAATAAAGCCGCACTCCATTTTACAGCCTTAATTGTTTTTTGTTTAGAAGAAACAAAAATGGGCGTATAACAAATATTTTGATGACAGTAATTTTATTTCTGAATAATATTTTATGTTTTTCTGCAAAAACTAACAGATTTGTAACTTTATTTCCTTGAAATTGATGTTTTAATTTTTTGGCATCTGAATTTTATGTTTTTTTTCTGCTAGAACAATTGCGATTATATTGGATTCTTAAAAATTTTTGATTATTTTACTTTAACGAACTTTACTCAAAATTAATTATTTGAAATTAACTCGCGCTATTTTTTTTTTTTTTTTTTTTTTTTTTTTTGCCAAAAAGTAATAATTATTTTTTTCGCAGAAATAATTGTTACATTTTTAATTAATTTAAAAATCAAAAAAAAATTACGATTATTTTTATCGTAATTGATTTTTATAAAAATTATTTCTGCAAAAATATAAAAAAAAATATTTTTCTGCAAAACAAATTAATATCAGAAATAATAACTGTTTTTTGACAAAAATTATAAAAAATCAAAAAAAAATTATTATTTGTTTTTTTTTTTTTCATAATTATTACGGTCAAATGCAGAACGGAAGAGGCAGTAACACCAAATATAAAAATATACAAATTTAACTCTGGCCCAATAATAAAGAATGTACATTTTCAAATTTATATAAATTTTCCTATTAATAAAATAAATTGTACAAATAAATTTTTGTTAATGATTCCTTTAGGATAATCCATTTTTATATTTAAGTTTTATTTTTTATATTATTTTTACGTAACATAAAAACAGCGCTGTCGAGCTTATTTTCCTGTCAGTACGTAAAGCGAGAAGTCAGTCAAGAAAAGTCTGAGCGTATAATTAAAAAAATGTAAATGTATTGTTTTTCGGAATGTTACTACTTTGGAAAGAGAAGCCAATTGCGGCATGTGACGTAAAATAGATTGGTTTTTGGAAAAAGCACGTATCTGCGAAATTGTAACAAAAAAGGGCGCAAAAGCCGCAAAAAGTTAAAAAACAGACGCAAAATAGTATCATCAGTTTATAGAAGTCGCACAAAAATTCACAGCCCAGAAAAAAGGTTGCAAATTATTACTACCAACGGCCACACTGATTGCTGGAGATGACCAGCTTTATCTAATCTGTTGTCAACGCTGGTAAATAAAATATTATTTTTTACATATAAAGTCGGGATTTTTAGGCTCATTTATCAAGACAAACACGGGTCTTATAAAAAATACAAGTAAGAACCTTTCTATATTAGGATAATGATATGTACATTATATATATTTCTAATTCAACATTAAAAACTTAATGTTAACAACTTTTCACTGGGTCAAGAAATATTTTAAAATTATTCTGAATAAAATTGATCAGTCAAGACATATATTTTTATGAAACCTATAGTTGCATACATTGAATATTATAAAAGGAATATTAAAGAGATGGAGGCTATAAATAATTTTCACACTTTCTTTTACGAAAAAAATTGTATTCAACTCTCTTTTGTTTGCTATTAAATTCAAAGATTATTAAACAAAATATTGCTGCTAAGATTAATTACATTCACATTTTACATTTTAGACATTTTGTTGAAATTTTTCTATAAAAATTAAATTTGTTTTAAATTTTGTTATTCACGTTTTATTTATATGTATATTTTTTTACATATTTGAAAGTATTTTTTTTTAAATTTTTTTTAAATTCTGAAATCCTTTTTATTGAAAAAAAAAGAATTTGTGTTAAATGAAAAAGAAAGCATTTTAAAATATAAGTAAAGATGATGTTAAAAAAACAAACTTAAAAAAATAAAATTAAAAATTGTAGTCATTTTAAAAACATTTTTTATTGAACTCTTTAGTTTAGGTGTCAGCAGAAGTCTACGATTGCTATAAAATGATTTACTGTCCTCATTATTTATAAACTAACGACAAAGTATATTAAGGCAAGCACAGGGTACTTTAATACATGAAGTTTAAAAAACAAAGCTGATTGTGAATTCGTCTTTATATTTTGTATAAGTGAAAGGAACACTGAAACAGGAAATATCAAGGCGAATTAAAAAAATTCGCTCTCCGAGGAACGAACACAAATCGCGTACACGAGTACCCACAAAAAAATCATAACAAAAAGAGCAAACCAAAAGAAAAGTAAAAAAAAACAAAGGTTGATATTGCATTGTTTCTTTAATAATAAACACAGTGAAAAAGCCCCCATACATTCTCATAAATCATCTTCTCTTTTGAAGTCTTAAACAAGACTGATTAATTTTTTTTTTTAATTTGCCACAATGTGCGCGCACACGTACGTAAGTTAAGAGAAAACATAAATACGGGGCGCCTAGCTTTTGCCGATAGCCGGCTACGTGGAAAGAAAAACAATGTTCATTGCCCAAGTATGATTGAATGATTTAAATCAGAAGACAGGGGCGATTAGATATTTGGTGATTAGTGATTATTATGGAACTAGGTTTAAAGATTCACTTGTATGTACTTTTTATACAGCAGCATTCACTGACATCATCACTTTCAAAAACGCTAAAAAAAACGTTATTCTGCTAACAACCCCTTTTTAATTTAAACTGCAAATTTAAAAAAAAATTTAATAAAAAAACTTAATTTAGAAGATATTCCTTTAAAATCAAAAAAAAAACTGGTAAGCAAAGGGTTAAACTAAACAATGTATATTCTTTTATGTTGTTAAAATTTTAACAAAAACTTAAATGAAAGTATTTTGTTTAAATAATTTGACTTAAATATATTAATAAATCATGTAATTTTAACCTAAAATTTTTGTCAAATTTTATTTTATTTAAAATATTGATCCTTTTGTTTTAAATTTTTTTTTTTTTTATTTATTTTTTTTTTTAATTTTTGCATATTAAATCTACGATAAACTGGTATTGTATTAATTTTATTTTTCATAAAATAAAAATATAAAATAAAATTTATTTATACATATGTAGATGTATGTATATTATTTGCACATTTTGTTGTTTTTCTTTTTTCTTTTTATAAAAAAAAATATTAAAGAAACTTAGAATTTTAAGGTAATTTTCCAAATTACATAATGCTTTTTGCATTTCAAATAAAGTTTTATTTTTTGAAAACGTAAAAAATAATAAAAAAACAATATTTTTTTAAAGAAAAATGTTTTAAATGTTTTAAATTATTTTTCTTTAAAATAACAAACTATTTAATAAGTAAATATATATAAAAAAAATAAATCAATAATAAAACAACAAATATAAATATATCCTTCGAAAAAAAAAAATTATATTATTAATAAAATTTAGAGAAGATGAATTTATAAACAAATTAATAAAATGTTTAATTAAAAAAAAGTCAATAAAATATTATTGCGTCCATATTTAGGGTTAAATTGTTTGAAACAATAAAAAAGTGGAAGAAGTAATAATGATCATCATTATAAATCAAATTGTTGATTCAGTTTTAATCTACATGAAAGACAAGCTTAGGGCAGGTAATAAAACCTAATATTAAATACTTAAAAGAAGTATTTTATTCAGTTTTAGAACTACTTACATATGTATTTAGTACATACATATTAGTACATATGTGTTTTTCCATAAGCTTTCAGATTTTTTTAGCACTTGTACACTTAAACTTTTAAGCTCTTATACCCCCAGTTTTGTGTTCCTTCTTAAAAAAATAGGTCGAAACTACGATCAAAGAAAATTATTTTCTTCTACTTTAAGAATCGAAAAAACAAGTTCATTTGGTTTGAAAACTACTGCTGGAAAATTTAAGAGATAAAGAAAGCATTTTAGGGGAGAAATTTGGCGAACGTACTCCTCTAGAGCAGTGGTAGGCAACTAATACTATTACATTTGTTTTTGTATATGTGCAGTTTCAGATAATGTTCAGATAATATTATTTACAAATTATTGTTAGTGTAATTCAACAAACAAGCGATAATTATTCGCCTTGTTTAAAAGCTCATCTGAGACTGATTAAAATTTTTAATGCTTTGTGTACGCACGGCGTGGCAGAATGCCTACCACTGTTCTAGAGCCGGCATAACAGCCCCCAAGCTATTGTTGTGAAAAAAATTAACAAAAAAATTATGACGTTAAAAACTAAGGCAAAGAAATAATAAGAACTAAGACTGTATTTACATTTAGCAATTTTAATTGCTAAAATTCTTAGTTTTTTATAAGAGAAACTGAAAGAAAAATATCTATGGCTCTCTTTCTCTCTCATATAAAACTCAAGAGCTGCTGCAAACAAAAATTTGCTTAATGTTAACTCAGTCTTAAATATGTTAATGCAAATTTCTCCTACTCACGTGAAGGCAATACCAAACCCACGCGTTTTTCTATGCTCAAGACTTTTAATATTATCTTATATCTTGCGGCCGCGTTTACTCTCCAATTGTGGTTTATCAGGATGATGTTTGCGTACATGCACACCCAAATTACCACGCTGTTTGGCCTTATACGAACAGTATGGACACGGATGACAGGGTTCTTTGCCGCCGCACTCAACATTCTCGTGACGTCTTAAGGTCGATTTCCAGCGGTATTTTTTACCACAATGACGGCACACATACTTGGATTCATCGCCACGTTCATCATTAGGACCTAACGATGAATCACTTAATGACAACTCATACGTTGTGGTCGAAGGATGTGTTAGCTCGCTAAGGTCTTGGGATTCGCTTTTAAGCGGTCGTGCCGTCAGAATGGTATAGCTCTTGGTAATGGTCGGTTGTTCGTGCAACCTTATACCGTCCGACATTATGGCCTCTACACTGGTGGTATTATCATCTTGTTCCTGTAAATGCAATTGCTGGTGATGCACTACATGGGCTGTCGTTTGCTGCTGTTGTACTATATGATGCTGCTGCTGTTGTTGCGGAGACGTTTGTATATGATGGACTTGTGCTTGCAACTGATGTGTCGTTTGTTGCTGTTGCAATTGATGGTGTTGTTGGTGGTGATTATTTGTATCATGTTCAATGGTGGTGATTTGTGCCGTCGTACCAGTCGACTGCATGTGCTCGGTAATTTCGCTCGGTGCAAAACCGATACCAATTTTTGTGCCATCTGGCAGCTCGATATCATCTATTTCCGCATATTTCACCAAATCACTTATAATCGCTGCCGATGTCTGGGGATTGTTTAAATCGATTTCACTTATTTCATATTTAGTGCCATCGGTGATTTCATGCGTTTGAGCATCATGTGCCTGTACGATTTGGACACTGCCGGTGTTGGGTGTTGTTATAATTTTACCCCGGGAATATTTAATACGAGAAACCATTGGTTTCTGTTCGGTAATTTGTACATTGCGTAGGCCCATTAAATTGATAGTTTGTGATTGTGTTCCAGATGCTGTGGGTGTGGTGGTGACAATACTTTGTACTTGGGGATGATGTTGCAATTGATGGTGCTGTTGTTGTTGCGGCTGATGATGTATAATTTCATGTATTTGTTGGGATTGTTGTTGTTGGTGATGATGCTGCTGCTGTTGCAGTTGAGCCGGTTGAATTTGTTGCGTCTGCATGATGGTGGCATGTGGATGGTGTGTGGAAATTGTTGTGGATGATGGTATGATTTTCTTAAGGTTGATTAGTTCTATAGGAAATAATTAAATAAAATATACAAAGTTTTACATGCATGAATTGACTTATAAAGGAATTAAATTATTTATAAGAGAAAAATCATTGAATTGAAAGTCTGTCTGCGGTTTTTCCGAATTCATACGAATTGATTTTTTCGAAAATTATTTTAAAAACGTTCGAAACTAACATTTATTTTTTAATGAATTTTAAGGACCCTATTATGGTTTACAACTCAACTCTATTTCAGTCATATCATAATATCAAATTTCGCAATTAAAACTTAACTTAATTGTGTTGTAAGTCATAACATTGTTTGAATACTACAACCCTGTGGATCTTTCGAACTTATTAGAATCAGAATCTAAATTAAATAAACTAATTAAAGTTGATTGGAGAAATGTATTTCTTTTAATAAAATTAAAAGCATTGAATATGATAATAGTGAAAGTTTGATATCTATTAATATGTTTGAGATATCGAAGAATGTATTTAGAATTTAAGTTTTCTTAATGACGATACAGGCAGTCTGTAGGAATCAACCTATTATTTTTTATAGTTCTACACTACGTCTGCATTAACCTTGAACTTGGTATGAACAATTTTTGGCACATGAATTTGCCTAATATAAGTTACTTATATTTATGTGCTGCCATCAATGGCTAAACATATGTTTGGGCATTCATGTTTTAAATAATAATCGAATTTTATGTTAATTTTCTCTATGAAACTTAAAAACAACAGCAATTAACATTGGAAATTTGACCAGGAACATCAACATTAGAAACTAATACAGTTGCTATATCAGCTTTATGTTCATGTTTTATTTAAGTCGATGGTAAATGAAGACATCGAATTACTTTACAGACTTGTTTTTAGGTATCCAGGGTTGTCATTATATCCAATTTCTACAGAATTAGATTTAAAAATTAACCGAAAATACTTTTCAGTCATAAATTCTCATATTTAAAGCGTTTTTTGTTTGTCAAAAATTTGTATGCCCATACAATTTGTACGAAGCCAACTGAAACAATGCGGCGGTTATATAATCAAATTTTGAAAGAGTTTTAGAGTGAAGTTGGCTGCAAAAGCAGAAAAATATATCAACAAATAAGGAATAGGGATGCCAGTTTGGTTAAATTTGGGTGAAATCGGGAGTTTTCAAAAGATTTTGGCAAAAATAAGTTTTTTTAATAAGTACTCATGTATATATGAGCCGTTTATTTTGAAAGTGGCATAAGTCCCTTTAAAAAAAATCGAGTTAATTGCAACACTAAATACTATTGAACGGTAGTTTTTCATATCTTAAAATATCTCGACTTAAAAAAAATTGACTTATGTCACTTTTAAAATAAGCGGCTTACATGTACATATCGTTGCCTTTATATAGAAATGCCCCAACTTTTATTTTTTTTTAGCTCGAAATTTTTTAGCTAATTGTGATATATGAGCAGACCATTTAACGAAAATCTTCCCCTCCATATTATAGCATTTTAAGAAGCTGAAGCTCCAAATTCGATTCCGAAAGCATTTAAATTAATGACAACCCTGACTTGTTTGTTTTTTACCTTATTTTTTTGGATTTTTTACACTTACCACATTCAGTTGAGGGTAATTTTATCGCTGGACTTGTTGTTAGTGTTGTAAACGTGGGCTTAACATCTTGCACCTCTTGTAATTCTGTTATCTGAGCTGATGTCGCCTGCTGTATGTGTCCTCCGGTGGCAGCCGCTACAGCAGCTGCTGCAACTTGATCTTCATCTTGTGATGATAGTTTGGCGGTTGTTATGTTGCCCAATTTCTTTACATGCAATATAAAACCATCCTTATTTTGGGTTATAACAATGTCATTGCTCTCCAACAAACAGTCATCCAATTCAAAGTCTTCAGGAGTAATATCGGTCTGTTCGGACTTATCATGTTTAACTATGTTTTTTTTTTATTTTAATAAAAAATTTATATTAATTAAGTAATTCTGTAAACATTTTTAATTTTTTTTTTTTAAATAAGAAAAGTTTTAACAATTTTCAAAGATATATAAAGAAGAGAGTTGTTTTTTTAATTTGCAAGCCAAATTTCCATTTTTTTTAATAAGTGTTTGTATGTACAAAGGAAAATTATGAATAAAAATAAGTAAATTATATAAAATCCCCTTTAACCTTAAGATATTATTATCATAAGCATTTTTTGAAAAAAAAAACATAAATTTATAAAAATACTTTATTGAAAAAAATAATGACGCCATTTTGTTGTATTTTTTTTTTAGATTTTTTAATTTTTTTCTTTATTTTTATTTTAACAATTCTTAAATTTTTTTATAATTAAATTTTTTCATAAAGTTTTATAGAATAATATGGTATTTATGTAAAATAAAGTCTTACCTGTTTTTTTTCTTTATGAAATTTGGGTTGTTTAAGACTTAAAAATATTTCTCTTTAAAATCTGAGATCAAACATAAAGTTCCTAATAGTAAACAAAAAACAGCTGCTGCTTAACTAACTAGTTTATATGAAAATATTTTTCAACAAAAATCTAACTTTAACGATAAAAAAAAAATCATTTAGTAATAAGTAACAGATACCATAGAGGTTTGCTAAATGTACATATCGCCACAGAAAATGCAGAAAGCCCTACTTGAACTAGCCAGGAGCTGATAACAGGGCAACCAAAGATATGCAAAATCATATATTTTTTTGTGCGTCGCAAAACAAAATTTTAGGCATCGAATTTTTAAGGCATATTTTTGCATATTTTTTAATGTAACAGCATATGTTGGCATATTTTTCCTTAAAGATTATATTTTTTCCTAAATCTGTTTTTTTAAAAATTTTTTAAATTTGAAAAAACCTTAACATTGTCAGCTTCTGTAAATTTTTTTATTTTTTATTTAATTATTTATTCTAAAGGGAACCCTTTTATTATTATCACCAGTTTCAGAATTCTAGCAAAATATTGGTATTAATATGTTAGGGCATATTTTTGCATAAAACAGCATATTTTGGCATATTTTTTTAAGGGCATATTTTTAAGCGACAAGTAGGAGCAATAATTTTAAAATAATCTTTTAAAAAGCCTTATACGACGCTGAATGATTTTTTTAATCTGTAGATAAATTTCGAACGAATCTTCGGTTGTGGCAAAGTCTTGCGGATGAATCATCTGCGTGTAACAGTTTCTTCTGTGTGAAGCATTTTCCACGCGCTCTTTTGCGAGTAAAAGCACTCTGCATGGAATTTTCAAAAGGCTCTTCTGCGCCTGAAAGGGCTAGATGGGATCCAATAAAAAAATCAAAATTTACATTTTCATTAATTCTTTAAATACTTCATGGTTCCAAATTCTTTGTTCCAGCAAAAGAAATTTGTTAATACCTTTTAAATGTTTTGGCAAAATTTTGTGTTAATTGCAGAAATATTATTCTTTAAACAAGTTTTGTTTCTTCTATAAAATTTTTAAAATGTTAGACAGGGAGTTTTGTATTTTCTGTGACGATATCTGATTCTTTTTAATATTTATTTTAAATGCCATAACAAAGTGTTTTTAAACTATACCCCCCTCCTAACGCTCTTTGTCACATTAAATCTTATTTTTCCGCTTTCAGCTCTACTGTATTTTCCCTTTTACATATCGCGCATTTGCCAAAACGTCATAACTCAAAAAAGCCATTTCGAGAAAACCTCGTTTTAAAGTTTTCGGTTTGCTTACATTTACTAGAAAAGACTAGCGGCATTTTTTCTTTAAGCGCAAAAAGTAGAAACAATTTAAAGAAATTTATATATAGTTTAGAGCATAACATAACCAATACTTCTCCAGAAATGGATTTTTTTGAGTTAGGACATTGTTTTGGAAAAAGAGCAATATGTATTTGTAAGTATTTTTACAACATCTACCTACATATAAGAATTATTTTTGGATATTTAAAAAATCCGGATGCTGGCTTTTAATGTGAACATTGAGACTATGTTTGTAACGAGCCAAATAACCACAACATGGACATTTTTCTTGGGGTAATATGCCGCATTCAAAACGTAAATGTCGTAACAAATTTTTTTTATACGTATAAACCTTATCACAACGTGGACAGGCATGTGAATATGATCCTCCATTTCGTACATTGGATAATGATGGCAGGAGTAACGATACATTGGAATCGTTAAGATCATCTGTATTTGCAGGAACATCATCATTTATACTGCTGCGTTTTGATGGTGTTTCTCTCTTACAAGAACTGCGATTACGTTTTAAATGTTTTTGGTTTATTTCCTCCAAGGCAATGTTATTCAGGGATGTCACCGATTTTACCGATATGGTCCAATAGTTGTCTAAAGAGTGTTAAGAAAAAAAAAACAAGAAAAAGAGAAATTTAAATAAAAATTTATTGAAGCAAATTAGAAAAAAAAACTTAACACAGAAGTTAAAAACAAAATAAAAAATTAATATAAAAATAAATTTAACTTTTAATTAAATAAAAAAAATTATAACAAAAAGATAAATGATTTTTTTTAATAAAAATTTATTTATTTTATAAAAATTAAAGTACATACACACTACACACATTGTTTTATATATTTCTTTCTACTCAAAAAGCTAAACAGCAAATAAAAAGAACCCTTTTCCTTTCCATACATTTATATATTGATAATATTTATAAAATGTACGTACGCAGTGAAATGATGGATAATGATTTCAAGCTAATTTGTTTATGAAATGTTAAAAGACATAAATTTATAAGGAAATGTGAGAAAAAGACAGATAGAGTGATTAGGGTGACCATTTATTTCTGGTTCGAAATTAGTACGCTTTTCAGTTTTTTTAGTCAAGGAGCTACCTTCAATTAGAGCCATCAAATTAAAATCACTTTCTGAGTCAATTAAGGCCCTTACGTCCGTCTGGGTGTCTATGTATTCTTGTAAAAAAAACTTTTGATTCAGAACATAAATTCTTAAAAAATGTTTAATCATTTTTTGGAGGCTGTCGATAGACTCAAAACAAAATTTAAAAGATCAAAACAGTTTTTGCTGCTGCAAACATATTTAACTAATTAGTTTTGCTATAATTTAACAAATATTTTTGGGGAACAAATTAAAATTTCTATTTATCTTGAAAACTAAGTACAATCAGTACATATTTTGAAAAATCAGTACATATCAGTACACAAATTTTTAATCAGTACACCAAATAAAAAATCAGTACACGTACTGATGAAATCAGTACGAATGGCCACCCTAAGAGTGATATGCCTTATATCCTTCATGAACATACATATATACATACTTACATACATATGTACATACATACATACATACATACATACATACATACATACATACATACATAAATACATACATACATACATACATACATACATACATACATACATACATACATACATACATACATACATACATACATACATACATACATACATACATACATACATACATACATACATACATACATACATACATACATACATACATACATACATACATACATACATACATACATACTAGAGGTCTGCGAGAATACACATAAATGCCGTTTAAATACATTCGTTTGTTTTTCAACAACATAGTGTTTTTCATTCAATGTTAAACAAATTACATGAATGAACCCACAAGCGAAAGCAAATTAAAAACCACTCCAACCGAAAACAAAATATTACCCATACATTCATATAAATAAAGACTGAATAGAATGTGTAAATATTGTTGTATGATTGGTGTAAAAAATTATTATTGAGCGCATTCATTTGTGTTTGCAAATTTGTCGTTATTGTTGTTGTTAAAACATTCATTAATTCGAAAAAACACCTGAAAGTTTTTATAAAAAGTCTAACTGTAATGAGACTTTGCTATGTTTTTGTATTTTCAAGTGTGTTTTATACACATTCAAAACGAAAACTGTAAAATGAATGTGTTCTTGTATCATTGAGTGTAACACACAATACATTCTTTCTTGTGTTGTTACTGGTTTAACTTTATTTATCTCCCATAGAATGAAAAATGTTTGAATGAATATTGTTTTTGTTGTGTATAGGCAATCAAATGAATATAGTCATGCAGATGTCTAATACATACACACATACATGCATACATACATACATACATTCATACATACATACTTATGTATGTGACAACAAGAACTTCATACACCGCTACCCCGCTTTGCATCGCTAAATGGGTCTGGCAAAACGCGACGCAAACCAACTCCAGATTTTTCATACATTATATTGATATTAATTTATTTAGTTCCGAAATTTAATTATTTAAAGTAAAAAAAAAAAAGATTTTTACGGTGTTCCCTGAAAAAAGTGCATTTTATTTCTACCGCCCAGTCTAGACCAGGGGTTTCATTAGCTTTTTTCCCTGATCTAAAAAAGCTTCAAAAGCACAAAGGTAAAAACATGTGTTCAAAATTTTTAACAGATAAAGTAATATAAACCCAATTTTTTTTAATTAAACCGATGCTTGCAATACGGTCAATGGAGGTAGTTGTTGCAGCACATGATTGGAGGAGGTACTATGCGTTTGTGCAGATACTTGTAGCCCCCTAAACAAATAGACTAAGGCCGACCAACTTAGAATAATTTCCCGTGTCGATTAAATCATGTCCGTCCGTCTGTATCGGTAGGTATCCATGTAAAATATTTTGATTTCATTGTTTTGGGTATAGGGACAAAGCCTATTTAAACTGGTGATAAGCGACCTATTATTTCACCCAGTTGCCCCAAATCAATACTTTGCTGTAAGGGAGTCAAAAAATTTTTTTTTCTAATATAAAACAATAGTTGCGTTCGAAATCTTACTTCGCAGTAAATGCTTACAACGGGAAAAAAGATTTTTTTTAATTAATCTTAAGATATTAAATTGTAAATGAACCCTTTACCGTTTACCCTTTACTTGCATCATTGTTGTATTTTATTGTTGTAAGCTTCGCTAACTTTCAAAATGTTAGTTTCTTTGTATTTGAACGAGAAGAAGTGTTTTATAAAGCCGCTATACAAAATTTTTAGTATGACAATAGGACAAATAGAACACCTTGTGAATCCCCTAAGTGTACATATTTATTTTCAAAACGTCAGTGAGTCAGTGATCTATATATGAATAGACTTACTACATTCAAAAATGTGTGTTAGCTCGATTTGAAATAAAACTTTTGAATTTTGACTCGAAATCGACAAATATACTTTTATTCGGCTACAAAACAGGGAGATTACTGCATATGCTCATATGTACTTCATTAAATTGCAAGCGGTTCATCATTAATCATAGCTTTCAACATAACATTTACCCACATAAACTGCGAATAAATCATGATAACGCCTGGTTGTAGAACTGCCTTATCTCTCAGGTAAACCCCATTCATTAATGTTGGTACTTTAAACAAACAAAATATTAGGGGTAGGGTATTAATATAGTCAGGCTTAAGCAACCATCATTTTTTTGATTTTCAGGGGGTGGTTTTTATGTAATTCGATTCGAATCAAAAATCTTTCGAATTCGTAAAAATTTAATTGCATATTACGATTTTCGAAATCTTGTTTACGAACGTTAGGAAATAAATTTTTTTTAAATTAAAATTGACATTTTTAAAATTCTTTTTCAAAGCTTAAAGGCGTCACTATGTGTTTTTAGCATGTTTAATTCCAGTATCAATTGATATTTGTGTTAAATTATTCCATAAAACTATGAATCTTTTACACGTATTAGATAATACGATCTGCCTTTTGAATCGAAAATTACTTTCAAAAGCCTTTAAGATTCGAATCGAATTACATAATAACCCCCCAGGGTTGTCATGGAATCCTATAGCTGTTGAAATCGGATTTAAAAAAGACTAATCGATATTTTAGTGCCATAAATTTTAAAATTCTGTTTCTATTTTGTAAATGAAGTACAGATTTTAAGTTAAGCTCAAAACACATAATTCGAAAATCACGAAAGTATTTATTGGTCGCTTTTGAATCCAATTCCGACAGCTGTCCCCGTGTGTTTTAAAAGAGCAAAATAATTGCATGAACATGATAAAAACAAAGTGTTGTTCCTTCGCGATTTTGTAAGATTCTGGTTAATATTCAGGTTTACTCTCGGAAAAAAAGAAACCCTTTGCAATTGTCTAAAATATTGAAATCAAAATTTTAATTAAAAAATTTGTATGATACTGTTAATTGAAACTGACAATTTAAAATTAAGCAAATCACAGGTAAGCTAAACTATTAATATTAATTTCTACAAAAACAAGGTTAAAAGCTAAATTTTTAAATATAAAATAAAATAAAAAAAAAAACTAAAAGAAAAAATAACATTAAGTAATTAAAGTGTTAATAGGAATAATGCAAAGTATTCATCAATAAGAAAAGGAGAGATAATAAAAAAAAACTTAAATTATTATAAAATTTGCTTACCATTGAAGGAAAATATATATATATTTTTTTGTTAGACGTGGAATAAAACAGGAATTATAAAATTTATAAATAAAAATATTTTAGAGAGAAAAACAGTCGCAGGTAGTACCGTCTACTGTTTATAAAAAAATTCATTTACGGTAGCAATTGTTGCATTTCTAACAACAACAATTGACCTGACTTTGTTGTAAAAGTATAAAAACCTTAATTCATTTGCTTGTGAGAAATAAAAAGATTTTGTTTTTGTTTTTATAATTTTTTAAAATTTTTATATTTCAGATTTTTATTTTAATATTTCTTGAAAACATTTTTTTTTTTTATATATTTTTTTTTTTGTTTTTAACCACTTTTTATTTAACATAAAATATTATTCAATGGAATTGAATTAAAATAACAATTAACACAGCGCTATTTGTAATCTTACTTTTATAAATTCAAACAAACACTTAGTTTTTTCTATTTAAAACAAAAAATAATAGTTAAAAATTCTTCCTCTTATTTTAAACCAAATAAAACGTTTTTTTAAAACATTTTAAGTTCTACTACTTTTTTTTTAAATTTTGCAAAATTAAGTTCCACAAAGGTTTGATTAAAGTTTAATTAAAAATTTCATCAATTTAATTAATTAAATGCTAAAAACTTGTCAAATCAAACTTATAACGATTGAAATATTTTTTTAATTTTTTAATACTATTGAGATTACAAAACAAAGAATGAGAAAAAAAGATTTGTTAACATCAGGGACTAAAATAAAAACTACTAATTTTAAGGTACAAAATAAAAATAAATAACTTTCGTTCGAGATATTTATGTAACAAGCTGCATTAAACCCGTTTTTACAAATTAAGGCGAATTCGCGTCAGGTGACTTAAATAATACAGTTTGTTATCTTTGTTTGAACTGAATCACTTTAGCTTTAATAAACTCTTTTCATACTAACGAGTAAAATGTTAATTAAAGAAATTATTAAAAAAAAAACTGTTTCAAAACAAATCTCTTCTTCATATAAGTTTAAAGATTCAGTAGATTTTTTTTTTAACATTAAATATTTTAATTAATTAAATTAATTAATTTTTACATCAATTTTTTTAATTCAATTCCCTTTAATTTAATTTTTATTTTTTTTTTTAATTTTAAGTTGGATGTTTATCTTGAAAATGTTGTAATAATACTTCTTTCAATGCGCATGAAAATGCACACAAGTGACACTTAAAATTATGTACCTTTGAAGGTAAGTTGGTATTGAAGCGACCAAATCTTTGATAGGAAATCTCTTTAGCATTTGTGGGTAAATTTTCATTAAACTGACTCAAAAGCAAAGAATTAATACTGGTTGTTTCATTGGTAAAGTCCGGTGTGGGTGATACGGAAGTTGATGATTGCAATGAGGTTGGTAAAGAAGTGGCTGCTGACGTAGAGGTTGATGATGGTTTATTTAAGCTAGTAAAATTTATAAAGCTTTCTACAGCAGCTTCACTAGGCTCTGGCAAAAATTCTATATGCAACGGTGTAGTCTTGGCAGCCTCATCTGGAAAAGTGGTAGTATCATCGTTAAGAAATTCATTG
Organism: Melanophora roralis; assembly: GCA_963583895.1. Taxonomy (NCBI): domain Eukaryota; kingdom Metazoa; phylum Arthropoda; class Insecta; order Diptera; family Rhinophoridae; genus Melanophora; species Melanophora roralis. The sequence goes on from OY757191.1 coordinate 76,316,627, forward strand.
ACCATTGAAATAAAAAATTGATCGGGTGACGGGCATGTATCCAAACGTGTACAAGGTTCGTTTTCAACGCTTAAAGCTGTGCCCACATTGGTCAAAGCGCTATTGATTTCATTTAGTTCATCCATTGTAATGAAGTCACTGCCATGGGGTTCTTTGTTGTCTTCAGATAAAATTAGAAATTTCAATTGATCTGTAAAGAAATGGGGAAAAAGGAGAATATCAGAAACAAATTAGAAAAACAATTTCAAAACAAATAAAAATTTTTAAAAAATAAAATTTTTTAAATTAAAAGAAAATAACTGTATATACCTACTTGCTTTATATTTTATTTTTTTTTTTGTTTACACCAAGCACGTTTTCTAAATCAAAAAGATTTAAAATAAATTTTTTAAACAATTACAAACATTAAATTATTACAACAAAACTTGCTTAGTGTAAACGCGGAACATAAAAGACTATTTGAAATAAAACATCTTTTTTTTATTTATTTTTTTTTTTTATTTTCAATTTCTATTTTTTATTTGTCCTCAAAATTAAATAAGTTTCATTTTTATAATTAATTTTCCTTTTTGTTGTTGTTTTTTACTAAATATATAATATAAATATTGTATATAAACGTTGTCTATAACGTTTTTTTTTTATTCATAAATTAATAATATATATTTTTTTTTAATTTTTTATTAACTTTTTCTTTATTTTCTATTACATTTTTCTTTACAACTAAAAATTATACATATTTAAAATTTAATTTAACAAACGTAAACATTAATAAATAAAATCTCATTATTGAACAAAACTTACAAGTATGTGAACAGTATATTGTTGTTGTTGTTTTGGTTAGTAGCTAAAAAAAACATGTGGAGAGGGGAAGAGGTGGGTTGAGTTTATTTGTTAAATATTTTTTAAAGGAAAGGAAAGGAGCGGAGAAACAATATTATTTTTTAGTGGTTTAACATATTAAAACTTAACAATTACTTTAAAGTAAAAAAAAAAAATAAGCAATTGCTGTTGAATAAACTTTAACCCTGAAACTTCTTGACAAAAACTTATTTAAGATGGAGAAATTTTATTTGCGCAAGTTTTTTTCTTTATGAAGAAGCAAATAAATTGGTACAGATTTACTACTACTCAAATTTAATTTCGTTTTATTTTTTAGTATTTTGGTATACATATGTGTGCATAGTCCCATATACATTTTATAGAAAATAAACTCAATGTGTAAACGCAAAAGCAAGATTCTCAATTGCGTGGGAATCATTTTCAAACACATTTGTACAAACATACGCATTAATGTACGTAAATGGATGATCAAAGGTTAGTACTAGATTGTCAATCCTTTTTTTGATAAAGTAATAATATCAAATGATGTCTAATATCGATATCTCTTTGTTCACATTAAGCAATTTTTCTTGACGCAAGTCTGAAATTTATTAGATAGAAAAGAACAAATATCTATGGTTTTATTTCCTTGTCATAGCAAAATCAAACTATAAACAAGATTTTTTTTTAAATAAGAAGCATCTTAGAGGTGTTTAGATTATGCCACAAGTCAAATCATGTTTACACACTAGTACATTTTGACAGCCCGATTTAGTTTTAATTTTTAAAAATAAAAAAAGTTTTAGTGCCAAGTGTGAAGGTTTAAATTTTCACTCGTGGAAACATATATTTTTGTTTTGTTTCTTTTTTTTTTGTTGCTTGTCAGATCTAAAATCCGATGAAAACTCCTATACTCTAAACACATTTTGACATGATAAAGACATTTTATGGTTTGTACTAGTGTCAACATCTGTCATATCGGTTATTTTTAGGTGTGTGGCCACTGCATTACAAATTGTTTAATTTAAATTAATATTTTCCGTTGAAAGGCATTACAGCCAGTTTTGTTATTTTAAAACGTGTCATTAAAATGTGACAACAGGAGAAACGCATTTGAGTTCAAATTATTAATTTTTTGTTTGATGCTCATGAACGAACTTTTAAATCCAACTCATTTATGTGTAACCTTTGTGGAAAGACAAAAAATATTTTTGATACAAAAAAAATATTTAAAATTTTTACAATGACTTTTGCTAAAATGATGCCACACAGGTTGTTAGCTTGGACCATAAGCTATAAGGAAAAATATATACAATTTTTTGCTGGGTTAAAAGAAGTTTAAAGGGTTTTAATTAAAGTTTGCAGGATAGTTAAACATTTGTAAATAAAAGGAATTAATTTGTAATATATTTGCGCTCATATTCATACAAATTAAGGTAGGCTTATAAAGGGCTTATTTGACAATTATGCCACAAGCATAATATGAATGAATATAGGGGTTAAATTAAAGCAATCTCATAGATTTAAATACAAAAAATATATAAATTATTTGCAAAAAAAATTATTCAAAAGAATTTGAAAATTATTTCTGTAATTATATAAGGTTTATCGGTTTTTCAGTGTCAACAACAGTAAGTTTAATATGTCAAAACCATGTTTTATATATATGTAAGTTCTTAAAATATCGTATATATGTATATAATATTTATATAAACAAATATTGCATTTTTTTCAACTTTTTGTTTTCAGTATTGTTTTCAAAAAACTACATATTTTTGAAATATGTTTTTTTTTTATTCGGTTTGTTATTGTTTATAGGTACTAAGAATATCATTTTATGTTTCAAAGTTCCATACGGTTTTTTTTCTCAGTGTGTACACATATGTAAATTTGTTAACAATAATTTTATTATTTGTTTTTTATATACCATTTAATCTCTAAAATTTAAAAACAAAAAATAAATTAAATTATAATTAAACTAAAAAGAAATCGTTTTTTTTAAATAAATCAATATGGCATCTTTAAAATTAAATTGTTATATAACTTTTGACTATTTTTTTCTCGTTTTTTTTTTGTAAATTATTTAAATATATATATGTTTGCTTGTATATGTAAACGTTTTTGTTAAAAATTTTTCATTTATTATTGTTTTTTTTAATGTTTAATAATTGTTTCGTGTTTTATAAATGTTTGTATATATATTTTTGGTTGCTTTCTTTGGAGTATATTGTTCGTCATTTTTTTATTATTTTTTAGATTATTATTTTTTTTAACTATTTTACTTACATGTTCTCTGTTTAAAAACAATTTTTTTAATTTTTTTTAAAGGTATATCCTTTTTAAATATATGTTTGTTTGTACATACATATACTTATGAACATAGTTATGTATGTATATGTATGTACTTGTATATGTGATAAATATTTAAAAATCAATAACAACAATTCTTATAGAATTTAAATAAAACTAAAATAATTTTAGACTTAAAAGAAATAACAAATAATAAGTTTAAAACTAAAAATAACAACAAAACATAAAAATTTAAACAAAAAAGAAATTAACAATTTCACAATCAAAAGAATAAACATACAAATGTATGTAATTAAAATTAGTTTTTTTTAACGCATAACAATGAAATTTTTTTTAACTTAGTTTATAAAATAAATATATAATAATTTTTTTTTTTAAATTTATTTTTTACCTTAGAAAATTTACTTTGAAGATTTTTTTAAATTGAGTATTTTTATTTTGAATTTATTTATTTAGAACACAACTATTTTTTAGCTTAAGGGCCTTTCCTATTCACTACTAATTGCAAACAATTTTCTTATAATATTAAAAACAAAGACAAATCTAAATAGTTTTTAATAATTCAATAAAAAAACTTTCTTTGCATTTAGTATAACAACCAATTATATTCCTTAGATATAATTTTAAAAAATAACATAAAATAACAAATAGTCGTCTTGTGGCAGAGATTAGATCGTATTTAATAAAGTTTTATTTTTAAATTAAAAATTAGTTGCACCAATTATTCTTTTCCCACTTTAAGTTATTATATTTTGTACTTTTTTTTTTATGTAACAGACTCCGTTATATGTATATTGCATACAGCCAGTATTGCCAAAATATCATATTCATTGCCAAACTTATAATCAGGGCAACCAATATTATACAAAATCATATATTTTTTCTAAGCATCTCATAAACCTATAACGTTGTTATTTTTTCTTTTCAGAACTTTTGCAAAATTTTGGCATCGATTTGTTAGGGCATATTTTGCATATAACAGCATATTTTGGCATATTTATCCTTTAAGCTTATTTTTTTTGTAAGTCCCGTTTTAAAATATTTTTTGAAGTTTTTCTATTTGATTCGAAAAAACTTAACAAAAATCTAACGCATGTTCATTGTCACATTTTGTTGGCTTTTGTATTTTTTTATTTAATTTTTTATTTTAAAGCAAAACCCGTTTAATTTAAAATTATTTAACATCCTTTTGGTTTTTCCCCTTTTTTATTTTGTACCGGAATATGATTGGCAATATTAAAGCAACTTATTTTTAAATGCTGCGTTTTCGGACTCTTTAGTTTACGTTTCCATCATTCTTATTTTTAAAGCATATATTTTTCAATTTGGTAAAGCATATTTTTAACTTTTTACCGCATATTTTATGCACATAAAAGGCTTTTTTAAAAGCATATTTTTGGTTGCCCTGTTAATGACTATTGACCGATTTCAAAATGCTGCCACACCTCTATAAGAAAACATACATCAATTAAGGACTAAAAATTGAAAATATAAATGAACAAACTTAAATCCAATTTTAAATTATCTAATTTTTATGGTTCAAAAACTAAAGTCAAAGGTCAAAATTTTAACAAAAATTTTTAGTAAAATTTTTGAAAATTTTTGCAATTTTCTAGATTTTATAACTTTTGGTGATTTGGAAAAAAAAAGTTAAAAAAAAATATTTTCAATACATATTTTAAAAATTTTGTTGTAACAATTATTTTTGTACTTTTATGTAGAAAAATGGCACAAATATTCATCATAATGTATAAAAAAAGGGGGTTTGGTTTTTTTATTTTTCTTATTTAAGTATGTATTTTACGAATTAATTTTTTTAAAAAACTGATTTAATCGTAAATTTTTAAAATTGTTTAAAAAAAAGCCTCTTTTATTTAAAAAATAACCCAAATTAAATCTTCAAAGTAAATATTTCCAAGTTGTTTTTTTAAAGTTTTAAAAACTTTTTTTTTTTTAATTATATGTATTATTTTTTACCATCTAAATTTATATATAATTTTTTTTTTAATTTATATAATTTTTTTTAATTTATATAATTTTTTTTTAAATGTAATTTATTCAAAATTAGAGAAAAAATTTCCATATTTTGTTTAACAAAAAAATATGGAAACATCTTTACAAAATTTTGCAACAAAAATCGAAAACAATGGTCTTCAAAATTTGTTTAGGATTAAAAACTATGTTTTGTTTTTATAAATATTATTTTTATTTTATTACAATAATTAAAAATACATATTTCGCTTTTTTGTTTATTTTTTTTATTAATTTTTTTTCTTAATAAATTTAAAGACTTAGTAACGAAAAACCAAATAAATATATTAATTTTCTCTTTTAATATTTTTTTTATAATAATTTTATTTTTTAAATAATTTTTTTTAATTTTTTTTTTTTTGCTAACATTTAATGTTAGATTTTATTGTGTTTATTATTATATTTTTTATTTTTTAACAAAACCAACAAACAAAAACATTTTATTAAAACAAATTAACAAAAGAAAAAGAATTTTTTTAAGGAAAAAATTCAAAACTTAATATTAATTTTTTATATATTTTTTAAATATTATTTATAATGGCACTATGATTTTCAATTATATTTTTTTATATATAAATATTATTTTGACTAAAAAATAAATTACCTTTTTTTATAAATATTTTTTTTTTTTTTTGTTGAAATCAACAAATATATTAACTTTAACTTTTTTTGTTGTTTATTTTATTTCAAATGTAATTTGAATTTATTAATTAGGTTTATAACATAATTGATAAATAGTTGAGTATAAATTTGACTAAATTATTTAACTAAAACAGTTAATAAATTAATTAATCAATAAACTTTTTTATTTAAGTTTTCTATGTAGTTGTTTTTTTTTATTAATAAAGAAGTCAATGCTTTGTAAATAAATAATTTAATGTTTAATTTAGAAATAAAAAGATAATAATTTGTACTTAATTTTGTTAAATTAAAAAAAAAATATGGTTTTTAATTTAAAAAAGCCTTAGTTAGGGTTTGAAATTTGTACAATAAATTAAACAAGGATAAAATAATTTTGAATTGCTAAATTTATAAAAAAAAATATCATTATTAATGTGTTTATATGTTTAAGGAAGAAGTTGTACATACACATACACATATTTGTAATGTAAAAAATCTAAAAAAATTCACTAAACAATTGAAAGATTCTTTAACAGAAATTGTATTACCGCCAGAGAAGAATTCGATTAAATATTTGGTTTTTTGTGTTTAACAATTAATGTAACCTGTCCAAAGATAGACGAAAAAATTAAGGAAATCTAGGAGAAACCTAATAAAAATTGAAAGACCAGTTTTCGATTGCAGCCATTATGTATATCGTAAATTTTTTTTATGAGAATTACAGAATAAGGGGGCAAGCCTGCCACATTTCCCAATTTTGTAGGAAAATATTTTCTACATTTTAAGTGACATCCAGTTGAAACTGGTTTTATTTAAAACAATATTTTGTCTTGTTTATGTTTTTTGTAGATTTCAAAATAAGGGCTAAAAAAATTTTAGCCACTTTAAAACAGTACAATATGGCATCATTAAATTTAAAGTTTGTTTTTGAAAATTAAAAAAACAGATAAAGTCTTGTGCATTGAGACTGCGCTATTTGCTTTTCAAATACACTTTTCTCTATAAGTGTCCGATAGACTACCTTTATTTAAGCCAGTTGGGTTCAGACGATACTTTACGTAAGAAAAATCCAAAAGAAAATATATTGAAAAGCATTCGTTTGCTTTTTTTATTTTTTGTAAAGTTTTTGCAAAAACATAAAAAAAAGAACTGTCACCTTTTTTCGATATCTTCTTCAAAGCAAAAAATGTGTTTTTTACCCCAACCATTTGACATGTCGTACTACTTAAGCGGTGTTTACCACAAGTTATCTTATCTGTCAAAAAAAAGCAGTCAGATTATGTAGTGTAAACACATTTCGAATGATACAAACATAAAAATCGATTGTAAGTTTTGACAGTCCAATAGTTTTTGTAATTAAAAAAATTTTTAGTACCAACTGTATTGAATTTTCACACACAACAAACTAAAACAGCTGTTTTTTATTTGATTGCATTTGATTTGCATTCGATGATGAAAAGGAGTTTGAGAAAATATTTACAAGAAGTTTTTTATCGTTGTCAGATTGAAAAGTCTGAAGAAATATGCTATAATCTAAACACCACCTTAGGTATTAACTCTTTTCTAACGAAAAATTAATGGTGAAATAAAAAAGGTTGCCCAATTTAATTTTTCCCACCAAAAATTTTTCTACGAAAAATTGTTTTTCAAGCCGTAAAGACCCATAATAATTACACCATGGTTTAATAATTTGTAAAAAAAAGTTTCAGTTTAGTTAATTGAAAAAGGAATTTTGGGTTTTTTACTGTAATTTTAAAATTATATTGTTTTTAATAGTAACTACGTTGTTTGTATGGGTGACTGAGAGGTGTTTTAATTTTTTTTTTTAATTATATCTTCTTTGTTAAAGTTTTTTTTTTGTTTTTAACAACAAACAGTTTTTTGTTATAATTTTTTTTTCTCAAATATATATTTTTCTTACCATTTAACAAACACATGTAATATAACAAACATTCTGCTGATATTTAAAAACATTTTTACATTGTTTTGTATGTATGTATGTGTTAATATACATACATACTTATACTTTAAAAAACTTTAACAATTTCCTTAAATCTTTTTTTTTTTATTATTTATTAAATATTTTTTAATGCAACAAACTTTATTTGTATCTTTATCATATTATTTTGACTCACACCTCATAATATTTATGTCCTTTTTGTTATTCTTCTTTTTAATTTGCCCATTTTATAGAAGGGTTGGAAAATGAAAATCCCATATTCATTATAAGAAATTTTGTACAATTTTTCTTTTTCAAGTTGACTTTAAATTGACGCTTTTTTCCTAATAATATTCAAATGTGTTGTGAGATGTAAAATTAACCCATACTTGCACATATATACGTTGTATATACTTTTATTTATGTTTGTATGTAGTTTGACTTGTGAGTATATAAATGTTGTAATTATATATACAGATAGTATATATATATATAATATATATGTATAAATATTTTATATATATCGCCTTTATTAAATTTGTATTAAAATTAACTGTTTTGTATATATGTATTTGGCAACAAATAAACACAGTACGTTTTTAATTCTTTTTCTTTACATATATATTTACTTAAACTTATGTAAAGTTGTAAATCTTTATGTTTGTTTAATTGGTTTTTATTGACAACTTAATTTTTATATTTTTTTTGTTTTTTTAATTTCTTTTAAAAAACTTTTTGAGAGGTTTCGAAAACATGTTTGTTATTGTAGTTTGACTTAGTTGCAATTTTTTTGCAATAATTTAACTAATGCCGTTTTCTTTTTCCAAAAAAAAAATTATTTTCGCCGTAGTTTTGACTCCGATTTTCTCTAGAAATAACAATGGGGCCGTAGCAGGCAAAAAATGCATAACGTTGTGTAAAATTTCAAGGTATTAAACGAAAAGTATTTTTACAATAATACATGCTTTATGTTCTAACACAACTGAGACGAACGACGAGTTTCGCACTACACAACGAATTCGTCTGTTAAAATTCGTTGCGTAAATTCGTCAACTTAAACACATTTAGAACGTTTAAAGTTGTTAACATGAAGCACCTGAAAGAGTGACCATATTTAAAAAAAAAGCACTAATTGAAAAAAATATTAATTAAAAAACTATTAAAACATTAACTGTATTATATGCAACAAATAAAAAGTGAAAATAATTCTTAAGCTATAAAGTAACATTATTAAATTATAAAATAAAAAAAAAAACCTAAAGAAAAATGGTCACTCTGTGCCAAATTATTCGTCGGCGTAAGAAATAGAAATAAACCTATCGCAGAGTTTGTAACGCATGACGAATAATAGTCGACGCATTGTTTGTGTGCATTTTTATATACACAAATGTGTTTTATTTTCAAAGACGAATATTCTCAAAGAAAAATTCGCCGTTGGTCCCAGTTGTGTTTAGAGCATAGCAACAGCAAAAGCAAGAAAAATTATTCACATAATGTAATGCTTTTTTAAATTTTTAAAAAACAATCGTTTCCTACGCAAAGATATTTTTTTTCAGAAAGGAAAACAGCATAGATTTTAAAACAAATTGACAAAGTTATTAGATAAACTTAAAAAATTTTCTTCCACAATATTTGTACGTCTTGACGAGACAAATTGATGCATATAGACAAACGTCAAAATTTAAATTAAAAAAATCTGTCTCGTAAAGAGTCACATTTAAAATTGTTTAAATCTTCTTACTTATGAGGATCCTACACATAGCAATATTTATTTCGGAAATTTTTAACAAGTTGCGACGAGTGGACCGCCAATTGTCATATGTAGCAATCAATTGAGCAATGATTGCTTTAGCAATTGTTTAAGTAATTATTATTTCTGTCATTTTAGTTTTTTTCTTTTTGCAGCTTCGGGGAAAAAAGTTAGAAATTTTTAAAAATATTGATACAATGTTAAATTAACTTATAAAAAAAGCTAAATTAACAAATAAAATTTCATGAGAAAAACCGGGGAGACCACATGAAATTGCTTTTTCACCTGTTGTTCACTTAAAGCAATCAGCAATTGCTGTACCCATGGTGCAATTATGTGTACCAGGTGGTGTTACGAGCACAGCTGATCTACTTATTTCATGCATAAATCGAGGCTGGGTTGTCAAAATTATTTACTTTGACATATCTTTTTTTGACACCTGAGCCAACGAAAACTACAACAAAAACCTAATTTTTATTTACCAAATTTTGTTGTTGTAGAATCACTACCACCTGATACACATAATTGCACCATGGCTGTATCGTTATTTTACCGACGTTTTCGCTTGTGCTTAGCAATAAAAAAAATTGCTACGTGTGAACCTAGCGTTGTGGAAAAATTAAACAGAAAATCCTCTTCGAACTTTAATCATCTGTAATAATTACATCATGGAAATTAAGTAAAATCCTGCAATTTGTTTAATAATAATATTACATTTCCTTGCTTTAGGAGCGATGCCTTTTAAAAAGGGTCCTTGATTCACTATTAGAGATTCCAAATAATTCAAATTTAATTTTAATAAAATTTTATAAGATTTAAGTCAAAATTACTTTTTGGAAATTTTTCCAAAATAAAATTTTGTCAATTTAAATTTCTTTAAAATTATTGCAAAAAATCCTTCTTGTTTTCCTTTTCTTGTTCTCTAAACTAGTTTCTTAACTGTTTTTATTTTCCTTTGTTTAATTCATATAAATGAATTATATTTTTTTTAGTTTAAGGTTAATTTATAATTAACTACCATTTGACTATCAAAAGATTAACAATATACTCTAAACCTATAAATATTATATTCTTTTGTTAATGTTTTTTTTAACTCTTTTTATTATTGTTATATTTTTCTTTATATTTTTGTTTTGTTTGTTTATTTCAATAAAAAATATGATGATGTGGCATCCAATAAATTCGTTTTGTTATCCTTTTTTATATATAATTTTATTTTGGTTTTAAAAGGAGGAGTTTGTTTTAAAGGGACTTTGGGTTTTTTTTTTCTTTTGTTTTAATTTATATTTTTTGTTTTATTCCAAATAAATTAATAAACATTTTTATGCTGTTGTTTTGGTTGGTTGGTTTGTTTGACTTAGATAATTTTAAGGTAAATATATATATAATAATTTTTTATATATACATATATGTATATTTATTTTAACAGCTCGTTTTTTTTTTTTTTCTTAAAAATTTGGGAGTTTCATTTATTATTTTTATATTTCATTTGCTAATTAAATATGTTTCTTTGTTTGTTGTATTTGTTTTATGTTTGTTCTATGTGTATTTTGTTTTGTATTTGGTACTTGACTTTTTTTTTGACTATAATTTTTCTTATTGTTTTTCTTTATTAATTAAATCATTATTTAATAAATATTTTTCATTAACTTTTTTTTTTTTGTATTTTTGGTGTTAATTTCTTTTTGCTTTGCTTCGATAGTTGTTTAAAACTATATTTTTTATAATTATTTTTATGATTATGAAATTTTTGCTAATTCTATGTTATTTTAAAGAAAACATTATCTCATAAGTAATATTTAACACAGACACCAGATTCCAGGTGTCGTTTTAGGTGGGAGCTTTGTGAAAATGCTTTACCGCACATAAGGCAGCGGAATTTTTTCTGACCACCACATTCATATCTAAAGGAAGAGGCGGGCGGGCGCGCGTAATGTATTATTTTGTTTTTTATTTTGTCAGTTTTAATGACAAAAACAACAAAAAAGAGAAAAATAGAGAGAGAGAGAAAAAAAATACAACAAAATTGGTAAGAATTTTTGCAATAATGTTGAGATGTTTTATGTTAAATGTTTTAAAATGTATGGGCAAGAGCGATATGATCAATTAAGGTGTGTGAGCATGCATTCAATTTTTTATTCAGTTTGAATAAATATAAAAAAAAAGCTTGAAGATGTATTTAAAAACAGTTTTTTTAACTAACACCTGATCTATTAAGTTATTTTAATTATTATAATTTATGTAGCCCATAGAATTAAAATAAGGGTTAAAAAAATATTTTTCAGTTAAGTAAAATTACACCATAATAAGGAACAAATTTCTCTTCTGATTTTAATGAAATTTTTTAATTTCTTTATACTTTAAATGATCTTGGTTAAGCAAAAAAAAACTTTAAAATTAAGGTTTAAAAAAATTAAAAGCTCCTGTTTGGTCTTAAAATCAGATAAACAATTTTATTAGAATTTTGAAAAAATTTATTTAGAAAAAATGTCGAGTATTTTCAATGAAAAAGTCTATGCTATTTGGCCATTTTTATTTTGATTTTGCCTTCACATAAGTGATAAGGGTATATATGTATAAGTTTGTTATTCCGTTTTTAATTTCTTAATATCCATCTGCGACCCCAAACAGTATACGTTTTCTTGGTCCTTATAGATAGGGAGGTCGATTTATCATTGTCCATCTGTCCGTGTTATGGCTGAAATCAATCTTTTAAAGCCCCCTGATGTCGCATATACCCGTAAGTGGTAACAAACTTTGAAAAATATATGCGAGCCAATCGCTTTTGAAATTCAGCAAAATCGCCCGATAACTGACCGAGATATAAGCCAAAAACCAAGACTACCTCTGTTTATTTCTCTAGATTTTGTACATAAAAACTTCTACAACTGCCTTGGAGTTGCCCCGTACAATGTGGAATTCAAGACCAACTCGGACTAATTTTTCCCTACAAACATTTTTGTGGGGCATACTTACACCCTTTCTCCGCCCTCTTACAGAGTTGCCATACAAAGTTAAATTTTTTTAAATCGCTTCCACAGCTTCTAGAGTGCTCGTACAAAAGTTAAAAGTAAGACCGATCCCAATAAATTTTTCCTCCCAAACGTTTTTGTGGAGCATACTAACACCCATTCTCCGCCCTCTAACAGAGTTGCCATACAAAGTTTAATTTTTTTTTAATCTCTCCCACAGCTTCTAGGGTACTTCTACAAAGGTAAAAAGTAATACCGACCCCAATGAAGTTTTCCTCTCAAACATTTTTGTGGATCCTCTTATATAGTTGCCATATAAAATTAAAAAAAAAATAGGATAAAAACTTCTAGAACTTCTCCAGAGTCGCCCCTAGAGGAATAAAATGTATCACAGATCCCCATTAGTTTTCCCTCTAAAACATATTCCTAAAACATTTTCTCCAAAAGGGGGCTGCCATACAAAATTTACAAAAATGATGTAAAAACGCCCATAACTTCCTGAGTCGGCCGTAGAGAAATAAAGTGTGCCACCGACCCCTATTAGTTTCCCCTCCCAAAAATATTTCTAAAATATAATTACCCCCTTTCACCATCACCTAAGGGGGTTACCATACGAAATTTACAAAAATAATAAAAAAAAAACACCCTTAACTTCCCCAGAGTCGGCCTTAGAGAAATAAAGTGTGCCACCGACCCTTATTAGTTTCCCCTCCCAAACATGCTCCTAAAATATACTTACCCCCTATCACCACCCCCTAGGGGGGTTGCCATAAAGTTTGAAAAAGTAGGGTAAAAACCTTTACAACTTCCCTCGTCACCCTAAGAGATTTCAAATATGACACTGACCCTATTTAAAAATTATAAATATTTCATAAATAAAAAAAATTAATAAAATTTTAAAAATAAGAGTTCGGGGTTTCGAAAGGCCAATGTGAAGGTTCTGCTCAGCCGAATATAGCGCTCTTACTTTTTTTTTTGTTTGGCATAAAAATCATATGAAACCAGGGTACACTAATACAGGGAATATCAAAGCAAATTCAAAAAATTCGCCCTCTGCATTTCCCTTTTGTATTTGAGAAAGTGAATGCCAAACAAATTTTTAATTTTATGCAAAATGTTAACAAAATATTGTCTAAAAAACATAAATTTAAAAAATCTTTTTATTTAAATAAAAACTTGTCCATGTCCGTCTGTTGAAATGAAGTTTCTGGATTTAAGTCAAATTAGACGGAAAAATTTTTAGTTTAAAACTTTCAGACATATTCCTAGGCAGAACGCTATTTTAAATCAGCCAGATTTTTTTACTACGGACCACCTAAATAAGCCAGCAGCAACGGCAAATACCTAAAATAAGCCTTTTTTTTAAGGACAAAATCCTATGAACATATCAGTAAATATAAATGGAGCTACTGTTGCCACAAGACTTGGAACGGCTTCTGTAAGGACTATTACCGATATCGCCTTGAAACCTGCTACAGAGTAGTTCTAGTATGATGTATTCATTTTGAAAAAAAAATTATAAAAATTTCGATACGAATTATCTCGGAAACTGTTTGAGCTATCGGCCCAAGACCTGCTATTGGCTTCGGAACCGCCACAAATTAATTTTATTATATTAAGTATTTACGGTTTGAAAACAACTTGGCCGGAAGGCTAAAGGGTATATAAGATTCGGCACAGCCAAATATAGCGCTCATACTTTTTTGACTTAACTTATTTTTTCGTGGCAAGTAATGAAGCATTGTTGTTACATTTTATCAGCAAATTCAGCGCAAGTTCTTTATCAATTGCGTAAGAAGCGTCAAAAAAATAGAGAAGGTGAAAAACTTTCCCATTAAAATGCGTAGAAGAAATATGTTCCTTATTTAGGTCAGTTTCTATGTTTTTTAAATAAGATATTGAAAAATCTTGATTTTATTAGGGTCTTTTGCATCCTGTTTAACTGAAGCATTTCGTTTCAAAAATAGAAGTTTTAGACTTAAAGTGCTGTTGTTTTTGAATTTTTGTTTTATTTTAAGAAAATATTAAATTTGTCTATTGATTTAAAAAAATATAATTTATTGATTAGCTTATATCTAGGCTGATGTTGTTTATCATAAAACTAGACATAGGTACTTCTTATAGATTTATACTACCTAAGGGTCCGTAGGACCATTAGTAGTCAGAAAAACCTTATTCAAATTACGAAAGAACGGATTTAATATCGAGTTGCCTTTCATGTCAAAAATTTAAAAAGAGAAGATTACGAATCATGTACGACAAAACAAAATAATTCAAACTATGGGGTCATGTCTATTTCGCTAAATATTTGCCTATTTTGTACTAAACTTTAGCATTATATTAAATTAACTAAATGTTTTTTAGTAAAAAAGTTTCGAAATGCTAAATATTGTTTTCGTTATGATTCGAATCGACATAAAATATAAGCATGAATTTATGATGTAATATAAATGTAAAGGAAAATATTAGAACATACCTGATATGTCGCTGTAGAGAGCTAGCATCTTTATAGCTTTTAAAACAATTATAGCGTGGACATTGATAGCGACCATCGGCATTGATAAATTTAAATAAATCCGAAAATTTCAATTCATACCAATAATCTCGTATCAGTGACTGGGGAGGTGGTGGAGGCGGTGATGTTTGACAATTTGAGTTGCCAGGATTCGATAGGGATGAGGATGAGCAGCTGCTGGCGCCACAAGCTAAAAGTAAATATTTTTCAGTTTTTGAAGAAAAAAATAAAACATAGATTTAGATTTTTGTTAAATATTTTAAAGATATAAATATAAATACAACTAAATTATAGTAATAAAATTTTAAAAATGTTAAGAAAAAAATTATTTCTTTTATTTTGTTGTGTTTTTTTTAAGAAAAAAATAAGTTTTTGTTTTTTTTTTTAATAGAAGAGAGTATTAGCAAAATAAAAAAAAAAATTTTAAATGAGTTTTTGCCATTTTTTTTTTTTGTTTTTTTTTATGCAAAAAATATTAAAAAACAAAACAAAATACATAATAATAAAAAATAAAATTAAAAAAAAAATAAGAGTAAAAAAACATGTTAAAAATGTATGAAAAATATATGAAAAAAAACGATATTTACAGTTATTGGTTTGAGTACTTTTTAGAGAGAGATTTGTTTAAGTGGTGTTGGTGATATTTTTTATGGTGTTGTTGTAGGGATATTTTGGCGCAAATGAGCTGTCTATTCTATGCAGTACATACATATACATACAAACATATGTATAAAGTATTATATTGAGCAAGCGGGGCACTGGCGTTTTTCTTTTAGTTGTAAATTAAGCTGGGGAATTTTTTTTGTTCTTTTTTTAACCAAGACGTTTATGAGTTACATATTTAAATGGCGGTGATGATGGCGTGATTATTTTACTAATAATGATGATAGTTTATGATTTTAAGTTATGATGATGAGTTGATGACATTAACCGGAATGTTTGAAGCGATTTCTATGCAATCATTGCTAAATTAACCTGCAAATAAAATTTCTCTCCTCTTAATAAGGGAGAGAGAAAAAATAAAACAAAGGAGAAAAAACAAAAAAAAACAAATCCTACTTAAATGCAACTTTGTTAATTTAAAGAAATATGCAAAACAAATTGTTTTATTCTCAAAATAGATTTATTAAAAAGTACAAAAATATATATGCATGTAGGTATAGTAGTATATAAGTTTATGTTGTATATGAGTATAAAAATATCCTTAAATATAAATAGTCATAATTTAAAAAAGAATACGTATGTATGTATATGTATCTTTAATACTTAGAAAATTTTTCATCTTCTTAATAATATTTTGTAATTGAATTTGTTATTTTTTTAATATTAAATTTAAAAAAAAATTAACCAAGATAACACTTTTTGTTCAAAGGGATTCAGCGTTTTCGTTTTATCGATTTTCATTTTAATTTATTTTTGTTATTTTTAAAAAATTTTACAAAGTTCAATTATTTTTAACACCCGTGTTCTCGAGTAGAAAACGATTAAGCAAATTTATATTTAAGACATTAAAAACAAAACTCTTATACAAATTTAGTTAAATAAAATTTTAAGACAGAGTGTCCGCTACAAGCGATGCGAAGCTAAAAGCAATAATAGTTCGGATATACCAATGCTATACCAAGTCATGGCTGATCTAGTACCCTGCAGCAAACGCGTATTATATTTAACAATACGATGACCTAGGTCCAGACCACCTTAACCATTTTTGCTTGCATTGGAGTAGTTTCAAAACTAGCCTATGTATCACCGCAGAGGACAAGTTTTACAACTATGACGACTCAATATGCGATCGTTAAGATACGAACACCTTTCGTCACTGCCATTGACCATGTTGTACCTAGTCCATTTCAACTAAAATGGGCCATGTGGTCCAATATTTTTTTTAGCGGAATGACCCCGTTTTGACATTACAATATCAGTCGTCAAATTTATCATCTAATATAAGCCATTTTATTCTTATGTAATTGCGTGATCTGATGACTTCACCGTCTAACATCTCATTCCAGGCGGCCCCAACCCTGCGCCAGGTTCGCAGTGCAACTTAAAAACGTAAACTTCATATTTGCAACAACACATGCTGCCTTGAGCCTTTATTACGCCGCACTACTGCATCACCTTCCTAGTCTTATCGAATACATCGCCTCCCTAGTCTTATAGTACTAGACCCAACATGTAGCGGAGGGGTACCTTTAACAGGTAATTCAACCTTGACCCTACTGGGGTCTAGTAGGTCTAGTATATAGCTGCCCAGAAATATATAGCTCAAAACAGCTAATAGTGCAATCGCAGGGAAGGTGAAAACCTGTCTTCCTTTTTTTTCTCTTTTCCCACATTACCCTAGAGACCCTGCATGTGAAGATCCCCCTTTCTTAATGCGCATTAAAGGTATGTAGGAAAGATATAAGACAACCGACCTTTTTCTTTCTTTTGCTGATCAAAAGTTTCTTATATTAAAATAACTTACACTGGAAAGTTAAAAAAAAATTTAAGAACTTTGAAAGCGCAAAAATAACTAAATTTCGAAAAGAGCCAAGGGGCCTTGAAAACAATCGAAATTATAAAAATCTTTTAAAAAATTCTATAGGAAAAGCATAGGAAAGTCGAGTAACTCTTAATAGCTTTCGGGTGCCTTAATTTGACCCAAGTCCTTTAAATATTTTTAAGAAATCTTAATGTTATCTTAATTAAAAAAATTTTAAAAAAATATTAATTTTAAAATGTACCTTAATTCATTAGAGGTAAAGTATAAATATGTATATCATTTAAGCATGATAAATTTATTTGTTTTTAACAATATTTTTTTTTAATTTCAAAAATGTATTTTATATATTAAGTTGTTGTTGGAGATTCTTTTTTAAAAAAATATATTTATGTATGACATTTTTCACTGGACCTTTATTGATTATTTCTTATAGAGTTTTTTTTTTACTTTTTGTATTGATTTATTTAAAGACATATAAAAAATATATATTTCTTTTTTGTATTTGTTTATTTAATTATTTTTTTGGTGAATTGTTGTACTGTTTTCACAGGTTATTTATTTTTGGTTTTTGCTTTGTTTTAAAAACTATTTTTTGTTAATTTTTTTTTTTTATCACTTAATTGGTATTGTGGTACTTTAGTAATTATAAAATCATTATTTTTATTATAGTTTTTTTAGTAAATTAATTGTTGAAATTAAAGTTGAAATTGTTTTTTTTCCTCATTAATTAAATAAAAGGAACTTAATTTTATGTAAGTATGCATGAATGTTTTAGTAAAGTTAAAAGCTACAAAGTTATATAAAAAATAGTATTTTTTTTTTCAATAAATAACTTAAGCTAATTTTTGGCATAAATTATGTATTTGTTTTTAAATGATAGCAATAGTTTAATTAATAAAACAAAAATATAAATAAAAAAAGAAATAAATTTAGTTCTCAACAATCGTTTAGTTAGGCATTTGCTCAATCTATCAATAATGTTCGAAATGAGTTATTTTCACGACCGATTTAACTAAAACAAATTTAAAAAAAATTTTGAACTTTTAATTCATAAAACAAAATATAAAAAAATATCTTAGTCTGCAATTGACACCTCTGAGCATGGAAGTCAAACCAAATTTTTAAGACTTTTACAAAAAAGCATATAAAACTGTTATTTTTTTAAGTAAAATAATGTTGGTCTTACAAAATATACAAAATTAAAAAAAAAACTAAGAAATTCATAGTTATCATTAAATATTGATTTAAAAAAATCGCACAACCCAACCAGGACAGACAGACAAAGCGACAAAATAAGCGAGCCCCAATAGTTAGTTAATAAACAAGCAATTAAACAAATACACAAGTTGATGAGTTTAGTAAATAATTCTTAAACTTAATAAATAGCATAGAATATCATAATAAATATCTTAAAAGTAATGTTAATATGAAAAACTAAATTTAAGTTTTTAAAAAAAGGAATGCAAAAGTGTAAATCCTATTTTAAGTACAAATATTTGAACCTGAGACGACTAGATTTTGTTGTTTTTCAACGCTTAGGAATAGTTTTTTCTTTGTTTTTTCAAATAAAAAATTATTACTTTTTTTAATGAAATTGTTAATTATAAGTAAAGTAATTTTAAAAAATATTTGTTGGTTTATATATTTTAAATAAGTATAAATTTTAAATTTGAAAACCTAATAACTACCAATTTTAAAGGAAAAATAATTATTTTTTTTATATGTATAAATGTATGAAGGTATTAATGTATGTTTATTTGTATAAAATTGTAAAAAAAAATTTAAAATAAATTTAAAAATGTTCTAAATATTTTGCATAATTTGAAAGAACAAAAGAAAAACTACATTAATTTGAATATTTAAATAAACCAAGAGCCTTGAATGAGAGTATACCCAGCAAACACTTTCAACCAATTACCAAGTTGTATGTTTAAAAATGCAAACGTTGGCAGCACTGCATTTGTTAAGTGTTCAAAAATGCAACACTGAATAATATTATAAATAAAATTCAATATAAGCTGTTTTAAAAGCATTAACGTTTGGTAAAGGACATATGAGTTTAAGATTGTTATTTCATAAATAGTAGGATTTTGTCTGTCGCACTAAAAACCCCCCAAAAACCGTACTGCCAGCGTTGCGCCATCACACAAAAAATTCTTTAATAAACACAACTCTAATCGCATCTAAAATATTATTTTTTAATTTGTTTTTAATGATTTCCAAATGGGAAATATCTGTCAAAAAATCTTTTACACCTTTGATTTCAAGCTGCATTACCTTTTAAAAAACACATACGTTTTTTAGCAAATCTTACAACTAAAGCCTAATTTTTGCAATAAAATTTTTTGCATCAAGTCGTGGAGAAAAAGCTGTCGAGGTAAAGAGAATGTTTATATATGACGTTAATGTTAACATAGGCATTATACAGATAGTTTTGTTTTTGTTTCTTTTGTTTTGCTTTATATTACGCTTAAAAATGCAACTCTAACCTAATGCAATAAAAATCTTTAGCAAATTTTCAAAAACTAACAAACTTTGAAAATGAAGTCGTATAGATGGTCAATTTTATAACATAGGATTTTTCCAAGACACGACTTTTAAGTGTTACCCGAGTTTTTGATATGTCGTAAGACAAGGAAGGTGTTATCGTAAAATATTATCTAAGGTGTGATAGTGGAACTTGATTTGATTAAATCTCTGAAATAACCATTTTTAATGCATTAAACACGTGAGCCACAGCACGTTAGACAACTACAAATGCCGTTTGCTTCAATTGTTGTTTAATATATTGATAAATTGCAGTTGGTAGCTTGCTGTCGTCTATGTGTTTAATGCATAACAGACGATACAATTTAGCATACAGATCAAAATATTAACTTTAAACGTTATTAACCAATGTTTGCTAACGCGACAATTCGAAATCAGTTTTAAAAACAAGTTGCATAGGTTAGCCCAATAAAAACAAGTAACATATGATCAACTCCATGTAAAAAGGACCAAAATGAGGTAAAACCGCTTTTTTCTTTTTTTTTAATTAATAAATTTTTGTCGAAAAGAGAATAAAAATTATCGAAATAAAAATAAATTGATTTATAGTTTAAAATGATCACATCCCGAATGATCAGCTTTTCTTTTGTATGTTTTGATGAAAATGTCACTTTCTCGCACTTTCTTAAAGGAATTTCCTTAAGAAAAAATAGTTTTTGGTAGAAAAAGTGTAAACTGAAATATAAAACCCGTTCTAAAATTTTTTAAACGATACGATTTTTAAGTCAAAGTTATGTAAAATTCAAATTTGTAAGATGACACCCGTGACAGTCTTCAAGTTGTCACTGTGAACAGAAATAATTTTCTTTTAGCGTCTTTTTACTATTAAACGTTATTAAACATACTATTCTTAGAAATCATACCCTTTTTGTATTACAATTTTGATACGTTTGAGTTGTATGCAAATTTGGGAATAAAATAGTAGCACCTATCACAATGGAATTGCCCATATGTGTAATATTATTATATAATTCGGTCGGAAAACATATTTTTAAACATTTAAAATTTAAAAAAAAAATGTGCAATCACATTGCAATACACCAACTACATAACCGGGTTTTCTATTAAGGATTTTCTTTATTTATAAACGTCAATCGTGATTCGAAAGCAGCAAATTTGTCTTGCTGCAAGTTTAAGTTTTATATAGAAGGTGAAAACTATTTGCAAGAAAGTTTGAGCTCAACTTATTCGCTACCAAAGTTCAGACCTCTATGCTTACTGGGTATGCATTTAATTTGCATAAGCATGTGTGTGTGAAAGCGTATGCAAATGGCTACTATGAGAGTATGTGTCATGAATATGAATTTTTAAAAAATTTATTGCTTTTTTAACTCGAGTTTCGTTTTTACTTGTGCGCAATTGTATAAAATTTGCATAAAATTTTATTTTTTTTAAAGAAAGTAAATTCATAAAGAATGCAAATTTTATGCAAACTAATGTTAAATTAGAATAATAAAATAAAATATGCAAAGAATATACAAAAAAAAAACTGGAGGAACTGGAGAGCAGAAACCTTAGAAAAAAAAAATGGTGTATTATATGCAAATTTCAAAACGCATAAAAAAACAGACATGACAAAAATATAAAATTTTTTCTTATTGTTGTCTTGTTTTCCTAAAATGTAACGAACACAATTCATTATAAGAATCGGAATCAATATTTTAAATAAAATAAATTAAAATATAAATGAAAGAAGAAATTCGATTTTATAAATCAGTTGTTAAAAAATATTTTTCGAAACAACACACAAAGTACTAACAACTTTGTTGTAGTTTTTACAATCGGAAAAATATTGAATTTTTTTTTTTTTTGCAATTTTATACAAAAGCTATTATTTTTATCAAACAATTAATTAATATAAATATAATTAAATCAATTCACCAAAAAATATTTTTTAATAAATAATTTTAGTTTCCTTAATATAAATAAAGTTAATAATTATAGTAATACGAGTATTAAAAAGTAAAGTAGTTTTTTTAAGAAAAAACATAAAAAATAATATGTTTTGTTTAAACACTAAGCAAAATGCTAATAAAAAGTGGTTGGAGAATGAATGATTGGTAATGTGTATAAATGTCAATTGAATGTTGTTGCAGTGAATGAATGAATGTTAAAAAAAATTTTTTTTTTAATTTAGAGTTTTTTAAAATAATTTTTTAATTTTTATATTTTAAGCTTTGCTTTCGATCTTCATGTAAGAGTTGCCACATATTTTTTTTTGGTAAAGATATTTGAAAAATACATATTTATAAAAACTAAAAACGAAATTTTTGCAAAATAATTTATTTATAAACTGTCTGAAGTTAAAAAACTTCACGGCCACTTTCATCATGGCCAATTTTTGACAAGAAAATGCTGTAAATACCCTTAGCAGATTTTGCAAATTAAGGGATTTGCAAGACTACAACTTAAACACATATTTGGGTATGTGTGTATTGAAAATATTCTTTCGTAAAGTAAAAAGCTAAGGCCCAATCGTCGCATTAGTTTCGAATCGAAATTAAAAAATTCTTATTAGAATTTATATACATACTTAAATCATTGACAACTCTATCGATCGAGTGAAATTTCGATTCGAATAGAATCCACAATTTGGCCCCTGTTTCATATACTAAGTTGTTGTAAAATATATTCCTTTTGGCTTGAGTTGCAAACACCGCAAGGTTTGCAAAGAGTAATTTAATTAAAAGAATGATTTTCCAAAAAATTATTTTAATCAAACGTAATATTTTCTTAACTTTTATCAAACCATTTTATACAAAATTACCAATTCCATTGTGTTCTTTCATACCACAATTTATTAGATATCCTTACAAATGTTGGTAAAAAAATAATTTTTTTTTTTCACTTAAGCCGTTTCCATATGAGATTTTAAATTATTTTGGAATTTCACAGCCAATGGCAGGAATTCACGTTGCATTTTAGCAAAATGGGTTTTAATGTGTTTCGTTAAATTATCACTGCGCTTGGCAGCATAATTACACGAAGGACATTGGAACACCGGACGTTCGGTGGTAAAGCGGCACTCAAAACGGCGATGACGTGACAATGATTTGCGAGTTTTATAGGTTTTGCCACATTGTTCGCATGAATGCTGATACCAGGTTAAGACAAAACCTAAAATGAGAGTTTTGGTGTAAACCAAAAAAAATGAAAGCAAAACAAAAGGACGAAATGAAAAGTGGTAGTGGCACAGTGATAGAGGAAGCGGAAACAGGAGCAGGATACAAAAAAAAAGTGGAAAAATAAAGATAAAAAAGAAAGAAATGTTTGATGAGTATTTGAATGTTAAGATGATCTTTTTGTTTGTTTTTGTTTTTTTTTAATGAGTGATAACAACAAATGTACAGCAAAAAGAGAGTAAAAAAACCTTTAAAGCAATGAGAGTATGTGATGACGTCATTATATTTTTAAGATTTTAAAACGTTTTGTTTTTAATTTACTATGATTCCAAAGAAAAAAACAAAATAAAAATAAATTATCTATTCAAAACTATTTACACTAATTCAAACTACAAATATTAAATAGAAAAAAAAACACTACAAAAATTTATCGAAAAAAAAAGGTTTTGAAATTATTGCAGTTTTCTTGATATTAAAAAAAATAACAACGTGCATTTTAAAGATATTAAAAACCAAAAAAAAATTAAGTATATTTAAAAAAAGTTGACGAGAACACTAGTATTTCTATTGAATGCGTTCCATACAAGTTCTACTTGTATTATTTAAAGACTTTCAATTTCTGATTTAAATATGGAATCCGGAATATATTACGGCAATCAAAAAAAATTTTGGACTTTCAGAAGTTCTTTATCCAAAGCATGTAACACTCGTTCAGGGTACACTCATACAGAGTGAATGCCAAATATATTAATTCTTTGCCATTCACACTTTTAAACACAAAAAGAAAATACAGAGGGAAAATTTTTTTTAATTCGCCTTAATTTTACCTGTATTAGTGTACACTGAACTCGTTCGTTTGAGTAAAAATTTGATTTCTATTAAAGGCTGTAATTCCCCATTGGTTTACATAAAGCGCTTTTTCCCACGCAGGTTTATGTTTTAAAAATGAAAAAGGGAAAAAGGAAAATTTATATTTTTTTTTCCTTTCTCTTTTAACTTTTTCGTAAAAAAAACACATCAAACTTGAAGTAAGAAAAAATGCTTTATGTAAACAGGGCTAAATTTGAAAACCACATGAGGCATTTTGCTGCATGCGATAGCAATCGAAATTTCTAATTAGAAATCCTATGTCTAAAGGAAAAAAAATTGCAGCAAGTCTTAATACAATTTCGTTTGCTATCGAATCTTGTTTTTTGTCCTTAAATGTTGTTATCAAAAATTAATAATAATTAAGGCTGCCATAAAATCCAATAGCTAATATGTTGTGTAAACACTTTGCAACATGTTTATGCAACCAAGAATATTTTATTGTCGGTTGCATTGTTGGGTATTCGAAATATGGTTTCATTTCGTGTTACGAGGTTTTTAGTATATCGAAAAATTTTTATATTTTCCTGTTGCATAAACACGTTGCAAATTGTGTACCTACCCTACACTTAGAATTAGATTTAAAAGCGACCAAAAATTTTTAAATTTTTAATTTAGAGTTTGCATTAAATTATTTAATTCGAGCTAAAAAGATTACCTATTTTTACATATTGCATTATACTGTACGATTTTTAAAAATTTACTATAAACGTTGGGGAATTATTTTGTATTTTTCAATCAAATTTATAAAATAAGTTCCATATTTATAATAATTAAAGTAGGTTTATTAAAGGCTTATTTGGCAGATATCTATGGAATAATTGGCAAATAAAATCTTAAAAAATTTTCCTTAATTATTATGAATATGAACGTAATTCTTCAAGCTTTCAAGGCGCCATAATAGTTTTTACATGTTAAATTTTGGCATTAATTGAAATTTCCCTTAAGTTATTTCAAACATTTTTTTCTGTATTATAAAATACGATTTTTTTTCAAATCGAAAATTCTTTTCGAAGGCTTTTTCGATTTAATTCAAACTATGCTTAAAAGCCTCCAGTATTCTAATTTAGATATTAAATCATTTTTAAATTATTTTATTGAAATATTTAAGTAATTTTAAAACCAATTGCGACAGTTCTTGGATTTAATGACAACACTGAATGATTCGAATGTTTACTAATAATTTTAAAATATATTTCTTTTTCATTTAACCGCCATAAAAGTTTTGATATTGTAACTGATTGTTTTTAATGTAAAAAGAACTAAAAAATATAGTATGAAAAAAATTTTGTTTTGATATTGTTTTAATGCAATTTAACATAACTAGAGTATTAAAAGGTTGTATTTTGTTAAAAAAAAATTTTTTGGAAAAAATTTAGTTTAAAAATATTCTAATACAATTTTCTTTCGAATTTTTTAGTCAAAAAATTTCGAATAATTTTGTTACATATATAAAATTTTTTCCAACATTTCGAAAAAGTTTGCTTCGTTTTTCTTTTATAATTTTCAAAAAAATAAGTTTGTTTTTTAAAGTAATTAGACAAACTGAAACCTGAAACTTTTGTTGCAGCAACTTTAATGAGCAACTTTGAGATAGAAAGAGAACCATAGATATAATCTCTTTTATTTTCTCTCATACAAAATTAAAAACTGCAACAACAAAAATTTCAGCGTAATACCTCAGCTTATAATAAAAAACCCCCAATTAAAATTGTATGAAATTTAAATTTAAAAAAATTTTTATAAAAAAAATAAAATTGAAATGTTAATATGTACATTCAAAATAATTTTTTATTATATTTGATTTTTTTTAACCAAATAATTTTCTTGCAATTCTAGTTAATTATCTTTAAAACGCACTTGAATGGTAAAACGAGTTGATTGTCTGTTATTGAAGTTTTAGGAAATATAATAAAATGCCATTTTAAATAAAACCACCCAAAACAAAGATTTTTGTTGTAACAAAAATATTTAAAATAGAGCGTAATCAAACTGAAAGATAAAGAGAGAGAGAGAGAGAGAGATAATTTGTATGTTTTGTTTTACTTTTATATATAGAAATATCATAATTCTTAATAAGTATAATAAAAAATATATTAAAAACATTTATAAACAATTTAAATTTTAAGAAAAAAGTTTAAAAGTAAAAAAATAGTTGAATTAATATAATAATATTTTGCTTAAACACCCATTAAATAGTGAAGATAATTATATTATGCTCACTTGTTGACATTAGTTCTATATTAGAGTTAACAATATTTCAAACTTGTTTTTGTTTTTTCTTTGGATCACCTCAAATTACGGTATCTGTAGAAGTAGTAGTAGTAGAGTAGAGCAACACTAATGACTTTAGTTTAAACCAGACATTTTTAAATTAAGTTGAATCAGTACTATAGAATTGTATTTTTTTTTTTTTTTTTTTTTTTTTTTTTTGGCTTGAAGAAGTTGTAGTAGTAGTAGTAGAAGATACAAAATCTAAAAGAAATTGAGTTATAAGAATAGGTTAGTAAAAATCTTTATTTTGTTTGTTTTAATGAAACGGAATTTGGCAAACAAAATCAAAGCGAACTGATAAAAAAAATTTTGAAAACCCAAAATGAGAAAAATAAATAAGATAATAAAGGAAACACTCTGACATTCAAAATTTTTTTTGCAATCTCTTTTCCTTAGTTGGCCATTTCTGTATTCCAAAATCTTTGAAATTTTATTGGATGATGCTTCAAATAGAGCTTCCGTGTGCAAATTCAAAAAAAAACGTATTAAGTGTTTCATTGTTGCCAATAAAATAATATTTATTTTTGAATGCAATGCAGTAATTTGATTGTTTTTATTTCACTCGAATTTTACTTATTTACATACTAGATTTGATAATAAGTTTCTTCGAATTTTTATATTTTCAAAATGTTTTCTTTCGAATTGAGTTACGCGAAAGACCTCAGAGAGCGTCCAATAAATTTTCTTTTAAAAAATTTTAAACATTTTTACTATTAAATAGAAGCGTTTAATCTTTTTTTTAATTATTGACTAGTGTTTCCTTTATTATTTTTATGAAAAAATAAATACAATTTTAAAAACCATTTAAATTACAATTAAAAAAATAAATTTTGTTTCTTTGAAAGCTGCAAATAAAAGTGGCAAAACATCCTGAAAATAAAAAAAGGACTTGAAAATATAATTATTTGGTTTAAAATCTCTTTTCAAATAAATACACAATTTTAGTTTTGTTTTTGTTTTTTCTTGTTATTATTTTTAATATAAATATTTTCTTTTTTTTTAATAAGTTTATGTTTAATACAGGAGTTTTTTGTTAAGGAAGAAAATTATGTATTGAAAAAAAAGATAAAAAATTATATAAAGGTTTAATTTTTTTAGGACACAAAATACAAAAATTAACTTGAGCACAGAAAATAAAAATTGTTTCTTGCTTTGCCGCCAAAAAAATATTTATTTTTTACTTTAAAGTATTGAAATAAATAAGTCATTTTAATTAGGTTTTACAACATTTTGTTGTATGTTAAAACAGGTTTATACATTGTACAACTAAGTTTCTTACATGTTAAAATTTGGCATCGTTTTTTGTTTCTCTTTAATATTCCCATACAAAACTCTATTGATCTTATGAAAGTTAATACGAACTTTTCTTTAATCGAAGGTTCGTTTCGAAAGGTTGTTGTTTTTTTTTATTCAAAAGTTGGCAGAATATAAATTTAATTAATTTTGTTTGGTATTTGAGTACCTGAATGCGGCAACGTAATCGAAATGCAGAACAGGGTTGATTTAGCCTTAGTATGTTTGGTTCTGTCGGAATGATGGTTGTCAAGTTGGAAAGAAAAGTAAGTTTTGTTTCAAAAAACAGCGAATACATTAAGCAAACAAAGTAATCCACTGTTAAATAGTAATGCATTCCACAATAAAATGTATACAATACAATTACAATAAGTTTTAATAATTCGTAAATTTTTCGACTTTAGACTGGGTGTTACTTTGTTATTCATTCGATAAAAAATTTGTTCGAATTTGTATTTTTGCATCATGGAAATCCAACCTTTTTTTCGAATAAGGTTGAGAGTTAAGAGTTCCTTAAATTGGTGCCTCACGGGCATGACACTTATTAATCGCTATTGATCAAAATAAAAATTGAGAAAGACAATGATGCCAATTAAAGCCTTTTTATATTTAAGTTCGAATTTAAATAAGATTCGATATGAAAGAATTAAATTTATTTGAACTCTTAATGAATATAAAATGGGTTTGATGGGTTTCAAGGATACGTCTCTTTAAATTAAAAATCGCTTTACATATATTTTAATATGATCAGAGTTGCATTTTGTATGGCGGACGGTGAGAAATAACAACAGTTCTTAGCTTTTTAAAATTCTGCATGTTTTTCTGTTCAATTGTTGAGCAAAAAATCGCACTTTTTTTAGTTCAATAGAATTCTATTCAATTTTTGTTTCACATGATCGTACGATTGTATGGGAAAGTGAATCCTTAATTTTTTGCAAGTGTTGGAAACATTGAAAATATATTGTTCAAACTAGAGTTTTTTTAATATTTTTTTTATTTCTTTTTTAAAACTTTGTTCCGACTTAAAATTAAACTTTGAAATAAAATATTTGTTTTTTAAGACCTTAAAATGGTTACATTTTAATTCAAAGATTTTAATTAATAATTGCTATAATATAACAATTTACAGATTTAGTTTGATTTGTATTTTGCACCAAGAGTTTTGGCAACAATTATGAAACAAATATTTTTCTTTTTTTTTTGAGCTCAAATTATTTTTTTTACTTTAACACGATTTGTCTTTTAGCTTTTTAAAAAAATCTTTATAAAATATAGGTATACAGGTTAAACTTAAAATTAATAATACAAAGTCTTGAGTATAAAAATATTTATTGAAAATAAGTACATTTATATTTAGTCTTATGGCAATGTAAGTATGTTTGTATGTATGCATAGGCGCACAAAGCCACACATGCAAAAATAAATATCTCTTAATAATTAAATTTAGTTTTTTGAGTTTTAAATTAATTTTTAGTGTTTTTTTACTTAAAATATTATTTTAGTTTAAGAAATTCGTTGGTAAAAAATTTTCAATTTTTCTTTTTGTCTGAAATAAATAACATTTATTTTGATTTTTAATACGTTTAACATTTTTTTGTTTTGTTTTTGGAATGATTAACATACACATATGTACGAGTATAATTTAGGTTTTTGGTAAAAAAAAATATGTATTAAAAAACACTTCTATAAAATATGATATTTGGTAAGATGTTTTTTGGTTTGTTTAAATTTAATTTATTTCCCTGTTTTGAGAAAATAAAAAACGTTTACATTTAATTTAACATAAAATAAAATAAACAAGAATTTAAATTCAAAGAGATAACCACCCCATCATATTTATAAACAATTTATAACTTTAATTTTAAAAAATATTAGAAAGTTTTTCAGAAAAAAAATACTATTGGAAAAACTTTTATAATTTTATAAATTGTTAAAAAATGAGCGGAAAAAGCTTTTAAGGTTTGGCATTAAATAATGAAATACAAATACACTTCCTTTTTGAAAATCTTTAGTTAGTGGTCCTTCGAGCCAGAATTTTGTTTTTTCTCTTTAAATTTTGTGTTTTTTAAAACGAATTAAAATAATTGTTTTACTTATATTTAAACATAAAATTTGTGCTTTAATTACATAAAAGACACAAAACTAAAAAAAACACACATAATATCTTTTTGGTAAATTTTTAGTTTTTTTGGAATTGAATGTTTGGAATGTTTTTGTTGTTCGCTTAAATAAAGAGATCCTTTTTTGTGATTAGATATTATTGTAAGTTTGTAAAAAAAATATGTGTAAATAAAAAAATAAAATATTTATAAGCATATTTATAAACAATTTTTATATTAAAAAAAATATATTTAAAAAAAATTGTTTATAAATATGAATATTATCCACGTGTCTAAGTCATCATACAAAGTTAAAACACATACTTAAATAAAATTGAACTTAATTTCTAAAAAAAAATAAAATAAAATAAAATTATTTAATTAAAAGCAAAAATTGTGTATAATTTAATAATAGTTTTTGGTTGTTCAAAAAATATCTAAAAAAAAAAATTTGGTTTGTGCTAAAAGCAACAGCTTTTAGGTATTTTTATAAGCAAATGGCATGGTGTTCATTAAACGTTCTTTGAGCAACGAATTCGAAATTAGTTGTAAGCTTAGCTTCATTTTCCATTCATCGTCCAACATATTCATGTTTGCCGAGGCCGAGGCCGCTGCCCCTGCCCCTACTGTTTTAGCGGGCGTCAAAGGCTCATTCTTTATAAACGGCTCATTGGCATTACTATGTGCAGCAGCATTTCCATTTTCATTTGGCATTGCTAGATTTTCTCCCACATTTTCAGTATCTTCATTGGATGTTATTAGAACATGATTGCTGTTTGGCTTAATAACAGATTGATGATGTAAGCTATTATGTGCAGCCGCTGCTTGGGCAGCTGCAGCTGCTGCTTCCAATAGTATTTTGGCATCTTTTTCCTCAACGTGGGCAGCTGCAGCCGAAATGGCAGTTATGGCTCCAGTCAAGCCATATGTGGGCATTGGCATAATGTGTGCAGATGGTATGGGCGAGACACCATCAGTACCCCCACCATTACAATCACTGCCACTATCACCACTGGTCATTTGTAAAGGACTCGCCGAGCCCATATTCGAATGATGTTTATAGCTGTGATTGGGAATGTGATGCTGTTGCAAATGATTGAGCATTTGTGGTGGCTCATGTTCATAATTCTCCTTACGCATGGTAAGATTTTCAGGTAAACCATTATCACAGTTACCTTCTACACTAGAAGTCTGATTTAAGGACAAATTCTCTGCAATTAAACTATCTGGATCATCTTTATGTTGAACTGAAGAAGTCTGGCGACTTGAATTGCCCGAGTTCTGTTGGGCTATGGCGGGCGGTACGCCATGTTTAGAGGTTAAATGACGTACCATGTGATATTTGCGGCGAAAACGTGAAGTACATAGATTACAGCTAAATCGTGGCGGTATGCCAATGCATTCATCTCTCATATGGCGTTGCAAATGACGTTTACGCAAATACGATTTTCCACAAACGGCACAAGGGAAACGTTCATTTGAATTCAATAATTGGCCACCCCCGCCACCACCATCTTTAGCAGCATTAAATACACCACCATCCATTATTGAGTTCTGATATCTATTGAAATCGTTATTCATTTTCATATAATTCACACCACCTTCTAACATTGTTTGAGAATAGTTAAGGGAAATATCTTTTTTTTTTTGTTTCAACATAAAAAAAAATTTGTTTTGAATTAGAAAATAAGAATATTAGGGGAGGTTAACATTGAAAATGATTTAATATTCAAATGATAATTTACAAAATGTTTGTTATTTAAATTTTGATGATTTTGGGGTTACAATGATACACATATTATAATGATTTTGGCCACATCGTAGGTACACGTTTATACACATCATGATTTGTTATATACATATGGAGTGATGAATGTGGGGATATATTAAAGTGTGTGATTTTGGTTATTTGGTAGGTTGAATTGTTGATTGTGTCAAATGAAAAGAAACAAAAAGAAAAAAACGAAAAGAAAAATAAATTATAAATTATATAACAATTGGATTTCGCTAATTGCGACAAAAAAAAAACAATAACAAACAAATAATTGTGATTCGTTTTTTTTTATACGTACAAAAGTATTTAATAATATTCTTAACATGTAACTTAAGTTCTATGTTTACATTTGAGAGAACTAATACTCTACAATATTTAGCAGGTTTTTAAGAAACTAAAACAACAAAATCAATTATTAATTTCTACTAATAAAGAAGTTGTTAGAAAAAAATTATGACAGTTTGAAATAAACTAAAAACAATTTGATTTCTTATAATTGCAAAAACAGAATAAAACTTATTATTCGTGATTTTCTTACATTAATACCGGCAGCAGCATGTTGCCAAAAAACATCAACTGTGTCTAAACATGTTGATGGAATGTTTATAAACCATGTTGGATTACAACATAAAGGGTGTGTAATTTTTCTTAGCGAAAATTAGCATAACAACTGATTGCCAATTTTCATTATTTTAAACATTGTTCCATGTTGTGTGAAAAATTTAACAACATTTTCAACTGAGACTCAGCAACTTTTTTTTAAAGAAATTTAACAATTCAAAAAATATATATTAATAAATATTATATATTTTTCTATAAAAGAAGCAAAGTTTTCAGTTATAATTTAGATAAATTATTCCCTAAACAATATGACATTATAAAATACACAGCAACATGTTGCAGAAGAATTTAAAATAAAGTACGTTTGTAACTACGAAATTGATTTAAAAAAAATTGTCATAATTTTTTTGTTAACATTACAAATACTTTTACAAAAAATTACAAAATTTTCTAACAAATAAAATACTAAACTAAAGTGTTATATTTTATATATAATTTTTCTAAATAATAATAAATAAAATAATTAAACAAAATAATTTGCTAAATGTTTTTGGCTAAAAAACTACAAAAAAATTTTTAATACTATTTTTTTCTACTTAAATAAAAACAACAACACAACGTTTATAGTTTGAAGGATAATTTTACATACGTAAAAACTTTTTATATATAATTTTTAATTATTTTATTTAGCATAATTTTATTTATGATATTATTTGTAGTTTTTTTATTAAAATGTTTTTTTTTTAATTTTAATAAAATTTTTTTAATTCTTTATTTTGCCTTTTAATCACGCATATTCAATATTATGCATACGTTTGGCATGTTTACGTAACGTAGTTAAATAATAGAAACGTATCGAGCACAAGGAACAAATATGTTGAGGATCTTTGTTACATTCGACACGTTGATGACGCAAGAGACTATTATAAGTTTGGTATGACTTGTGGGGGCATTTATCACAAACAAATTTTGAATTCTTTTTATTATCCCGCATGGTCAGTAAGGGTATGGTGGGATAATTAAGATTTATTGATTTATTTAAACGTCGGGATTTTCTACTACTACTACTGGGATAATTTTGTTGTTGCAATGTCGTCGATAATGATGTTGATGATGGCGATGGCGATGAGAGTAATGATGATGATGATGAACCTACAACTAATGTTGATAATGATGGCAACACTGTTGCTGTTCCTGCCACTAATGATGTTGCTAAAGATGATGTTGTTAATGGTGTTGGAATAAATGAAGTTGTTGCTGACAATTCTTGTAAAGTTGCGGGAGGTGGCATAAGTTCATGTTTATTTCTGACATAAATCACAGCTCCTATAGTTGTATAGAAAATTATGATTTTTTAAAATAAAAGCAGTCGTTTTAGAAAAAATACGAAAAAAACAGAGCGAAAACTTCAAAGAGATCAAGAAATTACTTTAATTGAAAATCGATAACAATTTTTTAAGTTTATGGTAATAAAATTTTACTTGCAAAATTTTAAATATAGCCACACGAATGTTACTAACAAAATGGTGAAACATAATATTAAAATTAAAAGTTGTAAGTAAAACTAACAAGGAAATGACAACATATTTTGATTTTTGTTAATATTGAATTTAAGTTTTTTTTCTTTTTTGAAATTTTATTTTTATTATTTTATATGTCAAAGAAATTTCCTATTTAAAAGTGTTTTACATTAAAATTTGGAATATTTATGATTTTTTTTTCAATTTTGTTACATTAACTTTCACTTATAACAGAAAATATATAATTTTTTTTTAATTGCAAGTAATTAACAAATTAAATTTTTTATTTTACATAGCAAAAACAAACACTTACAAATATGGTAAGTCTTAAGGAAAAATGCATTCATTAAAAAATATGAGAACAAATAACGCTCCAAGTTCTTATCTTATTTTGCACCCAAATTATGATAATTATAAAAAACTAAGTTTTTAAATCGCAATTATTAAATTTAAAAATGTATTATTTTGGCAATCAATTTTAAAATATATGAGATTTATTTTTAATAACAATAAAAGTTTTCTTACTATTTAAACTACTTCTCAACATGTTGCAAAACAAATGTTGCTCAACATTCATTAAAAAATTTATTGATAAATTCAATGTTATGGAAAATTTTAACATGATTTACCAACGTGAAGCAATAAAAAAAACTTTGATTCTTGTTGCCACTCTACACATATATGACAAGATAAGATTTTTCGCGGGGATTTTAAATCCTGTATTTGGCTGCTGACGTTAGTTTTTAAGTTTCGCGTCAGAACCGTTGATTTGGCTTTAGTTAACAAATGTTTTAAGAATTAAGAATTAAATTTCTATAAAACAAACCTAAAATGGGTGTAAAGCTAAAAAAAAAGAGTTGTTAACAAAAATTTACGATTGGTTTCATAAAGTGTTATAAAACATTTTAACAATCGATATTGTATTGCTAAACGCATTCAAACGATAGCTAAGCGAGAACAAAATAATTACTCAATTTAAACCAAGTACATAGTTTCTAAAGATGACGAGTAAATTATATTTTTGCTCTTTTGACTTACTTATTTGAACGCTTATTCGAAACTGACTCTATATTTTCAAATCTTTGGATACGTGGTTTGCCAACCACTGATTAAGAGCAATATTAGCCAAGTGTCTCTGGGGGACGAACACTAATCGGGTTTTACGTGTATATAACACGAACACCAACAAAAACTCATAACAAAAAAAGTGACAACAACAACACATGTTTATATTGCATTGTTTTTTACCCAGCTACAAATGTCCAAATGTTTTCTTAAACTCGTTGACTCTTTTCCTTGTTGTGCAAAATTTTTTTCCCATATTTTGTTTCGTTTCCATTTTAACAAAATACAGCTCTTAAATACATATGTACATACATACGATGTTATTATGTTCAAAATCACACATAATTTAAAGCTTTATTTTAATTAGAAAGAAAAAACAAAAAATACTTTTCCCAAAATTTACACAGAAACTCAACATGTTGCAAAACAAAACAAATGTTGCTAGGGCAAAAACTTAATAGAGCTGTAAACCAAATTTAATTTTTTTTTTTAATTTTTTTAACATAAGCGAGTATAGGAAAATGGAGCGCTATTTTGGTTTTGAAAGGTCTAAAATTAGTTTTTGAAAATACATTCTCAAAATAAATAATTTTTTTTTTATATGTATAACCATATGTATACAAACATGCATACATACATGTTTGTTTATTCTTTTTATTTTTTTTTTGTTGCTAAGCACCTGTTTTTCTTTCCTTTTTATTTTTGTTGTCTTTTTATTTTTTCTTAGAAAAAATTTTTAAACATTTTTAATTTAACAATTAAGAATTAACCACACATCATTTATTATGTTACAGCAACATTTACATTTTCTTATTATGTATGCCATGCTTCTGGCGCATATGCAGTTTTAGATCATATTTCCAGGAACAAGAAAACGAACAAAATTCACATTGAAATATGGTGGCATTTTGTTTCTTTGGCATTGCTATTAGAGATAGGGAAGACGAGGATGATATGGGCAAAGCTAAAGATGTTGTTGCTAAAGAATTTCCAAGGACGCCTGTAGCAACATTATTATTGCTTAGACTCTTTTTCAAACCCGTAGAGGGAGAGGAACTGGGGATTGAGCTAGTTTTACTAGAAGATATTTTAGCACATGATGACGAAGAACCGCCAGCGGTTTTCGTCGTATTAGAAGCCACATGTGGCAATAGCATAGTTGAACCTAAAAGATTGGCTAACTGAAATGATGCAGCTGCTGCTGCAGCTGCTGACATTTGGCAATCGTTACAATTATTACTGGGACAACAAGTGGAAGATGAAGAATTTTTGCCATGCAAACTTTTACTATGATGTATATTCTGATGAGTAGTGGTGCTTAAACTTGGAGTACTACTTCGACAATTATTTACAACTATAGCGCCGCTATTAGCATCTGCTCTTAGTGGCGACAATTGAGGCTGATTGGATGGTAGTTCATTGCAACATTTATAGATTTTATGTATTGTCAGCTCATTGTCATACAAGTCAGAGGCTTGTGTGGCCAAAAAATTGTTCATGCTTGAACCATCTAAACTATTGCGACTAATTGAACGAGGCGTTAACGAAGCTGATGAGGAGGAAGGTGTTGCTGCAACATTTAATGATGTTGGCACTAAATTAGTTATGGTTGATGCTTTAACAGTTTTATTATCACAAATGGTGCTGCTCATACTTATTGTACTACAATTATGGCTTATATTGCTGTTGTTAGTGTTGCTAGTAGTAGTAGAATTCAATGGTTTTATGTTATTGCAATTGCTATTCAAGTTGCTACTGCTACTAAAACTGTTGGCGGTATTGTTGTCGTTATTATTTGGCTGATTTTGTTGCTGTTGTTTATGTTGCTGTTGCTGCTGGGAAGTGGCTGCAGCTATAACAGCGGCCGCTGCTGTGGCTATATTATATAAGGTCCGTAAATCTGCAAAAATAAGCCATGATGGGTGGATGTGCTAACTTTTTGATTTCTTTTTTTTTTATTTTTGTTTTTTTTTTAGTTTGGGTATTTTCTTGAAAAAAAATATCAAACACACATGTATTCAAAAACAGAGGGAAATCATGTAGAGAATTGAATTAAAGAAATATTTTAAAAAATTATTAAAAACAAATTTAAAATAAAGTGTTTCTTTTTAATTATTTTTTTCTTTTAGTGTAAAAGTGTAGAAAACAAAAAAAGTTTAGCCTTAAATAATACTTTAAAAGCTTTAGGGCAGATTTATGTGTATTATTAAATCTATAACATACAAACATACCAAGGCGAATTCCTTGATCAGGTGGTGTTACGAGCACAGCTGATCTACTTTTTTCTTGCATAAATCGAGGCTGGGTTGTCAAATTTGTTTATGTTTACATATCTTTTTTGACACAGCTGGCTGTCACAACAAAAACAAAATTTTTTTGCCGCAAATTAGTTGTTGCAAAATCGCCACCACCATCATACACATAATTCGCCTTGATACATACAGCCTCAATTAGACATGAAATCACTAACATAACAATAACAGCATATTGTTATCAAATGTAGACCGCTAATGTTAAAGTTTTTTTTTGTTCATGTTATAACACCGTTGTGTTATAACATAATGCTTTAACAACAATTCATGGCTTATCGAGACTAGGCGTAAAGGAGTAATAAAATAATTAATAATTATAAAGGACCGATTTGAAAGCCGCCATAACCTACACTTTTGAATAAAAAAAAGTAAACGAAATACCCACAATAGATTATATGTATATGTATAATTTTCCCAAAAATTATATGTTTTTCAAACAAACTATTTAAATATTATTCAAATTAACATAAAGGTTAATACATAATTATAAAAATAAGTATTATTTACCAAAATATGTTGTTTCCTTACACAAAAAAAAAAAAAAACTTAGAAAAAATTAATTTAATTTTATATTTTTTTTTTTAATTTTAAAAAAACCAAAAACATGTTCTTGACAATAAAAACACATACATGCAACAAAGAAGACAAGAATTAATAAAAAAAAACAGCCCTCTTTTGAATGAAACTCCTGCCACAAACAAAACATTAAAACAAACACATACTTGTTTAAAATTTTAATTTATTATTAAAATATTGTCCTTCTAATAATATTATTATTAAATTAGAAAAAATTCTTGACATAAATAATATTACATGAAATTTGTTATTTTAATTTAAAAAAAATATCGTAAAATACTTTTAATTCTTTTCGTTCGTATCGTTTTAGCTAAATGCACTTTTCTTAAAAAAAAAATCTTAAAAAAACATAGAAAATTCAAAATTAATATAAATCTAAGCACTTTCGATGTTTTAAAAATATGTATTAAAAAAAAGTATATTTGTGTGTATGTGTAATAAAAATATATATAGAGATAAAAATATAAATACAAATATGGTTGTTATAAAAAAAATAAATCTTTGGTTAATTTGATTAGTTTTTTGTTTCATTTTTTTTTTTTTTGTGTTTCAAGTGTTAATTTTGTGTTAGCACCTTGTTTTTGTTTTTATATTTTATAGAAATTATATTAAATATTTATTTTTTTTAATTTTATTAATTGATTAAGAAATAAAAATTGCACATTTCTAAAAGTTTTCAAACCAAAATTTTTAGCAATAATGGCAAATTGTTGGCTTTTTTTAGAAATTTTTGGCACTAAGATATAATAACATATAAAGTCTTAAATGATAAACAATTTGGCACTAACGTGGGCTCTAAAAGTAATCAGACTGTATGACATTTCAGCAACATTGTTGTCATTTTTACATTTTCTTGAAATTCAGAACAAAAGGATAAGTAATAAGAAAATATCTATTGATTTAAAAGAAATCAATTTATCTGTTGATTACGTATGGCAACAAGGCATCGTGTAACGGCAACCAAACCTAAATGTTTGCCAAAAAATTAACCTTCGAAGGGCAATTCGTATTATTTATTACTAGTAAAAGATTCATATCAAATATGATACAATTTAAAAACTATATCAATTGATACCTTTAAATTTTGCGAAAGCATTTTACAAATCTCGGTTTTCATAAAAACAGTTAATTTCCGAACCTTCGTACGTAAATTTCCGAAAATTGTACTACGTAATCCGATTTGACCCAATTCAAAGGATTGTCAATTCGAGTCGAGTAACATAATAACCCTCAGGTATCATTTAATACTTATTTTGAAAGTGCTTTTACATGGGATGCACAAGGTGGGCCAAAAGAAATCACCCTATTGGAAGATGCTTTTATTTTTACGAGTGGCGGCCAATGTCAAATCTGTTTTGACATTTGTGAACTAGAGAGATGTAGAATACAAGTGAAGAAGTCATTGAGCGATATACTCCCCAAGAGCACGGAATAATCGTGTCTATTTTTGGCGCAATAATTCGTCTGTGGCGTCGGCGCAGCGCGAATTCCGTCGCCAAATCCCCGGTCATCTCGAGACCGAAGTGGACGAGTTTTCGGCCAAAATCATTAGCGAGGACGCCCATTTCCTCCTCAGCGGGTACGTGAACAAGCAAAACTATCGCTTCTGGGGCACCGCTCAAAGTTAGTGCATGGTGCGCTGTTCACGCTGGAGGAGTCATCGGGTCATTTTTTTCGAGGACGCCGCTGGTCAAACGACACCAGTGGACGGTGCACGCTATAGGGTCATGTTAGCCGAGTTTTTTCTGCCGAAATTAAACGAATTAGGATCGGAGGACATGTGGTTCCAACAGGACGCAGCAACGGCACACACCGCGCGTGCCACAACCGATATTCTGAAGGCGGCGTTCCCGGGTCGCATCTCTCTTTTTGGCGATTTACATTGGCCCGCAAAACTGCCCGATTTAACAACCGTTCCAGACTTTTTTGTTGGGTTTTTTGAAGTCCGGTATTTACGTGAACAAGCCAGAGACCGTGGAAGCCCTCAAGGACAACATTCGACACGAGTGCGAGAATCTGTTTCTCGAAGTGCTCGCCGAAGTGATGATAAATGTCATAAAACGAGTCCGTATAGCAATCAATTGTGACGGCGCCCATTTGGCTGATTTCATCCTCTCGATTTGACCAATAAAATTCTAAAGGTTCAAATAAACATAATCAAAAAAACAGAATCGAAGTTTTTCATTTAGAAAAAAAAAGAGAGCCAAACATTATCGGATGACTCCCTTAGGGCCACCTTGTAATTCACATATGAGTTGTCAAATTTACATATGGGCAATTTCATTGTGACGGGTGTGACAATTTTGTTCACATTTTTCTTATAACTCTAACAATTCAAAATTTCAGTTTAAAAATGGCTTGTTTTTAAGCGTAAATAGGCACTGAAAAAAATAATTTCTGCCTGCAATGACCACTTGAAGACTGCGACGGGTGTGACCTTAAATATTTTAACTTAAGAGAATTGTGAAATATTCCAAAGAACGGGTTGATTTGTTGCTTTTGACGGTAGTTTAAAGTGTTCTAAATCACATTTGATACATCATTTCTACAAAAAAAAAACTATTTTCTTTTAAGGAAACCCCTTCAATAAAATGTGCTGAGTGTAACATTTTCATCAAAATGTAAAAACAAGAAGAGCCGATTATTCAGTATTTGATCATTTTAAGTTCTTGTGAGATAAATCAATATAAAATCTAAACCAATTTATTCATATTTTAATCATTTTCGTTTTCTTTTAGACGTATTTAAATTCATCGATTTTTCTAATAAAGAATAAATCGATTTTCCCTCAATTTGGGCCGTTTTACGTGGAATTGACCATATATTAAAGTCATATGATAAGTATTTAATTAGAGTGTGTACTACTTTTTTTTTTGACAATGCATCTGACGTCATCTGTTTATACGTACACAATTACATATAAATTGCAAGACGGATAAGTCATATGTAATATTTATACCGCGTGAAATCACTTTAACATAGTTTTTAAGGTGAATTTTTAAGCTATTAAAACAAATTCGTAACACATGCTAATGCTTAAAATGCTCTTAAGAGGTTTGTCATTTGGCCATAAATAGACTAACATAAGTAAGACCTTCGAAAAGAAAAAGAATTTCGAGGAAAAAGTTAGTCACCACATTGGTGAAAATATTACGAAAAACAGTTACGGCAGGACCACTTTTAGACCCTAAAATTAATTGTAAAAAACAATTTGCCATTATTATTAATAAAATAAATTAATTAATAAGCTACTAAAGTATAACAAAGGTACATTAATAAAGGTTTACTTGAGGGCACATTTTATAATGAATTCGTCTTGATATTTTCTGAAAGTTAATGTCAGATTTATTCAATTTGTTTAAACGGGGTACGGTACTCATGAAATTTTTATTTTTATTTATTTTTGCCATTCCCACATTCAAACGTGTTTTAATTGATGTACGAGTACCCTCACCCTGTGTATGAATTTTTAAGTTTTTTGGCAAGGCACATTCAACCAGGTAATATTAAGGACCCAGCTGATTAAAATCAATGTGACATTTATACGAAATAAAAATTAATTTTATATGGAATTTTTAATTTTTCTGACATTCTACCGTTCAAACAGAAAAAGGAAATGCAGAGGGCGAATTTTTTGAATTCGCCTTAAGTTTACCTTGTTGAATGTGCCTTGTTTTTTGGCATTTACTATTTTAAACACAAATAGAAAATATCTAGGCGAATTCAAAAATTTCGCCCTCTGTATTTCCTTTTTGTTTGAAACGTGAGAATGTCAAAAAGATTAAAACTTTCATACAAAATTAAATATTTGTAAAAGTGAAAGTCAAATTTATTGTAGTCAGCTGGGCTCTTAATATACCTGCATGAGTGTATCCTAATACGGAGAATTTATTAAATTCGCCTTGATACTACCTATGTTAATGTACCTCTGTATAACCCTACATAGTTTTAAAAAAATACTACTCCCTTTACTTATTTTTCTTCTTCTTTCAACTCTTTTCACGTTAACACAACAAAACCTAATAACCAACTCATGATAATGGACTTTTGTTTCGTTCATTTCCCACTACTTAAAAAAAAAACTCTTGCAGAATAGAGGCACTCATAACCGTTAAACGGAATTAATTTAAAATAAAATCACTAAATTGTCGTCGTTTAACAGTTAAATGCTACTTTTTCCTCATCCAGCATAACATCTGAAGTTTCATTAGAACTGCAATTACTGCTACTGCTGTTGCAGTTTATTACACCAAGATGTTGCTGAAACTGTTGTGAAGCCTGTTGAGGATAAGAGGAACTATGCGATATGCTGTTGGCATTAGCATTGTCTTGTCCAACGGGTGTTTTTGTCGTTGCTGCATTATCTCTACTGTCCTTCTCATTTTGATAGTTTTTTAATGGCAAATCATCTTCATTATCAATGTGAGCAGCATTTTCATTACTATCACCACCTCCATCGCCCTCTTCATCGTAATTATATCCATCATCATCATCATCATCATCGTCTAGATCTACAATATCATGACTTGTATTATTTGTGTGGCTGTGTGACTTGTAAGGGGTGGAGGTGGCTGTTGGCACTTTCCCTACGGAGTTTAAATTTAAAGCGGCCAAAGTGGCAGCCGCCACACAGGCTGCAGCAGAATTTGAATTATTTTGTTGTTGCCGGAGTTGCTGTTGAAAAACACTGCCTATATTTGTGGCAGTGTTGTGATCATCGTTATTATTGTTACTGTTAATATTGGTGATTTGCATTGTGTTATTACGATGCCTAAAAAACGAACGTAAAGCAATCTCAGGATGCTTTTTGCGTACATGTTGACGCAAATGATCAGCCCTTTTGGTGCGATGACCACATACAGAACATACCATTGACTTGCCTTTACCACATTCCTGACGCATGTGACGCCGCAATGTACCATGACGTCGATAGGTGCGA
This sequence comes from Melanophora roralis, assembly GCA_963583895.1. Lineage (NCBI taxonomy): Eukaryota > Metazoa > Arthropoda > Insecta > Diptera > Rhinophoridae > Melanophora > Melanophora roralis. The sequence goes on from OY757191.1 coordinate 76,359,018, forward strand.
AAACACTGAGGACACGAATAACTTTCCTCGCCGCCCAAAAAGGACTCAAAGCTGCCAGTCATGTGCGGCGGAGGAGGCGGTAACGTTGGCAAAATTTGCTGTGCTTGCTGTGTCATAAGCTTTTGTGTTTTTTCAGCAGTGGTCAACGATAAACTTGTGCCAGATAATGTCACAGAGGACGAGAAGGAAGTTGATGAGTTCTTTAAATTATGAGAATGTTCTGGTTGTTGATGAAGATGGTGGTGTTGATGATGATGCTGTTGTTGTAATTGCTGTTGTTGAAAGTGCAGATGATAATGTTTCAGTTGTTCTTGTTGATGATAATGATGTTGGGAGGAGGGGTTGTTGTTGTTGGTGGAAGACACAAAGCCTGAAATTTGGTTTTTAGGGGTTTGTAAGGTTTGTTTTGCTTTAATTTTTATTGTTTTATTATTTATTTGAATTTTTATTCATTTTTTTTCTTTTTTGTTGGGATTTTCTTTAACTTATATAAAATAAGAAGTTAAAAGAAAAGTTACGAAAAAAAAACGTTATAAAACACTTAAACGAAATGTAAAAATATTTAAAATAATAATAAATGTATATGTTTTCGTATATTTATATTGAATTAGTGTTTTGTTGTTTGTTTAAAGCTGATTTATAATTAAAAAAAAAAAACAGAAGCATGCCAATCATTACTTTTAGAATTAGAAAAAAAAACTTTGTTGTTTATTATTTTAATTAAAAGGAAAGAAGACGAGCATTTCTTTCAAACTTCAATTAAACATTGGCGGTAACAGAGCAGTTAATATTTTTAAGAGTTGTAAGTAGTGGTGAGTTTGGTTAAAAGTTTGTTTTTTTTTTAATTTTCTTTCAGAAGAGAAATTAATTATGGAGGAGCAGTTAGCGAGCATAAATTATTAAATGAAAACATTTGCAATTCTCTATGATTTGATAACAAAAGGTTTTCAGCATTGACAAACGCATATAGAAATACAAAAAAAATTCTCAAAAATGCACATAATTGTAGAATTTTTTTCTATAAAATTTTATATAAAAAAACAACAAAAAAAACACATAAAATAAATTTGGTTGTTGGGACTTATTAATGTGTAAAAAATAATTTTGATTTCGAATAAACTTATTAATTGGATTTTTTTTTTATCGCAGAAGACAAAAAAAAAGAGAAATCATTTTTAACAAAAACAAAATAAAAACAACTAAAATTAAATTTCGAACTCACCAATATCTGAGTTAAGATTTAAAAAGGTATCTGCCTTGAAAAAAAAGTTCTAAATGAGTTTTGACCTCTAAATGAGTTTTGACCTACAAGTGTGTTTTAGAACCAGTAAATTTTTTAATCTATAAATCAATCAACCTCAAAACAATTCAATACAAAATTAAAAAAAAAACACACAATTTTGCTTTAATAAAACAACCCCCTAAATATCTGACGCGTCCATATGTGCAAACATGTTTGTGCATGTCTGATATACAACCATTTTACATTTAATATCGAATGTTTTTTTTTAATTCGAAATAAAGCTATTAGAATCAGTACGTCGATTAGGACCCTCCACACAATTGGAAGTTTATTTTTGCTTTACTGGTTAATAGTACATATGTATTTTACAAAAACAATTAACATTATTTTAAACATTTCAACTTCCTTATGCCTAAATTTATTGTAAATTTTAATATTAAAAACATTTCTAATATGTTAATTCTTTATACCATGTTTTCACTTAAGCCCATTAACATGCTTCGCTCTCTCATTCGTGATTTGGCCCCCAATTATCGATTCAATTACGTTGTTTTCCATAAAAATCTTTTAAGACCGAATAATTAGTTTTACAGCCAATTCAATTTGAATTTCAAAAAAAAAATGTCATCCTTGATTTTAATCGTCGTTTTTAATTGAAAATTGTTTGTAGGAAAATAGCAAAAAAAATTTAAATTGCTTTGCTAACTGGTAAATCCACAATTTTACGACTGGCTTTAATATCTTATACAAAAAGTCAAATAAAAGTCGAATAAAATTCTGTTCTTCTCAAAGAAACCTCAACTAATTATTTTGTCGGTGTTACGGTCACATAAAAAATATGCTTTAAAAATTAAATGAAAAAATAAAACAAATCTGTCAAAAAGTATGTAACACAAATCGCCTTTCAGCTGCAACTCAATAGTTTTTACCTAAATCATTTATTTAAATGCACTGCGACCAAGAGAGCCTTAAGGATCAAGGGTACCTGGCACGACTTTCGTTTGGGAGATCAAACAGTTCCAAGATATTTCCAAAAGATCTAAGAACTGAACTTAACACTGGGATTGAGAATATTCATCGCGAGGTATTTAAGAAGGCGTCGATATACACTGATAAGCCAGGGATGGAAACTGGAACGAAAATCTTCACTGTTACACCTAAAGTTTTAGTCATTCAAACAAGGCGGTCACCGTAGTTTATTGGCCCGGTTCTGTAAAACAAATTTCAACATATCAGGCAGGTTCTGCATTCCACTTTTAATTTGAAATCACTTCAAATTGAATTGTTGGCGTTTTGCAATCTATTTACGTTTCATTTTCGTTTTTTTTTTTTCAAACATTCATATACAAACATACGCTCCTTAAGCATTGAGTTCCAATTCAGTAAACAGTTGAGGACTACAGTTCATAAATTCAGCGATGTCAGACTGCGTTGAGTTCCAGGGAACTTCGAGATACCCGGGAATGAGGCTGCGGATGCACTAGGATGAAGGGAGTCTGGGATAGACGCCAAGATAATAACAAGTCAGTTATTCCCCTACTGCGTATGAGTTCTTTAGGAGGAGTGAAGGATACTTGAGAGACAAGACGAGCAGGAATTGGCCTAATGCTGCAGGTTGTGGGGGGGTCTAAAATCTCTATAGCAGGAAGCATCGGTAAGCCGGACCAAGGCTCTCTTGTCTGTGGGTAAGAGGAGCCGAAAACTACTCGATATATTTTTAAAAGTCACTGTTGCATTAAGTCATTGTCGGCAAATTAACAGCAAAACGCTGTTGACTATTGCCAGTTATGTTAAGCCGCGAAAGGAGCACCTGCTTGGTCAATGGCCGGTACTTGTTAGAAGACAATGTGGGCACTTTGTCAGCCATTTATGATGCGAAAGAAGCGAAATGGCTTACAGGTACACACAAAAAATAAATCAAGTTATCTTTACTTAAATCAAGCCGTAGCGGTGTCACAAGTACGGTGAGTACGGATTTTCTTAAACCAAGTACGCTTTATCTAGTACATTTAAGCCAAAAAAGGATAAATTTAAGCTCGAAATCTTACTTAAAGCAAGCTAAAAGAGACTCTTCTGATAGGATTCCCGCTGCCCTTTAACCTAAGTGTGTTAGTAAATCCCTGTCTTGAAGGGGAGTTCGAGTGTAGCGGGTGTGACCATTTTTCTTGAATAATTCAAAAATGTATAAAAAAAGAAGTCTACGATTTTAAAGAGTTAAAAGTTTTTAGTCAGTTAATACTTATCAGGTAGATACTTAAATAGCATGTCTTCGCAGAATGGCCCCTAAAAGCATGCTACGAGTGTGATCATATAAATTTGAGCTTTATAGTTTCGTATTTAATTTTATTTCGTAATACATATATTCTCGAAAGCCGCATAATTATAAGCCCTAAAGTAAGACTAATTTAAACGTATTGGCATCTTTTTATCCGTGGTACCATGCTTTCAACTTTTATCTTACAGCGAAACATTAGTTTGGCATTGTATTAGGAGGCATAATTGATTCCGTAATACTTAAGTGTTTGACTTAGAAAAACTACAGAAGGTTGCACTTGTCTTTGGGAAAGGGCTTTGGCAGGTTGTGAAAACGATAAAACAGGTAATTTATGGTTGATAATTGCGTGTTTAAAGCATTAAATACATTCCTCGCTACAGGCTACCGAACACAACCAGTCAAAAATAGAATACACGTGTGCTTATGAGAATAATTTTTTAATTGCTACAATGCAACACAACTACGGGTTGTTGTCAATGCTAATTTTGTGGCGTGGTCGAAATTAAACTAATTTCTATTTTTATACGCGACAGTTAACAGATTAGTGCTGCCAATACGGTTAGATGCAAAAAATATAGCTTAAACAGTACTAAAAGACTTTAGGTGGCACCACAGAAAGTCGTGTTGCTTATATGTTTATTTTGTAGTGGTAGTCTAGTAAATATTTCAGTAGCAGCCAGTCGGACACAAATTTAGCAAGAAACTTTTGTGTTCGTGTGTCCCTGTGTTCTTGTAGCTTGAATGTGTTTAATGCATAAGTGTGTATGGCTGTATTCCAAAACGCAGTTTGCTTTGCATTTCAAATTTTCAATTTCTTCCCTTATACACTCCTTACTAATTTGACGTTTTTTGCTTCCAGGACATCAATATAGCTACAAACACTCATTAAGAAGTATAAGATGTTATCAAAAACCTCATCTTTGTTTTAAGGAAAAACTTGAAATTTTGTGATGCAGAGCAAACTGCGTTTTGGAACACAGCCTACATCGTAATGAAAAAGTTTAAGTTATACAAGCTGTTTAAGCGTTAGAATGACCAAATGAAACTATATTTGCATTGCAAATAAAATGTAATAATCAAAATCTAGTTTCTGAATACTGTTTATTAATTGAATTAAAAAGAACCGGCTTATTATTAAAGTAAAACAATTCACTGTTTTAAAAAAGGCTAAAACCTTACAAACAGGATTGTCATGAAAACCGATAGTTGTCGGAATCTGATTTAGAGAAAGCTATAAAAACTTTTGTGTAACGACTTTTTACATTACAAGTTTGGAGCTTGAAATAAAACCAGTATTCTAACTTAGAAATAAAAAAATATTTTCTGAAATCAGTGGGCAAATTACGGGACTCAATTCGAATCGAATTTTAAAAACGTTTATTAATTCCTTTATCAAAAACATTGATAATTCGATAGATCGAATTAATTTCTGATTCGCAAAATTTTCTCCCAGATTAAATATTTTACCTTATTATTAATTTAAAACAAATTAAATGTTTTTTTTTAAGTTTCTTAAATAAAAAAAAAAGAAAAACCAAAAAATACATCTTATACACGACTTTATTTTTAATTTATAATAAAAATATTACTTCTAAAATTTTATAATTCCATGCAATTAATTAAGGATATGGGGCAAAGATGAGCCCCCCACATATAGGAAACCCATCTTATTTTATACTGTGCAAACGACGCAAATGATCGGAAAGCTTAAAGTTATGATGAAAAGCACGATTGCAAATATGGCAAATAAACTTTTTCGGCTGATTACATTCGCTACGCATATGACGTTTTAGGGTCGATATTGTTTGATATTTACGGCCACAATTTATACAATTGTAGGGATAATTTACAATCACTCGTCTATCGATATTAACAATGGCTTCAGTTATATCATATGTGGGATTATTAGTAATAGTTGCATTAACAATTTGTTCCTGAGTTTCGGCAAATTTAGCAGGCGGCCTGAGAGAGAAGTCATAAAAGTAGAAAGTAAAAACAATATTCAATTAACCCACTTGACTGGCATACTTACATACAATTGTATGTAAGAGTTCTAGAAAAGTTGAAAAAGATTTCATTACCTTCGTTTCCTAACACTACGAGTGACCTGGGTAACTACTGCGGTGCGAACATTATGATTGCGATATGAACGACGTTTTGACATAATTGAACATTTATTGGCATTACTTTGTATGGCAGTGACAGCAGCAACTGCCGCTGCTGGCGGTGTGGTCGAATTAACAACGGAATAGGACAAGGAACTTGTGGTGGCGTTTATGGAATTTTTGGTGTCAAGGTCAGAAAGTAGTAACTCTTGATGGTGCTGATGATGATAATGATGATGATGATGATGTTGTTGATGATGTACATTTGTGGTTGTTTCGTTTCTTTCTGCAGAGTAGACAGAAAATATAGAAAGAAATTAAAACAACATCATCAATAATCATTCAATTAAGCAATCAATCATTATAAACGTTTAGTTATTTTAGTATTATTTAGAATTTTTATTTTTTTAAATGTCCAAAAGAAGTTACACTTTAGAAATTTTAAATTTTTTTTCAAGCAACAAAATCATTTGTGTTAAAAAAAAAATTAAGGAAAATATCAAATGAAAAATATTTAAAAAAAAAGAGACGACACCACATCACCACCACATTTTTTGTTTGAACGCTATTGTTATGCACTTTGAAGTAGTGTAAATTAGAAATAAAAAATTATTGTTAAAAATATTATAGATCATTCCAAAAAAAAAAAGTATATTAAGAAACTAATACTTTTAGTCATATGAATATGTGTAAGTTTGTATGTAAGTATCTATTTTTGTATATCAAAAGAATATGCCAGCTTTAAATAATATCGAAAATTAAAAAAAATTCAACCACATAACCATTAAAAAAACTATTACAAAATCAAATGTCTTAAAAAATTTTTAATTTTAAATCTTAAAACCCTCAAACAGCTTTTTTAAACACAAAATTTTTGCATTATATGCATGTGTGTATGTATACACCGATAATGTATAAAAATAAACGAAATACAAAAAGGATTTTTTTCTCTTAAACGTCATAAGCACCAAAAACAAAACCAAACAAGAACTAGGTCAAGGTCATTTAAAATTTAAGTATGTATATACAAACATATGTATGTGCACATTATTTGATTTGTATACAAATAAGAGTTGATCAGTTTTTTGACATTTTCTAAAACCTGGGGGCAAATTACGATATTCAATTCGAATCGACATTTTACTCGATCGATCGATGTGTCAATGCTTTTAATATGGGAATTCTAATACGAATTTTAAATTTCGGTTCGAATCTAATGCCATAATTTGCCCCCCGGATTTTCAATACATAATTTAAAAATTTGAACGGGTAAAAACATCAGTTAATTTATATTAAATAGAAAAAACAGATTTAAGCCGTATTTTTGTTAATTAATTGTGAGTAAAAGTTTCCGTAAGTTGATTATAAAAAATAATTGGTGGTACAGGGTGTCCGCCGGCAAGGTATACTGCTTTGTTTTGCCGCCATTTTGGTAAACATTAGTCTTGACAATTCATATTTGGCAGTCGTGAAGTAGAGACTGTCAAATTTATTATGGAATTTTCAGTAAGCCAACGTGTTTAATCGTTACAACATGACAGCCCTTGACAACCCCGATTTGCATTAAAAAATCATTTTCATTTGAATGGATATTTGAATAAACAGAATAGTCGGTTCTGGGCAATGGAAAATCCTCAAATTACTCAACAGTGACCTTTGCATTAATCAAAAACGTCAGTCTGGTGTGCAATTTGGCCAAAAGGAAGTGATATCGTGATGATTGACAACTTTTTAATGGCACAAATGCATGTTTTGCGCTTGGTTAACATGTGGTATCAACAAGAGAGTGCCACATCGCATACAGCCAGGATTAAAATGGAATTACTGCGGGACCGCTTTCCACAACAAAATATTTCAAAAAATGGTGCTGATAATTAACCTCCACGGTCGCCTAAGTTGAATGCTCCGTTTGGACTTCTTTTTGTAGGAATATCTGGAAAGCAATGTTTATTCAAACCAACAAGAAACGCTAAAGATACTCAAACAATATATTCGTGATAAAATTAATTAAATACCGCGTAAATATAATTAAAAATGTGCTCAAAAGGACTCACATTTGTGTGGCTAACAGAGGCGGACATTTATCTGATATTGTATTTCATACATAATTGCCGACATTAAATAAAACATCAATATATGTAAGATCCATTCTCTCTTATCATTTAATTAAAAATTATAAACAAAGTAGTATACTTTGCCGGACACCCTGTACTATATGGCGTAAAACGTAAAACGGTCCTAAATGAGGAAAATTATTTTCTAAAAAAAACACTACGTCTAAAAGATAATGAAAACGGTCGAAATAAAAGTAGTTGTTACAAGTTTTATTTTTTTTAGAGTTTATAGTGATTATCAAGGCAACCAAAATAATGCCCTTAAAAAGGCTTTTATACGCATAAAGTATGCGGTGAAAAGGTAATAATATGCTTCAACAAATTAGAATTTATATGCTTTAGAGATAAAAATGAAGAGTTATGAGCAAGGTCGGTAACCAATGCCGTTACGGATACGGTTAAAATTTGGTTATCGGCATTGATACCGATGCCAAAATAATTTCTTTGCAAAATACAGTTTCCTTTGATTTCGGTGGTATAAAAAACCCCACCTCCCTTGATACCAGCACTACAATTATACGATTCAAAAATAAAAATTCTATAAATTATGCAAGTAGCAAAAACAATTTATAATGTTAGTTCAAAATAATATTGCTAACTTTACGTTCCACAATTGCAACCCTGCTATTGGGGGTTATTCTGCATTTCGATTACGATTCCGCATCCATGCATGTATCACAATAGAAATAAAAAAATTATTTTTTTCAATTTTAACATTAGGAAGGAACCACAAGATTATAGTACGAAATGACGAAAAATCCAAAATATATTAAGTTATTTGTAGCCAAACTATTCCTTAGTGAAGAAGGCCGACGAAGAATATTTCGAGTCGAAATGCAGAATAGGGGTGGATGATTGTTTTGTGTCCTAACAAACAAAGTTATAAAGGTCACTGCAGTATATTTGATGTTTCATTTTCCACCAATTTTTTCGTCTTGAAACTTTGGTAAACAAAAAGCTTCGCACCACAAAGAATTTATATAAGTGTCAGGGTTGCCAAAGTGGGTATTTGCGTCAATTACCAACAAAAATATAAGCAAGACAAATAAAATGGATGCTCAAGTCTTAATTTAATTACAAAAAATTATTTTTTGCATAAAGGAAGTTCTAAATAGTTTTCAAACATTTTAAGTCCCATCCGACACTTTGGGATTTTTTTTTGTTACTAACAAATTCAAGCAATAGATTATTATGAAAAGTTCGGTCAGCGTTCGGTGAAAACGCCGAGCCCCCAATATGGCCCGAACACTTTTTACTGAACCCCGAACGTTCCGTCAGGCTCTAGTAAACACCATTAAGTAAATACCTTCACCGGTATAACAATACCGATATAATCAAAATACCGATACTAATATCGAATGACAAATTTTTTTAAAACCGGTACCGATACCGTTTTTCGTTGCAGTTGCCTACCGTGATTATAAGAATCCGAAAATGCAGATTTTAAAATTAAGTTGTGTTAACGAATTAAAATTTACAAAAAAAAATCCGGTACAAATTAAAAAAGGGGGAAACCAAAATGATTTTAAAGTATACGGTTATAAAACTAGTAGAGTATCGAATTTTTGTCAAATTAAAACAAGCCAGAATGGGTTCAGATTAAAAATAAATAAGAAAAAAAAAGGTGGCAATACTCAAAAGATTTTTTGTGGGGGTTTCCTCAAATAAAAAGATTTTTAAAAAACGGATTTTACAAAATATATGCTCATTAAGGAAAGGGAAAATATGCTGTTATATGCAAACATATGCTCAAACAAATTGATGCCAAAATTAAATAAAAGTTCCGAAACGGATGAATAACAACATTAAAAGTTAATGCGACGCACAGAAAAAATATGATTTTGCATATTTTTGAATGTCCTGGTGATCATGTACTGACAAATCTTCTTTCTTTTCATACGCTTGAATGAAAATCCCGTCAAACCTTTTTAAGGGCTTTTCCTGAGAAAAATAGTTTTTTTGTAAAAATAATATATTTATTTTATAAAAAAAATCACAATTAACCAGCATGTTAAAAAAAGTATTTTATACACGATCATGAGGTAAATATACTTTAAAATTCAAATTGGCAAAGTCACAACCGTCAGTCTTCTGGTGGTTATTAAGAGCAGAAATCATATTTTTTAGTGTTTAGCTACTATTAATTGTAAAATCAATTACCATCCTTAAAAATCTACACCTTGTTTAATATAAAGTTTTGCAACAGTCTCAACCGTTAGTCAAATTAACAGGTTTGTTACAAAAACTAACATTTCTACGATGTCTAATCATAAATATCTTGGCCTCCCTTAAGGTATGCAACTGTTTATAATGTCTTAAACCTGATACTTGACTTCTGTATGGGCCAAAATTTTAAGCTCAGCCGAAATTCGATATTAGACAAAAACTCAAGTGAGATCAAAAATTTAATAAATGAATTTAATAAATGGAGTGTACTTTCCAAACTGCAATTGGTTTCTAAGGAAATGCTTCTTAGAACCTTAAAGTTAGATAAACTAGCAGACATTTGTGCAGTAAAGTTAAGAAACCCCCAATTCTGGCAGTTGAAAGTTATTAAGACACGTGAACAATGCAGTTTCTTTATTAAATAACATTGCAATGTATGGTGCAGGTTAATGGCAATATGCCAGTGATTCAATATATATTTTTAAGTTACTTTATGCCATTCAAATAACTGATTGGCAATTAAAATAAACAATTTCGTTAACAACGAGCGAAGCTGCAGATAAAGCAATTGACTAAAAATTGCATAATTTTTGTTGTTCCAGACATTAAATAATTATCATTGCTTCCACGAAGCCAGTTTTAAAATTAAAATTTTTTAATTGAGCTTAAGGACCATTTAAATAACATTAAGACTTGTTACAAAATAAGTTGGTAAAAAAAATAAACATTCTATGTGCATACTTCAATGACTTTAGCCATTTGATGGGAGGAAGACAATATTTTCAAACATTAAAAGCAATATTTATTCAAAAAAAAAATATTTTAACGTTTACAATTTTAAAACAAAACACAAACTGACTCTTTCAGAGCGCAAATTTTTGTCTAATTACGACCTTAGGCTTGACTAACAATGAAATGTTGTAAAAGAAACTCTATCAGGTTTTAGCTAATATTTAAGCATGATTAAAGCTTCAAAACGTTTTTTTCCTAAATCGTATTCATACTGTATTTTAGCTAACAAATGGCTTAATTGATTTATTAAGAGACAGGAAGGCAATAACATGTGGTAGAGTTACCATATCCATATTGTTTAAAAAAAGGAACATCCTTCAAGGGGGGTATATTTTTTTAAGTAAAATTAAAGTGTTATTTTATTTCATCTCATATCTTTTTTTTTGTTTTAAAGACATTTATCCTGTTTCAAAATAGCTTGAATTTATAGGGAAGTCGTTAAACTTCAATTTTGTCATACTTTTCTTCTCAAAACATACCAAAAATGGTACAAAAACTCTGAACTTTTCATCTCTTTTACAAAAACTAATCAAAATTCAATTACCTACACTGAAAAAAATCAATTAAAAAATATCTAGTTTTTTTTCGTACATATTAAAAAAAAAGCACGAAAACCTTTCGTAATATTAATTTTCGTAATAAACTTTCATAGTTTCAACAAAAAAAAAAAACTTAATAAGATCGTATAATTTAACGAAAGCATTCATAAGTTTTTTTATACGTAAATTATACAAAAGTTTCGTTTAAACTGAGAAGTCAAATTTTAGACCAGAAATTCGTGATTGCTCAAAGGTAACGATCATCTTCCGTCATACATTTTGCGTTATATTTACGAAACGTTCATTTAATTACAATATAAAAATTTGTCATTCCGTTTGTAATTTCTTTAAGATCCATCTGCGAATCCATAAAGTATATATGTATTTCCTTGGTCCTTATAGATAGGAAACCCGATTTAGCGATATCCGTCTGCCAGTCTGTGCGTGTTATGGTTGATATTAACTTTTTGGTCGCATTGACCCGTATAAAACTATCAGAAATATCTGCGAGAAAATCAGTATTAAAAACCAGCAAAAACGCTCTATAACTGACCGAGATATAAACCAAAAACCAAGACTACCTCTGTTAATTCCTCTAATATTTGTTCATAAAAACCGCTACAGCTGCGCCAGAGTTGCCATTACACGGGTGCATCGTAAGACCGCACCCAATTGATTTTTCTCCAAACTTTTTTGCGGAACACCCTATATTCAGCCCCTAACAGGGTCGCCATATAAAATTTAAAAAATTAGGGTAAAAACCCCTAAAACTTTCCCGGATTTGAACTAAGATGAATCAAATTAGTCATAAGCCCCTATAATTCTCCCTCCCAAACATATTCCAAGAACATACTTACCCCCATCTAAAGGTGTTACCATACAAAATTTACAAATATAAGTGAAAACGCCCATAACTTCCTCAGAGTCGGCCTAAGAAAAATAATGTATATGTGGATAGGTCAAATGTAGGAGTGACCCCGACTCAATTTTCCTTGTAAACATTTTCAACAACAAGGGGCTGACATTCGTAAGGTAAAAGATGTCTAGCAACTCTATCAGTAAAGCAGCTCGTAAAGTTAAATGCTCTGATTATTTTTGTCTGCAAATCTAAAGCTAATGAATTCTGGGTTGAAGTCGTATAAAGTTAGAAAGTTTTAGACTGCAACGCAGTAAAGAACTTATTTAAAAGCAAATAAACGAGCGAAAAAAATGAGGTGTGATGGGTGGTAAAACTTATGTTTATGGCTGATAAACGAGGTAATGTGTAAAAACAAAACCGGACAAAACAAAAAATTTTTAAAAAAATCCAAGAAGCTTTTTGCGTGGAATACCATTCACAGCTGTAGCCAAAAGAAAAAGCACGATAAAGACAGAAATATATACATATTACGGAGCGACTTCTATACGGGTATTCATCTTTAAGACAGCAGAGTGCCTTCATATTTCTGGCCCGGTTTAGCAATGTTCCACTATGAAAGAAGGCCCTTAAGTGGTATTCAAGCCCAATAATATTCCTACACTTCACTCCAACTTTGGCCCATGGAAAGGTATTAATTAGGCTCTTGCAAAAAAAAAAAAAAAAAAAAAGAAAAAAAAAAAAAAAAAAAAACGACACAGAAAAGGTATCCAAAACCTCGTTACTATAACTCGCGAGAAGTTCTCGCATCAAAAAAATTCAATTTAATATTAAAATTTTTTATAAAAATTTATGGTTTCCAAGGATGGTATGTTTTCTTAACGATTAATAAGTAGTAAGTAGACACTAGAGGTCTGCTTGACTACACCCAAATGCCGTTTAAATACATTCGTTTGTTTTTCAACAACATAGTGTTTTTCATTCAATGTTAAACAAAGTAAATGAATGAACCCACAAGCGAAAGCAAATAAAAAACAACTTCAACCGAAAACAAAATATTACCCATACATTCATATAAATAAATACTGAATAGAATGTGTGAATATTGCTGTATGATTGGTGTAAAAAATTATTATTCATTTGTGTTTGCAAATTCGTCGTTATTGTTGTTGTTAAACATTCATTAACTCGAAAAAATACCTGAATGTTTTTATAAAAACTCTAACTGTAATGAGACTTTGCTATGTTTTTGTATTTTCAAGTGTGTTTTATACACATTCAAAACGAAACTGTAAAATGAATGTGTTCTTCTTGTATCATTGAGTGTAACACACAATACATTCTTTCTTGTGTTGTTACTGGCTTAACTTTATTTATCTCCCATAGAATGAAAAATGTTTGAATGAATATTGTTTTTGTTGTGTATAGGCAATCAAATGAATATAGTCATGCAGGTGTCTAGTAGACACTGCAAGAACTTAATTTTTGCTCATAATGATCACTTGAATACTGTGACGGGTGTGAATTTACAAATCTGAATTTAAGATAATTTCGAGTTGTGTAAATTATTCTTAAGAACGGGTTTAATTTTACCGATTTTTACGATAAATTTCTTTTTCCACCAAAACAACCCTTTTATAAAATGTGACGGATGTGATATTGTCATGAAAGCGTAACACAAGAAGAGCCAATTATTCAGTATGTGACAAGGTACACGTATATCAGGTAGCCTCAGATAAACAGCTGAGTAACGGTATTTCGTTATATTAATGTCAAATTTTGTTTATGTTTATGTATTTTCTTCCTTTTTTCCAAACAACAAGAAAAGTAAGAAAAGCTCAAAAAGAAGAAGAAATATTTTGTGAGTTTTTTTATTTGTCTTTGACATTCTTATGACGTTTTTAGCTGTTTTTGTAGAATCGCTCCTACCCTATAAGTGTACCCTGGATGTGATCAATTTAAGCTCTTGCGAGATAAATAAAAAATATGAACCATTTTTTTATTATATTTCGATTAATTATGGTTTCTTTAAAACGTTTATTCATAGATTCTTTTTATTAAGAAACTTCGATTTTTCCTCTAATTTAGGCCGTTTCACGTGTAATTGATCATAATTTTTTCTCTGGTTCATTCTGTCTCTGGCAGGTAAAGTTAAAATTTCTCGGCTAAAGAGCTTCTTACATACAAACGAGGCTGAGGCCGATTTCAACTGTATGTGAGCCACCTTATCCAAAAAGGTAACGGAAGCAACTAGTTTTTAGGTTTAGTTATTTGTGCCATTACATAACGCCATATCCAAAAATTAATAAATTAATAAAAATAAATTAATCAATTGAGTTTAACAGTTATGGCTATGGCGAGTCACCTATCATCTAATACAGAGTTACCCATAAGTTTGAATTGAAAAGCTGTTTTGTTTGGTTATGGTTATGTCACGTATAATTTAACCTTTAAGGGAACGGGCTCACCCTAAAATGTGCACGGCACCATTTAAAAGATCCCAACTTTTTAAGTAATAAATTGTTTCAATTTATTTCCGTTTATATATTTGACTCAAATTTCATGGTCAAAATAAAACAAGTAAAATTAAATTTTTTTTCACAATAAGATGTTGTTGAAAAATGGGCGAGCAAAACCCCCTAATATTGACTTTGCTAAACGCTAAAAAAAATAAATGTTAATGCAACAGTATTAAAGGAATAAAATTTGCCAGAGTATTTTTCGATTAGAGGTACGTTCATAGACCATTTATTAGTTGTATCTTAAAAGATAACAGTGAGCATTTGGCAATAACAAAAAATATCGTTTATCTTTGGAAATTTTACGTGAATCAATAAAGAAACAATTTTAATTAAATGGAAAGTGATAAATAAATAAAAAAAAATGTAAGTAACAGTAAATATTCCGCTTTTATTGATGTTTGCAGAAACCTCTCTCAACGAAAATTTTTAGTGTGTGTCCCTGCTCATTTACGTTTACCCCACTCCGAACACAAGCTTGAAAACAAACATTTTTTGCTGACGTTATTGCTTATGTTCAAAAATAAAAAATGCACTCTAGCCCTAGCGATAAAAAAAATTCCTTTATCTGAGCTTCTTTTACCTGCTAAGTTTGTTTAAGAATCCATATTACGAAGGACAATTATGTCAAGTTTTAGAAAAATTAAAGGAGTCAAAACGTCCTTTATTTATAGAAATAAATAATACTTTCTACATTGAAAATAAAACGTAGATGTAATTTTACAAGGGTACTACAAGGCCCTGAAAAAGGAGAACTGTACCAAAATTTTGTCCTCGATGCCAAGAATAATTAAAACCTACATGCAATTACAAAAATATGGAGTTTGCATAAAAGTATGAAAAACTCAGGATATTTGCGGCAAGACGGCGTCCTAAAAAAAAGGACTGTGCTAAAAAAAGGACGAGTGGCAACTCTTAATTTTTGCAATGACAAAGAAAAAAAAATCTATTCAAAAGAAAATGTAGCTTTAAAAAAGTTTGAGGAAACCTAAATCAAATTCCGAGGGCTAAGCATAAAGGCCGTTCCGCCATAGTGCGGCGTTGGAGTATGGCGGCAAGCGGTATTCAGTGTTTAATTTTTATCAAAATTAATATTTATAAAATAGATCTTAATATTTTTAAAAACAATTTCCTAGCTAGTGTGAAAAAATAGGACTTGGGTCCTTGGATTTCCTAACAAAACATTGATCAAAAATCTATTTTCGCGACATATATCATGCCATACGTAAGCAGGTTTGTAAGTTTTGTAAGCTTTGTCATCTTGATATTCCCTTACTAACCTACCTACGGCGAAACAGAGTTTTTTGCTGGGTTATAGCTAAAGCTAGAATGTTATCGGACGTATAATTAGCTTTTTGTTAATATAAGTATTCTTTAAGCTATAACTCTACGTCATCGTGATTTCATATATCGAGTGGCCATAAATAAGAGTGATCACAAAGTGATGAAATTTTAATTGATAAAACATAATAAAACCTTAAATTTGGTTGTTTTATCTCCAAGGATTCGTTTACTTTTTTAACGCACAGAAAAAATGTCAGCTTAATAAAATTTAGTATAAGTATGTATATAAGTAATAGCATACTTGGTGACATGTCCAAATTTGTATTCAATCCTAAGCAAAAATACGCCTACCCAGGGTACCCTGCGCCTACCTGAAAAATTTTCCTTTTCAAAAAAATAAAAAAAAATGTATTTATAGGGTTTGTTGTACATTGTTTGTTTATAATTTCATTAGTTCTTACACCAAATCATCAGTAGACTTCAACCAAATTCCTAAAAAAAATCTTCCTTTATATAATATCCTCAATAAACTTATTGAGAATTATTATAAATAAACCAAAACATTTAAGATTTCTTTTAAGAAACCCAACAAACCATTTTTTACTAAGGAACTGTCATTTGACTAACGGTATTTCGTGTATGATTAATATTTCCAAAAAAAAAAAAAAAAAAAAAAATGAGCCTGCTTGTAAATGCATCACTGCGATGCATTACGACACTTGGCTTTGCAAAAATTATATATAGATGCACAATTTTACCCAAAAAACATTTTTTTTTAATTGAAAAATTTCTATAGATTTTGCTTAATTTAACTTTTTTAAAATATTGTATCAGTTTTCGTAAAAATTTGCGCTTGTGATGCAGCGCAGGAATGCATTTACGAATTGACCAAATATTAATACATATTATTATAACAAATACATACCTGGTTAAAAATTCGGTTACAAATATAATGGCCGTTACCAAAATAAATTTGATTTTTACTATAACAAACCCATGTTTACAATGTTGTGTGCAGACTTTGAGCAACAGTAATTGAAAAACAACGCAAGACTTTGGGATATTTCACATAAGAGCTAATAGAATTGTTTTCTATTGGAAAAATTGAAAATTAAATTTCCTACATCGACTATAATCATTTTTAATCAACCTACGTGACAGTGTGGTACTCTTTCACAGCAAAGAATTTGTTTAGACAAGAACATAACGTCGGCAAAATTAAGTTGAAATGTTTGTATCTTTCTAGGTGTAAAGAAAACCAAGTTTATGAAATTTGATATTTTAAAATATGATGTTAAAATCACAACTGATGATTTTTTTTCTATTGGCAGCTGAAGCGCCAACTAAACATAAACAAAAGAATTTAATTTTTTACTGATATTATCTCGTGCAAAACAGGCAAGGATGGTTGAACATATATTAGACATCCGTGTAAATTAAGTTGAATGTCCAAACAGTAATTAAAACGTAAGGTAAATCCATTTAAGGTTGCCATATTTTTTGTTTATTTGCTTCTCGTTTCCACTACGTATTTTATACGTGAAAGGCATTCGGAATTCGCATCGATACTGTCAAATTTAGTTTTATTTTAAATTGAGGTTGTAAAAGCCCAACATGATTTATCTAGATCTACCTTTAGATTGCCGAAACTTTTTAGGCAAATTATTTTATAAAAAAAAGACTGAAACCCCTATGTTTCTTTCTGTACCCCTAATTATAACGCCTACAGGTATATGGACCCGAAATTAATTTATGGCCATGCATTTATGTACGTATGTATACTTTGAATGGATTTATTTTTTAGAGTGTAACAATATAAATATGGAGTAAGTTTTAAGCTAAATCGATTTTTTTTTTGTTAACGTTTCTAAAATCTTGAAATATTTTTTAATTTAATCGAGCTTGAGGTCAATGTTTTTTTTTTGTATTATTTTAACTTATTTTCATTATTATCCGATATTTCGCTTCAAAATTATAGGAATCTTCTTCAGGGATTTTTTTCAAAAGAGTCAATTTAAAATTTTGCTTTTTAATAAATTTTGTTAAAAATGATTTTCTCTTTAACTTTATACTTCCAAGACAACTAAAAAAACCGAGTTTTCTTCCTGAGCAAATATTTTTTCTTTTGAAAATTTTGTTAAATATCTTTTGCCTCCTAATACTTAAATATAATTAAATCTATTACTTACATTTTGGCGTTCAAGTAAAAATTCTTTTATATAAATGATTCAAAATCATATAAAAAAAGAATTTTTGTGTTTCCAAGTGGTTTCCTCTTGCAGTTTCTTTTTTAAAGATGCGCACGCTTTTAAGAATACGACAAATGCAGTGGTGGTGGTGTTTATGGTAAAAAAAAATTATGGGGGATTCTTGCTAGTAACTATACTTAAGTAAATAAAGGGCCTAATTACGTAATACGCAATGCATAAAAATGCAAAGAGTTGTGTGAAAAAATAAAATTTAAAAAAACTTTTCCATACATTTTGTTTTTGTTTTAGGGCGTTGCGTTTCAGGAAATAAGGGGGAAAATTTACTTGGCACTTTTTTGTTATATTTCTAACAGGTAGATTTGCTCAAAAGCTATAGTTTAAACTCTGTAATAAGTTTTTTAATTTTATTTAAGTATTTTTTTTATTGTTGTAAATTATTCCAAAAAAATCTTTATTCTTTTTTAATAAATTTAAACTAACAAATAACTTGTAAGACAAGATTCACACACATCAGGTATACTTGATCAGTTTTGTTCAATTCTCTTTGGAACTTGCATTTACGTTCACACACATTTCATGGAGTTACGTCAAAACACCAAAAAAAGGAAAACCAAACTTTCTCTTACTATTACTAATCATCTTTTCCCGACCCTCCTAAAAGATGAAGACTTTACGATTCGAACTTGATGTGTGTGAATCTCGTCTAATTACGAAGTTTACTCTTTTATGTAACTGACCTTGTAAGTCATGCCCAAATCTTAAAAAAGGAATAAGGGGACGTTTTTTTTAAATTTAAGTTTTTAGTTTTTACTCAGCCTACACACGGTTTGTACCAAAGCGTTATTTCCCTGTAATTTGTAATAGTTTATATAATTTTCCAATACTTGCAACATTTACATGGTTTGCACTGAACTTATTTGTAAAAAAAAAAATTGGAATTTAAAATTATCTGTGCCAGTGGCTTACGATATAGTTTGAATAATGAAACCATTTTATTTAATTTTGTAACAACGTTTTTTTGGTGCCCCGGTAGATCAGCTAGAAGATTGTGGGTTCGAATCCCACCAGAGACCCTGGTAAGTCTGCTTCATCCTGTTGTTTGTTCTTTCTTCTTTTTCATTCTCTTTATTTATTCATTCCTTCTATCTGCACCCTTTCTGTCTGCTACCTCGACATGTAACACAAAGGGAACACATTGAGGGACCCAAGTGAGCTGTATCCTTTCATTTAACGGTTGCCTACAACGTTTTTTCTTTTAGTAATTAATTTAAGCAAAGGCTTACAAAAGACAAATTTGCTCACGCTGGTCTTCTTTTTGTAGAAGGGAGAATGAAAAGAAAGAACCAACTGGCCAGACAAAAATATCAAACTTCCTTAACATAATTTATTAATGTGAGGAGGATAGAAATTTAAAAATTAATTAAAAACGTTTCCAATAGAACCGTGCGAACCGGGACGATTTTAACTTTTTTTTTTTTGTTAATATAATTTTTGAGGCAGCATTTAAAGATAAACCAGGACCAACTACTGCAGAAATTATTTTAAAAATTTTCTGCTAAAATTCATCGAACGCAACTTTATGTTAATTTTTTTCGAAGTATTTGTTGCAATGCGTACGAGGAATGAATATGGCAGGAAAAAACTATTTTCTAACGAGATGCATTTTTATTTTGAAAAATATCAATGAACAAACATGCTGCACCTAAAGGGTCGGAACATGAATGTCCTTTTCGAAAGGAAATTTTGGTAAAGATAAGGAATGACACTCTTTAACTCAAACTTCGAATATTCGAACTATCGAACTGTTATATTGTTATATTCGAAGTCATTATTGGCAATTCCATTGTGATAAGTTCATTTTTTATATGTGTTTTTTGAAGGATTAAACGTTTAATCATATTTAGGCACGGAAAAAACATGACTTCTGGTCGTAATCATTACTAAAAGAAAATTTTTTATCTAAAAATCGAATTGTGTTTGATCGTATTTAATAATTATTTTAAAAAAAATATATTTCTTCCACAAATGTGACGCGTAAAACGATTTGTATCAAAACGTTAGAAATATCAAAAACAGGAGAGTTTTAAAGCTTTGCAGTTATTTGGTAACTTATGTTTTGCTATTCGATTAATATAAATTAAGGGACGTTGATTATTAGATCTCACAAAACTCAACTCAAAAATTAGTATTTATTTACTAAAAACAACTAACAAGTATACATATGCCTCTCATTATAAATTCTTTCCAACTTACAAGACAAGTAAAGCTTTTGCGGCCTAAATTTATAAACTGGTGTTGTACTTTTCAAAAAAATATACTTTGGCCACCAAAAAAATTAATAACTATTGCAATTGTTTAAAATGGGCAAATATTTGAAAAAAGAAATAAATTAATTAAACAAAAATTAAAAAAAAATGAATTTCGAAATTGAAAGCCCCACAAAAACTTTCAAAATATGTAGACACTAAAGACAAGTAAAATAAGAGATACACACACACACATACATTGTATTAAAAAAAATGCTTACCCGTTTTTTTTTTCGAATTCAGATGAAAGCGTGCGGCGTTTTAGCTGAAAATTTTGTGTTTTCTTCTTTTATAAAAATGTTTCAAAATAGGTTTAGAAAATGTTTTAAGCGAAGATATGAAAGGGATTAGAGGATATTAAAGGACAGTGTTTGAAAAGAGGAGGATAAAAAAACAATAGACGTATTGAAACGTTATTAGAAAGGCAACAAACAGCAAAATATTTGTTTAATTTGTAACAAATGTTTTACTGTTAGTACTTTGAAAACGTTAAAACAATAACAAAACAAATTTTTTATAAAATCAAATTTAAAATATTAAAAAAGAGTAAAATAATAATATTTAAACTCAAAAATATAATTTAAAATCACATTTTTAAGCCCTTTACCCAACCGATACTGTTGGGCAAAGTATACTTACCTGATGTGAAAAGCATTCAAAGTCACTTTTGCTTTTGGCAAATACTGGCTGGATGAGGATGATACACCGAGATGATCTTGATGTTGATGGGGTTTTAAAGGCAATAGCACAAAGTACCTCACTGTCTTTTTTTATGATTTGTTTTATACTTTACCGTATTTTGCAAAAAGACAGCTACACGCTTTACCTTTAAAAACACAATCTGGAAGCCAAAATACAGGATCAAACAGCATCAGCAAATACAATTAGCAGCTCAGGTAGTGGTTCTTCTTTAAAATTTTAACACTTTAATTTTTTTATATTTTTTTTTTACTTTTTTTAATTTTTTTTTTAATTTTTTTTTTAATTTTTTTTTTTAATTTTTTTTTTCATTTTTTTAATAACTTTTACACTTTTATCACTTACAACAAAACATTAAAAAAACAACTGCCTTTTTAAAAAAATTAAAAATATAATTTTTTTTATTGCAGTTTTATATATTTTTTTTAAATATTCCGACCGTTAATAGACAACGTCTTAACCGTTTTCAGACATACAATGAATTTTTTTTCCTTGTGTGCCATTTTAAAATAAATCTTATCTATATAAAAAAAAATAACTTAAATTTAAATTTTTTTTTTTTTTTGTTTAAAAAATATTATACATAAAACAAACAAAAAAATTAACAAAAAATTAATAATTATAAAATAAATATTGTCCCGTCAACCAAAAGAAAAAATTAAAAAAAAAATCTTTTTTATACATTTTAAATTACATAAAATTTTAACTAAAAAAATCTATAATTATGCATGCGTATTTTCGATTTATAAATTTATATACTTTTTCAATAGAATATTTAACCAAAAAAAAAATTATAAAAAAAAATATTTCTTTTAAAGAAATTTAAATAATTTTTCTGATCGGCTGGCATTTTAGCTGGAGTTTTTTTCTAACAAACTAAAAGAACAAACAATTGCTTTAGTAGAATTTTTTTGGCTAAAGCCAAAGTATTTTTTTTTTAATGAGAGAGGAAAAGGGTGACATTTTAAGGTTTCTAAAGACTCTGGATATTTTAAGACCTAAATTTTACATCAAGACTTTATAAGGAACGGGGGGGTTATTTTATTAAAATATCAGTGGATATTCAAAAATGTTTTTTATACACAAAATGGAGTTTAATTTTATTCTTTAATTTTTGATAATTTTGAAAATTATCGTACTCAACAAATTTTGTAAAAAAAAATTTATTTAAAAGTGTTGGTGCTTCTAGAGTCTAATTAATTTTACAAGTTTTGAGTTCTCAAAATTAAAAAGTTTCAAAAACTCAAAATTGTAAGGTCGGAAATCATGTGTGATATTTTTTATTTAAAATTTTAAAAATTAAATTGAAAGTTTCACGAAAAAAAATTTCAAGAATTTTAAAACAAAAAATTTAACCCATTTTGTGCATATAAAACTCCTTAAAAATTACTATTTTTCTGTGAGACATTGTACTATATCGATAATGTATTTTTTACCAAAAAAAAAATATGTCTATTTAGGAAAGTTTTTTGAATGTTTTTTTGCGTTTTTGAAAAATAATGAGATGAACTTAACAACAACAGAAAATAATGTATGCATTTAAACATTTATATGTGGGAAAGAGTGTATGTTGTGTAATAATGTTTTTGAAGAAAGATTTTTTTAAATAAATTGATGACTGAATACACAATTGCAAAAAAAAATTAAATGGGAGCAACGCATGAGAAAATGTTTTCTTTTAATTCATTAAGCTTTAAACAAAACGAAAAGTCCTTGATCATGATTTGAAATGTTAGATATTTAAAATGTTTTAAATTACAAAAAAAAAATTAAATAAAAATGTTTAATAATATTAAAAAAAAAAAAAGCTGCACAAACACCAAACAAAAAAATATTAAATAAATAAAATGTGTTTTCTGTTTTCAAATAATACAAAACGAACAAAAAGTTATGTTGGCATGATATCATTAATAATAATTTAAAAATAAATAAATGATTTTATAGACTAGTTATTATGCATGAACGTGTGAGTTAATAAATAAATAGATTTGTAATTGTAATAAACAACAATATAAAAACAAACTTAAAAACTAAAAGTTAATAAAGAAACATTCTCTAAACAACAACTTGCACAAAAAAATAAGAAAATTAATTTTAATAACATACTTGCAGTAGTTAAAAAATGAATAAAAATGTTAATCAATTAAAATAGAATTTTTACAACATTAGTGTTATGAAATGTTAGAATTAAATAAAAACTTAAAAAAAAATTAAAACCAGAAAAAAAGTATTTAAAATTATCATTTATCAAACTGACGTTTTTTTTAATTACTTTTTTCTTTAAAAGCGTTTTTGGTTTTGTTTTTTTTTTTCATTTAATATACTTTTAAAAATAAAATAGAAAATTAATAAAATAATAAGATAGAATAAGAAACAAGTAAGGGAGGGGTTAAAAAAAATTTTTGTTGCTTGTTTTTTGTTAAATTTAAAAATTCTCTTCTTTAATATCTCTAAATTTTGTTAAAAATTTTAGTGTATTTAAAAATGAGCACGACCTTTTTGAAAGTTAATTAACAGCTTTTTTTATTAAAGGAAAAATTCTTATGAAAGTTTATTTTATTATAAAACCATCATCTTTTTAATTCCACAAAAACAAATTATTTCAATTTTTAAACTATTTGCATTCGTTCAAAAAAGCAGCATTATTTTTTAAATAGTAAAAATAAACAATAAATTATATTAAACAATAGAATGCTTTGTTTTTGTTTTTGCGTATTAAAAGAAGAAGACTCTCATTTGTGTTTATTGCAAGAGATGTGAATAATTGAAGTAGAAATTTTGCTGTTTTTTTTTCTATTTAGTGTATTGAGTTTAGTGGAAGATGTCGTGCTCTTTTTAGCTTTCTTTTGCTTTTTCATTTGTTTTCTTAAGACTCTTTTTTTAGTTCTTTGTTTTAATTTTAATTATTTCACATTTGTTTGTTCATTTTGACTCACCTTGGGGATCCCGTTGCTGTGCTTCTTGTGTTGCCAATAATAATTCATCCTGAGATCTATCATGTTGCCAGGGTGCATATCCTAAAATTTAAAAGAAAATATTGTTTTTATTAGTAAAAATATTTTTTAAAAATATGTATTTATATATCGTTACTCTTATTTACAAAAGTTTTTTATATTTTATTAAAAACGATTGCGTTTCCTGCAAATGGGTATCATAATCCTATCTCTGCCAATCCTACCTATCCCCAACTCTCTATTTTGAACTCTTTTTCTATCTCTTTCTTTCTTACCGTTCTTTTTAAACTTTCTCTCTTATCACTGGTTTTGCAATCTGTTTTCCCCTCTATCTTCTTTTCACTCTCTCTTTCTTCATAATTCACCCCCATAAATGCTAATTTAATGCGTTATAAAAGCATTTTCGCCACAATGGAGGGTTATGCGGGGTTCGTTAACTTGTCCGATCGTATACCCACAGGCTGGGGCAGTAACCCGAAAGGACATTCTGTTATACAGCTCTAGGGCGGAGGAAAAAACGGAACTGGGCATCCTTGTTAAAAACCCGCAAACCGAGATCTACTTCCTTTGCCACTACAACCTCAACACTGTCTTACAAGCGGAAGTCTGGGCAATCTCGGAATGCCTGTCCTTGCTCAGGGCACGCGCAAATCCAACGGATGTGAACATTTGTTTACATTATGACCAGGAACACCAGATCAAGGATGGTGTTATAATGCAAGAGGATGATAAAGATTACTTAGACTCGGTCATCTTAGGGTGAATAATCTGGCGATCTGGGGTAAGGGAGTGCGGAAAGTTGCCCAGAAGATCGAAAAAACTTCATTTTCGACAAAAACCTAGTTGAAAGAGTGGGCGGCAAATGTCAACACGGTGCTGTGAAACAAGGAGACAATTGAAATAATGACGAGAATTTTCTGGTCAGCCCGAATGAAGTTAGGAACAGGCGCATTCTGAAGCTTGGGAAGCCTGAATTTATTTAAAGTTATAAATGTGCTGACCTGTAACTCAAACTTACAGGCACACCTCCATCGGATAAGAGTTGCGAAGAACATCGGTAACAGGGCATGCAGGGAGAACATCGAAACGATGTAGCATTTTCTGTGTCCCTACTCAGCTCTTTCACAGGCCAGAGCCCGATGCAGCGCAGGATGTGGCCTACTTGGGGGGCGTGAAATGGGAATCTCTTTAGTTTCTTCCTCTGTAAAGAGCACACAACAAGTCGATCAATGGCTCAGGTGTATATCCTGTAAGATTTGAGACTCTTCTTTGAGGATCTTCTTCTTTCAGCTTAACTTAACCACTTTGCTAATTGGCGTTCAGCCTTACCTCTTTTGCTTTATTCTTCTCTATTTTTTCTCTCATCCCTCTCTTTACTTCTCTTTTCTTATCTCTTTATTCGTTCTAACACCTCTATCTCTTTCTACATACCGCTTTCTCTCTATAATCTCTTTCTCTAACCATCCTTTTTTTCTAGCTATCTCTTTCTCTAACTATCTCATTTCCTTACTAGCTCTTTCTCTAACTATCTCTATCTCTTTCTCTAACTATCTCTTTCTCTCAACAGGCGTTACTTTCTTTAAAATTATCATATGTTCCAAAATACTAAAAAATTTAAAACGTCTTTGTCTCTAACCACAATAAGGTTGATTAAACCCCACGAGTTTAAGGAGCATCTTTGAGCTCCGTGTAAAAGACCTCGAGAAATTTGCTTCTAGTGTTACTGACTCTTAAGTAAAATTTACTTAAAAGAGAAGTGGTCTTCTAGGTTTTTTATAATCCCCCTAAACAAGGACGTGCATAAATTTAAATTTTTAATTGATAAAAAATCTTGTAGAGCCGTCAGATTTTGCAGATGTGGTATATACATATATACAGAAACAGTAAAAAGAAAATACCTTAAGATTTTACGATTGGCAATTTTGGCAAAATTGCCGGCTGGGTAAAAAAAACACCAAAACAATTTCAGAAAGCAAATTTGGCCAGGCAAAAAGCCGATTTGTAGATACGATGCACAAAGTGAGAAATAACGCGTAAGTCTAAGGTAGTCAAAGCATCTAGAGGGCTTTTGCTTGAATCCCTTCTCCTGTTTTAAACTTAAATTTTAAGGTCAAAGATAACACGCATTCCTAGTCAATGGCAGAGAACAATGTAACCAAAATATATAGAGAACTAAAAACTACATTTCAGTTGTTTATTTTTTTTCTCCTTACAGTAAAAAAAAGTTCTCTAAAATAAAAAAAAAATCAACCTACCTTGACTAGATCCTTCACCGCCTTGACTTGTTCCAGCATTTTGATCCAAATCATCCATTCCCATATCCTCATCATCTAATGTCAAATCCTCAACAGGTTCATCATTGGCATCATCGTCGTATTCAGCTTTTGGTTCAATCACAAGGTCTGATGCTGATGCAGCTGCACCTGAAGCGTTTAACGTTTCTTTCGACTGTTTATGCTGTTGTTGCAATTGTTTATGATTTGATTTATCTCCGGCAGTAGCGGCATCATTTGTTTCTGAATCGTGTGAACCAGTTGCTGTTGCGGCAGGACCTTGTACATTTTCAATATTCATGGCATCTTGTTGTTGATGTTGTGTTTGTTGTTGAGTGATTCCTTTAACAATGTCAGTCTTTTTGGAGGAGCTTAAGGTCGTGCCGGGTGCTGTAACAGCAGTTGAGGATGATGCTGAAGCGGATAGTGGGATATTTGTTGCTAATGATTGTGTGTTGGGACCAACAGCAGCGGCAGCTGCTAAAGCTGAGGCAGCAGCTGTAATGGCTCCTAAGCCAGACACATTCGATTGTGTTTGCTGTTGCAACTGTAGCTGTTGTGATGAATTGGAATTATCATGGACATCTGTAATAGAAAGAGGAAATTTTAAATACAAATCGTAAATAAATAAATGTGTTTTTATTGTTTATATTTTTTTTTATTTTTTTAATTTTTTTATTTAAATTATTTTGATTTAAATTTGTTTCTTTGTTTAATTTTTTTTATTTTTTTTTTATTTTTTTTTTATTTTTTTTATTTTTTTTTATTTTTAATTTTTTTTTTTTAATTTTTTTACAAAGAAACTTACCAGTCATGGCATTTTCAATGCTCCTGCGTCTAACTTTTCGACGTCTTCTTGAAGGACTAGATGAACCCTCGCGTGAACCTAATTCAGGCTCAGGCGGGCCGGCTATGCGAGCTCTTTTAGTTTGTTCTAGAGTATAGCCAGCCGATAATTTTCCTGTTGGCATGGCAACCCTATGATGTTCAGGCTTGGGAGCCGTGGTAGCACTACTCGAGCGATTATCAGACAATCCCTTAATCTGTAGAGACTCTGCGGCTTTAAGCAAAGCAGCCAGCTGATCTTGCGAAATATTAACCTCGCCACGATACATATAATCCATCATGGCTCTAAGCTCTTGATATTTAACATCCTTTAAGATAAATATTGGATGTTTATCGTATTGCTCTTGTAGAAGAGTCTGTTTGAATGAAAAAAGAAAATTAAAATTAATTTATCTATTAAGAATTACATTTTTATTAATTTACAACTTACCGCAAAATAAGGGCTGCATGCTGATAGTACAACTTTGTGTGCCTTTAAAAATTTACCCTCAGCAGCCAGTGTACAATCGACAAGTGTTTCATTCTCTAGCAGAGTATCGAATACACTGATCAGAGTACTCTGATGGTTGTTCCACCTCAAGCAGAATTGCTGATCGTCATCCATGTTGACGATCTCAGTTTGTTGCTGTTACCCCGTAAAGACTTATTTTGATATTTTAGCAGGCGAGGAGTGCGACGATGATGATAACGACCACCAATAAATGTGGTTGGTAAACGAAAAGGACGATTTTCGTTGGCAATTAAACGCCCTTGTTGTTGTTGTTGTTGTTACTGTGTTGCCCTTGTATTATGTAAATGTTTTCTTTATTATTTTCTATTTGATCATTTATTTTACTTTTGTTTTATTTTTAATAGATTTTTATTTTTATTATTTTAAATAATTGGTCACTACTTTTTAGTCCTGAGTGTATTACGTCAATTTTAAACTTAAAACAAAACGAAATGAAAGAAAAATTTAACTTTTCTGCTGTTTTTTTTCTTCTTCTTCTTCAAATAAAAAGTTAGAAAGGCAAGAGATAGAGAAAGATAGATAGAGGGTAAATTGTGTAAATGTGTTCCCTCTTTTTCTTTGTGTTTTTCTTCTTGTTTTTTGTTTTTAGTTAAAAGGGGGAATAAAGTGGTTTTTCTTTTTATTTTATTCTTTTACTTTCTC
The DNA here is from genome assembly GCA_963583895.1 of Melanophora roralis. Taxonomy (NCBI): domain Eukaryota; kingdom Metazoa; phylum Arthropoda; class Insecta; order Diptera; family Rhinophoridae; genus Melanophora; species Melanophora roralis. The sequence goes on from OY757191.1 coordinate 76,387,352, forward strand.
TTTTCTTTTTTTTTTATGTTATTTTGGTATGTTGGTTGTATTAATTTTGCCTTTAATTTATTTTTTTACACTTTTATGGTTTCATTTAGGAATAAATAGTTTGGTATTTGTTGTTGCTTGCTGGTTTTTTTAGCTGTTATTGTTGTTGTCTTCAAATTTAAGCTGCAAAAAGAATGGAAAAAAAAAGATTAAGATAAAACATATTTTCCAACTTTTTAATTAGGTGATTCACAAAGGTACATCATTATGGTATCATATTGTTATTTTATATGTCTTTAAAATTTTTTTAACCATTTTAAAATTAAAAAATAAAGAAAAAAATATGACCATACAACAATATAACCTTAAAATGTACATTGTGAATCGCTCAAATGAAAACGAAAATTACCAACTCTGAAAATTTTTACAATATCTAAGAACATTTGTTTTACAGAATCAGTATTGAATCAGTTGATTTAAGCTCATTTTTGTTTCATACATTTTTTGGAAATATATTTTTAAAACATTTAAAATTTTTGATTCCTTTTTTGCGATTTATAGGACACAGCTTTTCAGCAGCTGTTAATTTTTAAAATGTCAAAATTTCAAATATTTCTTGCATTTTGAAAGTTTAAAACAATTTTTTTCCCCAAAATACTTTATATGTAAATTTAACTGTGAGATTATATATTATAGATTTAACCTTTTGACATTAGAAAAGAACAGCTGATTCAAAACGGTCATCAAAACATTAATGAGTATAAATGAGCATAAGTACTTAAAATGTATATATAAAAATAATTTCTTATGTTTAATATCGTCGATATTTTAGCGACTTTAAAGATTTTTTTGAGTGAGTGAGTGTGATGATTTCCAAAACGAGTTTTTGCTGACTTTATAACATTTGTATGTGTTTGCTTGCAAAGAGTTATTTGATTTGCTGTTATAACATAAATCGTATTTTTTTTGTCTCGTTTGTATATATTTTCAGCTTAAATGTGTGGCAACATTGTTGAAGTCTTATTATTATGTTTAGTATGCCTGCCTAAATGCATACTAAACAATTTTACAAGTTCTAATAAATGAAATAATAAAATTACATAATTTTGAAATTAGTAAAATCATTTCGTAATTGTATTTTTTTTTTTTTTTTTGTATTATAGAAGAAACTAACTTTTGTAGTTCTAACGAAAAACATAAATGATAAAATTTCATAATTTTACAAAAATATACGAAAGTTTTGTTTTTATTATGAGGCCAATTGTTAAATTAGAAATTTATAATTTCGATTATCTTAACAATTTTCAAATTTTAAATGGATCTCAAATACTGATTTTGTATTAAAATTTCGTTTTAAAGAACATTTATTAAGTTTAAAAAGTGTTTATGAATATTTCCTTCAATTTATTTCGTAAAATATACAAGAGAACTTCGTACATTTTGTATATTTTACACAAGAATTTCGTGGTGCAAAATAATGAAAGATTTCGTACAATGTACGAACGAATTCGTTAATATGTTGCATGTTTTTTTTTTAGCGTACGCATAAAATGTCTTGAAGTGGGACTTTATTGATCTACACTCTATTATGGGGGTTGATCACGTTAAAAAGGTTAATTTGTTCAGAGTGCTCTACATGATGTGGTTGGTTATATAAAAAGGCACCTGCGTGATAGGGAAGCTGGTAAAAAAATACTATTAGGTATTTTGGAGTCAAAGAGTTGATTGTTGAATTAGGGCCGTAAATTGTAGACTGTGAGAAAAACATTGTAGGAAAGAAGGGTTTTTTTTCTTTTATATTGCGATGTTAAGCATTCGTGACTCAATCTTCACATAATAATGACCCATTGGTGAGAACCTATGTATATATAAATTTATGTAAACTCAAGGGCTGAGCTACTACAATCGAGCTCGTCAAACAGGGTCTAACGTTGGGCAATTTAATAATCCCTTTACTTACCTAGACTTGACGCAAGGCGCCTTTAAAGCCTTAAGTACTGCCTGCCTGTCAACGTAAAAGTGGGCCCACTATCCTTTAAAGTATGTTTTACTGTAAAATATTTTGCATTTAAAAGGACCACTTTTATTTTTTTCTGTTATTTATTTTTTATTTTTTTTTTTTTTTTTATAAATAAAATCTGTGTTCCCGTACTTAACATTGGGATCCCCCGGGTAATTGTTCAAAGCATTTTATGTGTTTTTCAGGCTAAAAATTTGGTTTTTTGTGTTCCCGTGATTTTTTTTTGTTTGTTTATTTTTAGGAAGAGAAAATAAAACATTTTGGGCAATTGTTTACTAAATCTCACTCGCCTTTTACTTAAATACATAAAAAAAAAATAATATTGTGTTTCTAATACATTTATAAAAATTGTTAAAAAGACACGAGTTTATGTAAAAAATTGTTTTTCAAACTACATAGATATAAAATTTTTTTTATATTAGGGTAGTTCCATTGTGACGGATGTGACCATATTACTGACATTTTTGCTTTTACAAAGCACACAAACAAACAAATGTTTCTTAAGTAAATTTCTTTTAGAAACTGTGACGGGTGTGACATCTTCTAGAAAACTTAAAAACCCATTTTAAAAACTTTTGCCGATTAAATACAAAAATATATGAATAAATTTATTTGCAAATAATATTCTAATTATTTTCATTCCCGTTTTGACGTAAAGTCATCGATAAAAAACTATTTGCTTATTTTTGGCCGTTTAACGTGGAATAGCGCATTTGCTTTTTTTTATAAATGTTAAAATCCAATTATATTTTTTCATGTAAAACCGCCAGTTAAAGCAACTAATACAAACAAGAAGAAAACAAATAAAAACTCGAATACATTAATATGCACATTCATACATACAATTTTTTTCTAATAAATATCTTGTTTTAAAAAAAAATTCAAAACATTAATTAAGAAAAAATACAATAAATTTTATTGACAAATAAAATTTTAAGACATTTTTTTAAGGTTGCCAATAATAAATAAAGTATATAGAACTATAAAATTAAATTAGCAAACGAAAATCGTATATTTTTTAATTCTTTAAAAATAAAGCCATTAAATTAAAAAAAATGCTTTTATTTTTTTAGCAATATGCAGAATATACAGGATTTCGATTTTTAAATCAAAATAAATTTTTTAAATTAAAGCCCTATTGTTTTTATTAAAAGAAACCCACTTGCAATATTTCTGTTCGAAATACATACTTTTGAATGTCAACACGTATTTTTTTTAACAGAAACTACGAATAAGAAGCCATCTTTTTGCTTAAAGAGTATTGAATTTAAAAAATTTTTGGTACCCTTTTTATGTTCCTTCGAGTGGGTCAAAAAATTTATTAGTTTGAATTAGGACAAAAGGGAAACAACAATAATTTATAAACCAGAAATGACATTCATAAATTGTGCATAAAAATTAATTTTACAAAATTAGTAAATTTCTAGCTCTAAAACAAAAATGCTAAAATAAAAAAGAAAACTAATCAAATGCATAAATATAATAACTTCCTCACTAAGTTTTTTTAACTAGCTTTACAGTAAACAACATGACAATTTGATAACACATAAAAATAAACATACTGTAAAATGTCATCGTACGTGACATTTTTACGCCTACAGAGTGGTGCATATTTTGCAAAGATAGTGGTAACTGAAAAATAATTTCATCAATGTTACTTCCAGGATGTAGGTACTACAATTGAAAAAAAAAATCATAACTTTGGGAACCTTATCGGCCAAAATATCGGAAAAAATAAGTGCAAATCGAACGTGACACAGAACAGAAGAGATGTCAAGGTGCATGTACAAATATGCGAAAATCTGTGAATCGTGGAAAGTTTTTTCTTTTCTTGAAATTCTTATATTTAGCCAAATATTGTTTCTTAAAAACCCATGATTTTTAAATAAAAAGAGGTTTTGGATGATTTTGTACTGTACGTGACAGATTTTTCTTTCATAGTATTCTTAAGTAATTAAATATGTTTTGTAAAAATATTCACAAAAAAAAAAATTAAAAACAAATAAATAATTTTTTTCAATGATAATAGTAATACAAACTTATGTAGGTGCTGCTGCTATTGAATTTCAATTTCTTCTTCTAATGAAAAATTTTTTTGCCTGAAATATGCTGGATATTTTGCCATTTTTTATTAAGTTCCACACCTTACTCTATATATGAAAACCTCTTCCATTAACTGCACCTTTACCATAGGATGTTGTAAAAAAAGTTTTATTCTAAATTTTGGTAACTAAACGTGTTAATAAAAAAATACTTTTGAAAATGAATTCTTTTCTGAATTGAGCGCTACTCCCATGAGACAATATATCCTAGCATTGTCCCCTTATTTGAAGAATAATTTTCGTAATGAAACAGTTAATATCAAGCTGTTGTAAAATAATTATTGCTAATTAGAGCCAACGAATGATTTACTTTTTCTAAAGAGCCACGCAACGCACGTAAAAATAGTAATTTGTTCATAACCCACTACGATTATAATAAGAGAAGGAAGGTAGGAAGGTATTTCTTAATGTTTTTTGTTTTTTTAACATTTCTTTGTAATCTCATAAAATAATTATAATTATCAACTTAACTCTGATTCATTCAATTGCAATTATAGTGTTGACAATATCGTACGTGACAAACTTTTAAAGATTATAAAACTGGCATTAGAGCAAATTTTAAAACAAATCTGGCCAATATTTGTTTGCGACAAAATTTGTTGCTTTAAACTTTAATTTTTAAATACTAGCGAGCGCCTAAATTCAAATGACGTAGAAAAATAATGTTTGTGCATCATGTACGTGACATTAAAATAGCATCCTAAGCGAACCATAGAAATACCCCTACTAATATTATACTTCCCCTTTCTTCATTGAAAGATTTTACAATATAATTGCAAGCAGCTAGCTAAGGAAAAATAGTTAATTCCAATTTAACCAGGGCAACCAAAAATATGATCTTTAAAAAATAAGGGTTTTAGGCGCATAAAATATGCGAGAAAATGGTAAAAATATGCTTAAATAAATTAAAAATATATGGTTTAAATATAAAATCAATAGACCTAAGAATCCGGAAACACAGAATTTAAAATTAAATTTCGATAACGAAAAACAAATTAACATTGTCAAAAAATTCCTGTAAAAATATAAAAAAGAGAAACCAGAACGATATTAAATTAAAAAACAAAAACTCCCAAAGGGGACAACGAACACCAAAAATATTTTTTGTTTTTTTTACAATAAAATTTAAAAAATTCAAAAAAATGTTTTTTTAAAAGGGGTTTTACAAAAATATATACCCTTATGTAGAGCTGTGCCAAATCGTTCATTTCAGTGATCGCTCAGTTTCGTTCAATTTACAAAAATTAACCCGTTCGTTCAATCGTTCACTTCTGAACGACAGTACGGCAACATGTTTTTTTAAAGATTTGTTTTGACATAGCTTGTGGCTTTGACATTCAAAATAGAAAAAACTTTTTGTGAAATAAAATTTAAATAATCCATATATAAAAATTGTGTAAAAAGTGTATAGTAATCCATAAAAACACAAACACTATAATAAATCAAACTTCTTAGAAAAAGACTGTTAAACCAAATTTAAAAAAATTATGGCAGTGCCACAGCGATGCTCAAAAGAAATATGTACGCACATTCACAAACTTTTTAAAGCAACTCTTATCAATACACAAACAATCAACTGAAACAAAAGAACATAACATAAAACACACATCTGAACGAACGAAATTGTGACATAAAAAAGACCTGAAGAAACAAACATTGAACGGAACACAATTGAACGAAAAGCGCTCAGTAAAATAACCGGATCACTTCGTTCAATTCGGTGATCCGTTCATTTTGACCCGTTCGTTCATGAGCTACACAGCTCTACCCTTATGGAAAAATATGCTGTTATATGTATATAAAATATGCAAAAAATATGCACTAACAAATCAATGTCAAAATTTTTCAAAGTTTTAAAACGGATGAATAAGGCTATGTGACGCACAGAAAAAAAAAATATGATTTTGCATATTTTTGGTTGCCCTGCTTATAACTAATCAAATTGATTTATCAATTTACACTATTAGTTTTGCGTTTTTAAAATTTCAAAAGCCTAAAAATACCTCTACATAGTAAAATTTGAGTGTACTTTCTCCTCCTTGGGATATGTTAAAAAAAGTTCCGAACACTTAAATTTTTTTCTTCGTGGTTGACATTTGTAACAATGTCTATCCTCCAGCAATTCACCATCAGCTCCTTGTACCTCTCTTACCCTCACACATCCATTAGTAATTGAAAATGCCGCAATCATATTGGATTATCGTAACAATGTGCAGTTGTGACCCTAAAGGCTGCCTGATTTTAAAAATTTATAGTAACTTCATTACCCCTTGAAACTTTTTCACCTAAAACAAACTAAAATCATCCGATAGCCTATAAGTTAATCTGATGGCATCTCTCATGTTGTAGCCGCCGCCCCCGGTCTCCACATACATATTAGATCTTTTAGTTAAAAGTACATACTTCTCATTCAGACCCACCGCCGATCCCTCTAAAGATTATCATGGTTGGTGTTCTGCTAAAACTGACCTCTGAGTCTATTCTCGATCCCTGACCTATACTTACTAAATAAAATCCTTAAGAAAAATTTTTTTATAATATCCAATATTAAAAGAGCCAATTAAGCTCTTCTTTAAGCTTTAATCAGAGAAGCAACCTATAGGAATCCTTTTTTTACCGCCTACTTTTGCATTCCTTACTAATGCATCCAAAATTAAAATATGATTAAACAAAATGGCCGAAAGTTATATTTTGTTATTATCGCCGATTTTAAATTTCGATAGCAAACATAGAAAAACAAAGGTATTTAAAAACAAGGGATCAAAATATTAGTACTTGTGGGTGTGGCATGCAGCTGACAACAAATAGTAAATATTATATTTATGTAATTATTGTTAATTTTGTCAGAATTAAATTATGAATTCTCGTTAAATAAAAAGTTATTTAATCTGTAAACTGAAAAACAGCCACATTTTTGAATAACTATACCAAAGTTCTCAATTTCAATCAAAAGCCCTTTATCATACTAAATGCTAAAAAATACATTAAAAGTTTAACTTTGACCCTAAAATTCTAAACAACTACTAAACCGGTTTATATAAAACTAACACTTATAAAAACATTTTTATTAGGAAGGCATTTTGTCAGTTTCCTTACACTGTAGCGTCCTTCTTGAGAAACACCCTGATATATGTATTCTCTTCAGTTAGGACATCTTCTCATTAAGGCCTTGGACCTGATATACATATTACAACCTTATTCAGAACTTTTTTTAATTTGACGACATTATGTCTTATAATATACTCTCTTTGGTTATGGCATCTACTTATTAAGTCAGACGTCCAATTTATCGCCCATAATTCTCAAACAAAATTTAAAGTTTCAAGCCAACAACATTTATATTTAATGAAGACTAGCTACCTACATATATAAACAAAACAATTTTAAAATACCCATAAGTATTTAGAAGAAATCGAACTTGAGCCTAAAGTGGTACAAATGACATTATTATTTTTAAAAATTAAAACAAAATCTGGCTATTTGTGGCTGTTGGCATTTGTATAGTAGCAATTCTTCTGTGATTGGTGTGACCATTTTACTTTATTTCAAAATTGTTACTTTAAAAAAGTTTTGGTTTCCAAAAAACATAATTTATTTTTTAACGTCTAATTACAGGTAAACATTGAAAAAATATTAATCCTGCTAATAATTGCAAACTGTAACGAGCGTGATCTTACAAATTAAAGTTTTCAAGAATTTTGACTGAAGGATTGTAGGTACTATATTTTAAATTTAAATTTATTTGACGGTTTATTGTTTTTGCCCATATTTAATTTATAAATAGATACCTAGGTAGTAGGTATTACAAAAAAACATATTTTTCCTAAAAAAACCGCACACAGGTACAATTAGGACGCCAAATTTTTCTAAAAAAAAAACTGGATAAAAAAATTTTGTTTCGAAATGTATAAAAAAAAGTAACTGTTGTACATCAGGCAAAATGTAAAGAAATTGCGGTTGTTAGCAAAATTTAAAAAATTGGATCGACAAGATTTTTCTTCGTCTGGCAACTATGCATTATGTTTAAAATATTACAAATAAATATGTAGGCATGGTCAAATAACTTGCTACAACCTGATCATGGTGGAACATTATCTCACCATGGACCGATAGATTTAGGGATGTAAACAAAATAATTTATTTTATTTATACCTACAAACTTAATAGCTTCATATCTATTTAATTGAAATTAGCAGTTTACATATATATATTTACGCTAAAAACTATTTGAAATTTAAATTAATATTTCCAACAAACATGTTGTAAGTAGGTACAAATTAAAAAAAAAGTAATTATTTGCGAAATAGAAGTTCGTTCCATTGTATTTAATAACATAATATCTGTCTGTCTGTGTATGTATACACAAAATCATTAACAACTTATCTTTAAAAACAAATAAAAACATTTTTAGAAATTCACAATTTTTAATTTTTATATGTACGTACACACAAACAAGTAATTTCAAGGTCAAGTTCAAGTAGTTTATTAAACTTAAAAAATTATCAGAAAAAAAACTAAATTACGAATGCAAAAATCAAATACAACACATAGTAGTTTAATTTTTGAACAAATATAGGTAGCATGTACTTACTATAATTAAAATACAATGTATTTATTTACCATACAGCATACATACAAATAAATTAAAAATAATTAAACATTATTTCTTTTCTATGTATTAATGTTTGTGTATGTTAAAACGAGTTTGAAAACAAAAACAATATAAATTTATTTTTTATAAAAACCAAAGTAATTACTACAAAAAAAGAGCATAAAAAAGAATTTTTATTAAAATTAAAGAGAACAATTATGCTAATTTTATTTAAATTTTAAGAGATTTCATGCAAGATAGTTTAAGAGTAAATCAAACTTAATTACATTTAATTTTTAAGAGAAAAAGAAAGGAGCTTTTTTTTGATAAAGTATTTTGAGGAAATTTTAAAAAAAGAGAAAAATTTCCTAAATGATTTTCGTGTCGCACACGATTAAAAACAACATAATTTTTATTTTCTTATGCCACACTACATAACTACAGGTTTGCTATGCATCTGTTGTTTATCTCTTTCTAGCTTTAAATTAAGGCTCGCTCACTCTTTCTTACTTTGAACCAGCAGAGCAACGACGCCATTATATGGAAAAAATAAAACGAACATTTTTTACTACTGCATGTAGAAAAAGTTAAAATTTTGAAGTTATAAGGAAAAATTTCACATTAATGCCACGACTTAAAATAATGTTGCCACACACTTTTACTTAAATATATAAAAACTGTTACGAACAAAATAAAATAACTCACTGTATCCAAGTTTACTTTTAATTTGTCATAAACTGCATGTTGATATCCAATAGAAATTTTTATGTTGATAATAATGATAATTATCAAAAGAAAAACTAATGTTTAAATAATATGCATACAACTGCACATAAATTTAATTTGGGACTTTTTCAGCTTTTTTTCTTTCCAATAATTTTTCTTTCTTAAGCATTTGTTATAAATAGCACTTTGAACGAATTTATGTATAACAAAGTAAAAGAAAAACGAAGCTGCAAGCAGCAAATACACACAAACGCTCACAAAATAGCACACACACACATAATTGCAGAAAATTTTTTAATTATAAAATTGATTTTTTTTATAATTTAAGTTATTAAACTTTTATTAATAACTTTTTTTGTTAAACACCTTTTGGTTAAACAAATTAACTTATTTTTGATCGCACTATTTTTTATAAATTTAGTTGCAATTTGTTGCTGCCTTGAGTTTAAAATTTATTTTACAGTTTTTCTAAAAAGCTTTTTTTATCATCTTCATTATAAATTCCATTTCTTATTATGAGCTCATTATTTTCCTCAAGCATACATATTATATGCATATTTAATGTAGATACTTATGTATATATAGATACATAAACACACACTCACATTATTTCTATATGTAAAGAAAATTTTTTGTAGCAGTAGTAATAAAAAAGTGAAATTTACAATTTCTTTTTTAGAAAAGAAGCGCAGACACACCAAAAAGCTTCAAGAGCTAAAACGCAACTAAAGCTACAAAACAATGTTTTTCCCGATGAAAGCGACACTCAATCAAAACTTCACATCCACTCACTCGCGTACTCATAAATTTTTATACTCTTTAGAAAGTTAACTAATTAGGAAAGAGATTCGTGTGATAGATGGACTCTTTCTAAAGTAGGATATTAAAACAAAAATTTACCGTTTCTTCTTTACACCCTCACTTTGTTACATTAAAAATAAACGAAAATAGAAGGCTCCAATTTTGTTATTCCTACTATTAATATAAGTTGCAAAATGTGCCGCAAATGTACCGTTCACTTGCAAGCCTTATGAAAAACTAAGCAAACGGAGCCAACAACATTAAAACCGACTCACATTCACATAATCATCATCATCGTCATTAATACATACATATTGTCATAACGAGCACACACACATTGGAACCAACAATTAATGCTTCATTTACTTAAAAAAACAACAACAACAGGCACACCACATTAACGAACACACTATTACAATTTTCACAAGCAAAAAAAAACTTGAAAAGAGAGTAGTAAAAAAAGCAGGGAATGGGCGCCAAAAAAAATTACACCGACAGAGAAAGATTACCCACTGTTGTGTGTGTTAAAAATCCACCAAAACAAAGAGTTATTTATGAAAGTGTATTTTTAAAATTATGGCAAATAAATAGAAAAACACATATTACAAATGTATGTACATGTGTACATGCATATGTATGTATGTTTATTTACTTATATATATTTTCAAGTGTTGAAAAACTAAAAAGTTTTATAAATATATGTGTGTTCACACATAAAAATTTGCTTGTAATTTTTACCTACAAAGTGTTGTACCCCATAAAAAAAATCTTACATTTTAATCACATTATTATTAGTGTCATAAAATTAATGAAACAAAAAGTATGTGTATTAATATGTACATATTGCACGCTAAATCAAAAACTGTCACAACTCAATATCATTATTTTACATGAGAGTTTTCTTTTATCCTTTTCAAAACATGGTTCTAATCAAGGTGAACCTATACACGATGGAATCACAAGTACTTCATATACAATACCAGCAACCCGATAACATTTTTACATTGAGAAAACCGGGGGCAAACCCAGCACAGGCCAGCGTTGCCACTTGGTTAAATTTGCTACACTTTATGTAAGTTTTGCACCTTATACGTAACATGTATAATTTTAACACAGAAAATTCTAAATTGTTTATTATCATTCGAAAGAACTTTGACTTTTATTTTTTGAAGATTATGTCTATCAAAATTTTAGACTTTACATATCTCTACAGGAAAAAGTCTAACGGTGTGATATCACACGATCTTGGTGACCAATCGACCGGCTCAAAACGTAAACCTATATGCTTCCCGAAGTGTTCTCTCAATAATTGCATTGATTGATGCAATGTGTGGGAAGTGGCGCCGTCTTGCTGCAACCAAATGTCGCCGAGATCACGAGCTTTAATTTCAGGCATCAAATAGTAGGTTATCATGACACAATAAACAAACACAAAGCACAATAACAAACCACACCAAACCGTTCTTGAATCTCTTCAGGTTGCTCTTCGTCCCAAATGCGGCAATTTTGTTTGTTTACATACCCATTCAGCCAGAAACGGGCACAAAAGCTTAACGAAATTTGCTCCAAAAAGGTCGGATCTTTTTGGAGCCCATAGAGCGAAGCGAGGTCGCTTGGGAAGGTCGAGCGGCTTCAGTTGTTGCACAAGCTGTATTGTGTACGCTTTCAATTTAAAATCTCGACGTAAAATGCGCCAAGTCGTTTCATACGTCAGTCCGAGTTGCTGCGAACGGCGCCGCATCGACTCTCCACGGTCTTCGTGTACACTCTCAGCTACGGCTGCTATATCTTCTTCACAGCGTGCTGAAAGTGATCTATTCGGTCGAATATATAAATAATAATAATAATAATAATAATAATAATAATAATAATAATAATAATAATAATAATAATAATAATAATAATAATAATAATAACAAAAATACATACATATGTATGTACATATAACTGTATATGTACATACATATGTACATACTGGTATACCTATAACCTTTTACTTCTGTTCCTTTTCTTTCCTAAGTGAAGAGAACAATTGCTAATTATGCCTTAATAAAAAAAATCGATTAAAAAAATTATTTTAATGAAACTTATTTACATACCTATGTAAATATGAATGTAGCCGCATAGAGATATGTGTTTGCACTTACATATGTATGTATGAAAGTGCTTCTAACAACAAACGTCCTTTGGCAAATGAAAATAAAAAAGGGACAAAAATTTCTTTTGACTTAAAGCAGTCTTAAATAACGTTGAACAAAAGGATCTCCATAGTTTCCTTAACAAAAAATTACAAATAAAAAGCAATAAAACACACAAACGATAGCTTCTACGAACTCCCCAAGCGAATGGAAAGGAAAAACAGCCCTCGCAAAAAAAAGACTTTTCGAAATTTATTTTCAGTATACATACAGAAAATTCTATATATCTTAATATTTTGTACACAACTGTACATACGACGTTATACACATTCATTCATACATAAAATCAAATTTTCATCATTATGCTTTCGTTCAACAAAAGTGCCTCGTCGTCCTATGTTGAAATAATTGTGAAAACTACGATAACAACAATAAAAGCATCAAAGAAATGAAGTTGCAAAATACTCACATTCACTAGATACATTTAACAGAAAATGATTCAAAAGAGAGAAAGAGAATGAGAGGAAAAACGCACGTAATTGAACGAACATGAAAAAAAGGATCCCAGCAGTAGCAAAATATTAAATGAACCCCTGGCTTTACCACACAACGTGAACATTACGTACTAATATACTAACAAGCATACCTAAACACCACAAACAACAGAAATATCGAATTTTTACGAAACAACATGATTATCATCAATACTAAGAGGAGCAACAGCAACAACAATGTTAACAGAAGTATCTACGTAGTTGCAGCAACAACTCAGTAGTCAGTCACCGGCTCCGTTAACTCATACCAAACAAATCCATACATTTCTACATTCAAACATACAAATAGAGGGAGAAAACTAACCATATGCTGCGCAAAAACTGCAAAATGATCCTTTTAATATCCCTTCGTAGTTGATATAAAACAGCAACCTTAAAAAGGACTTTATACATACACACATATACTCGTGTATATGCATGCATATGTGCATGTATGTATCTGTGTGAGCTTATAACATTGTGTTTGTATGTAAGCTTGTTGAAAAGTCATGGTATGTATGTGTGTATGTATCCTTAATAACGATATACACACAAAACTGCCAGGTTCAGTAAAAGGTATGACGTTAGTGATGTTTTTGTTTTGTTGCTGTTGAACCGTTTAAACTACCCTTGTTTCTGTTAACACAACAACAATAACAACTTTAAATACTCCTGATAATTCTTTACCCAAATTATTAGGCAGAGATACAAACAATTCAAACAAAAATTTATTTAGAAATATTTTTATTTTTGATTTTATACTAATTAAACAGATTTGAACTAAACTCTAAAAGAACTGAAATTTGTAAAGTTTTAAAATTTAACCTTTTTAAACATAAAAATATCCTTAAAATTGTATTCTTAACAGACAGGCAGACATAGCTGCATCACTAATATAAAGGGTATTAAGAAGAATCTTTTAAAACAATTTCAATATTTCACAATCATAAATAGATCTCATTCAAATCCCCTCCCAAAGTAAACTACAGGGTGTCTAGTGGAAGATTTATATTTTTAAACTTAAATAAAAAACGTAATAATTGACACAAAGTTTTATTAACTATAGAATGTAAATGCGGTTTTTATTTTTCAAAGAGTATCTCATCCAGATGTTTTCCGTCAATTTGAACATACTGATCAAAACGGATCCTTGTGTTCTGCGCCACACGCTGCAGTAAACTTGGTTCAATTGAGCTAATTTTTTATCATATATTTTCTTTAAAGCCACAAGAGTTTGGGGATTGTTATTATAAACCCTCTTTTTGAGGTAGCTCCATAAAAAAAAATCCATTAGAGTTAGATCAGGCAACCTCGGTGGCCATGGGATGTCCCCAAAGCGACTGATCAGTTTTTGGGGAAAATTTTCTTGAAGCAAGTTCATCGAACCTCTGGCTGTGTGTACAGTACCCTCATCCTGTTGCAACCACGCGTGTGAAGAGAACGATAGATGAGCTCGCAGGTTTGGCAAAAAGATATCCATAATCATGCGTCGATAATTTTCACCGTTGACATTCGTCGCCTGGCCTCAAAAATCTTCGAAAAAATATGGTCCAATGATCTCATGGGTGGAGAAGGCACACCAATCAGTTACCCTGGGGCAATGCAATGGTTTTTGATGTTTCAATCGGGAGTTGCGGGTTTTTGGAGAACAGTAACGGCAGTTTGCCTGTTGACGTGGCCGTTTAAAGATGGGGTTTACAGTGCGAAAACGCTCCAACATAGTTCCACAAAAATTCTTGCGTAAATCAAAGTCATTTTCTTTCAGTTCCTAAACAATTTGAATTTTAAAAGGATGGTACTTTAGATCCTTTTTTAAAATATCGTGGATAATCGCTCTTGGAAGTCCCAGTGAGGTGCGAACAGGGCCAAGGAGCTAAGGAGATAAGGAGCCCCTGAAACTATTCACCATTATTCTTACCGGCCACGGCAACATTCAGTTAATGTCAGCATATTAGCAGCCAAATACAGTTGACTTCTGCCGCTTGTGCAAGAACGCCGATGAGGGCAAGTCAATGGAGCATTTTTTTTGCCGATGGCAAACACTTCGACAGCTACTTCGTAAATTATTTATCGGCATTATCTGACTGTGACTGTGCATGAGTATATGGGGTGCGCAAAATGCCTGAAATGGCTAACGGGTAGTGCCCTACACTTCTGATTATTTGTCATTGTTCCAATACATCTCCCGTTTGAGATCTTTGTCTTGCTAATTTCTTTACTTTTTCTTTTCTTTATATGTACTTTCATGGCAACATAACGAGCATACATATTGCCTATGAGTGGGGGAATGTACCACCCAAGACATCACAGGTCCTTAAATATACCTTCTTATCCTTTGGTCCCATAAAAGTTCTTCTTCCGAAAATTATATGTAACTCATAAGTTGTGAATAAATAACGCAATCAGAACATTGTTGGGTTAGGTAAGGTTGAACTGGCTTGCCCTAAAGATCCCACATAGACCCTTTGTCCTCTTAGTGTTATCATACTAGAAAAACGATAACCAGTGTAACTAGTTCGACGTAATGAAATCCAGGCTGATCCACACTCTCTTTACAAATACCAGCAGCGTCGTCTTGCAGTCCCGAATTATTTCGCCACGCACGAGCCTTGGGATTTTTCTGCATGCATAGAGCACATTGGTTGCCTTATTGAACCTTTCCTTCACAATGAGCTTCCCTATCATCTTTCTGTTCAGTATTACTCTTAGGTACTTTATGTGTCCCTTCATATCAGATTGGTGTTATCCACTCTCGGTGTATTCCATGAATGAATCTAAGTCTTCCTCGTAAAAAGAACCAAATACGTTTCCTCGGGGTTCACGCTCGCCCACTAGTTTATCCTAGCCAGTGGATCCTCCATCACAGAGCTGATCGTGTCCAAACTCCACGTTAACGAGTATTGCAGCGGCACCACCCTTTAGAGTGTGTTAAGAGTGATTTTCCTTGGGAGTGACTCTGAGAGCCACTCTCTCTGTTTTCGCATTTCTCCATTCCACATTTATAATCCTGCGTTTCAGAAGGATATATATTCGGTCTATAGCCTGTTGGGTTGTTTCTGTTCGTGCAACACTTTTAATGATTGCCTTTGTGGCAACATTATTTCGGTCCGTTGCTAATTTTAAAAGTCTCAGAGAAATTTTTAAAGGTTGGCACCAAACCCAAACCTTTAGGGCTTGACTTTGCTCAATAAACGTGGTTTTAACAAACGGATGGACTTTTCGGTTTGAAAGGGCCCAAAACATATGTCTGTACTTTATGGGATCGGAAGTGGATATAAAACACTTTTAAAGGAATGAAAACTTCGAAACTACATAAACATACATACCAAATAACTGTCTTTTTCTTTATTCGTAGAAATCAATTTAATTAGAAATCAATTTAATAGCATCTCGTTTTCCAGGGTTCGTGAAAAAGCGATTTTTAATTTAATACAAAGACTTTACTAACAAAGCCATCACTTAAACATAATTTTTCCATAAAAGGTTTACAAAAATAGAACAAATAAAATTTAGTTTCATGGCGTTGCAATTGATTTTGTTTTTGTCATTTATTTTAATTTTATGTTGATTACGTGCGTTTAATAAACAAAAGCCCCATCCACAGAACTTAAAATAAAAATGAACTTGGAACAAATACTTAAACATTGAATATGTACTAAAGAGCACATGAAATAGGAGTGTTGGAGTGTAAGGTTGTGGTTGTTTTTTTTTTTTTTTTTGTTTCATTTTTCTTTTCTGCATTCCATGCAGTCGTTGTTGTGATTGTATTCAAAATGAGAATAGTAAACTGAACTTCATAATTCATCTCAGCTACATAGTACATACATATGTACGTAAAAAGCTAAAAAAACTAAGTAAAAACTCTCTGTACAGTTTCTAAATTCAGGCGATGTACGATTGTGAGGAAGATGACGAAGATATTGTTCACCACTTTTTCATTTTTAGTGTAGGAAAGTTCGGTCGGTGCTGTATTTTGGGGTTTGTTCAATTCGTATGCTTGACATAATTCATTCTTGTTGTTGTAGTTGTTGTTTTTATTATTATTAATGTTGGATGAAAATGTTTTGGTATGATATTTTTATACTTCTACGACCCTCTTTTTTGTTATGTTCTTCTATACCAATAGGTTTGGGCAAACAAAAGCTAAAGAAAAGAATATAAATGAAAAAAGCGGAGCAAAACTAAAAGCTACCACTTTAATGAAAACACAAATGTTTTACCGACTGCTCATGCGCCCTTAAATTTTAAATACATTAACACACACTTCCATACGTACTTCGTTACTCTCTAGAATTACGTGATATATGTACATACAAACGTGGAAATTGTGGTTTGAGGTCCCCTCATGTTTGTTTTTTTTTCACGTTTGATTTTATTTTTACGAGGGCGACTCTAAAAATACAATTAAGTTGATCGTCCCACCTCAGAGTACCGCAACTTGTGCCTTGAAGGTATATGAATCTTATTCTTCCTTTATTTAGTACAAAAGCTTCACTCAATAATCTCCTATTTTGGTTTGAAAATGTCTGGTACAAAGTTTGAATTCAATATACATATGTAGTATGACCTCTATAGTTTTTGAGATATGTCCTATAATTCATTTTAAATTGTAGGTATATTTTGGATAGGAGGTTTCAAGGCAGATTATTATAAAATGTTGCTGATGTTAGTTGGCAATATTCTCTCGAATATTTTTAATAGATTGATATTATAAACAGTCCCATAGGGCATTTAAATCGTTTATAGAGTTAATGGACTTAAATAAATCGTTGTGTTTTTCTCACAGAGCACTGTGATGCGGGATGTATGACGAGCAAGTGGGACAGAAACCCTCCGGATTTCTGCAGGTTGTGTGAGGAGGAGATAGAGACTGTGGAACACCTTTGGTGTCACTGCCCTAGGCTGCAGATCCGCCGACAGAGGTGGTTGGAAGGGCGCTTCTTAGATAGACTTGGTGAGGACTCTAGCTGTGGGCTGGGGAACATCATAGGATTCATAAAAAGGGTTGGGTTGATAGGAGGTTCAGCGCCTATGCGCGATTGACGAATACTTAGTTCTTTACACTTTTTGCGGACATCATTCTTACCATTTTTTCTGTATCGCTCTACCTACAAATTTCTTTGTCTTTCCTATTTCTTTTTACGACTCTTCTGAAGGGACTAACAATGGGCCTCTGGGTAGGGATTGCGAGTTGCATTCGTCATTGCCCTTTGGAACCTAACCTTACCTAATCTGGAAAGATTTTAATTTATAGTATAGAAAGTAGAGTTCCTTTGTCGACAGCGGGGTTTGGAAGTTTGGTGCAGGTAAGCAAGTCTTTTCCTATGGCTAACCTCTCAGACCTTCTGGATCATTTGTGAACCTTTCAAAAAGAAATATAAAGGAACAGACGAAAAACAAAGAAAGCTTTTAACGGAGTTCTACAAGATTAATTTTGATCACACTTTTATTCTCTAAAACGTAATATAGATCAACGAAAATTATTTTTCTTAACCGTCTAACTCTATTATTCTGTCAGGCAGTGACAGACGTGATTTCTCACTTCTAATTCATCAATTTGTTTTCGCACGTCGTTCAATAGTCAGTATTGTTTCATATACTTATCCCGACTAATATCCGATAGCATCTAACCCTGGCTGTGTTTCTTAAACACATATGACAGCTCTTAAGAACACTCCATAAGCTTCCTTGTATACAATACTGAACCTACAGCGTTTGGATAGGCTTTGAGACTCAAGAAAAGAGAAACATTTCGCAATTCTCAATCGGAATGCAAATTATTAAACAGTATAGAATATAGCCAGAGCATGAACAACAAATTGTTTCTAGAAAATTTTTTAAATTTGTTTGGGGGGGCGAGGTGGCAAAATAATCATGGGGGTGCATTGCCCCCACCCCCCTCCCTCCCAAGAAAATCCTTTCTACGTCAATTCATTTGCCAAGCTGCAAGGATGCATAAGCATCTGCTTTTCCGATGTCCGGCACTTGTCGAAAAACGACGCCAACACTACTGCAGCTACTCCGTGGACCTGCCTTTTCAAACTCAACCTCCTTAGATCCAGTGGTACCTTGTTTTCTGCTACCTGCAAATTTTTTAAGGCACTGAAACAAACCGTTAAATAAACTTTTAGGTCGCATTTTATGCATAACTTCTTTACCCTTTTGTCGTCAACTCTTATTATAGCGCGATGACTATGATCCCCCTTAGAGATTTTGTAAGTTGCTTGTATTCTTAAATAAGTGTGTGTGTGTGTGTGTGTGTATTTGCGTTTAATGCCAAATGAGCTTTTTTTCCATTTACTCATTATAACATCGTAAAACAGACGAAACATGTATTTCTGAGTTCGTGCATTCATAACTGTGGCAGTGAAGCAATAAAGGTGTATGGAACAAAGGAAACTCATGTTCATGTTGTTTAAACAAAACTGCAGCAGTGACGGATAGAAGACGGATTATTATGTTTGTATGTACATATGTGCATACATTAATTATAATATAGTATACATTTCCATTGGCAACGGCAGACTATTGCAGTAGTTGTGTTGTTAGATTTAAAGTACAACAACAACATTATCGTCATCGTTATCGGCTTTGAAAACAACTTCATTATGATGTTACCGTTTGTTTTCTTTTCCATGGTTTTCCCCTTAAACTTTCCTTCACGTTTATGGATTCCGTTAACTTGGGCTCTACTAATCTTTTACAAGAACATATTTAATGGTTACGGATGTACAGTGTGTGCGGATTTAAATACGTATACTTATGTACACATTATATGCAGAGATCTTAGTACATACTTATATACATATTAAAAAATATTCTAATCATTTACATCTATAGCAAATAAAATAGAAGGATAATTCTATCTTCTGATTTTTTTTGGTCCAAGATAATTTCAATGCAATCCAAAATGTATTGATAAAATTATTTGCAAACTAACAGCTTCTAAATCTGTCTTTAACATTCTTCCTTTAAAGTTATAATCAAATAAGGAAATTCTAAAATTGAGAAAACCTGAATAAGGTAAATTGATGCGCGTACTAATGGATTCCTCAACTATACCAGATGTAACACACATAAGAGATGTGAAATGCTACAGCATCGCCAAATACCTGAAAAAACTTTCCTACCAATTCTCTATTGCTTTGGGTGCCCAAGAAGCCGATGTCTGGCAGAGTTGTGTGGTTCTTAGAACTTCTTTTAATTTATGTACCAACATTTCAAATCCTTATACACTTCTTCTTTCTTCCTAATTTTTCTTTTGGTTTCGAGACTCTTTGTCACGCGACTTTTCCAGGAGCTTTTGTGTCATAATTTTTTCTGTTTCCTTTAGGGTTTCAATCTGGGGACTGACGGCATATTTCTTTAGTGCTTTTTCTTATAGTATGACCAATAATTTTCAATTTTTCCAGGACTGTAATTTCATTACCCCTCGACTACCTTTCAGAATGCTTGGTAGGCAACAAACCAATATCGTTTGCATAGCTTAAATCTTCCGGCTGATTCGTTAAGGACCTTTGAGTCCCACGTCTTTTGGAATCGATTACCTTGTGGATCTTAAATACAGAATAGGAAAGAACCGGCAACCTTTTCCTATATCCGACGTGGAAAAACGGCTCCGAAAGACGTCAATGTCATTGGCGAAAAATACTATCGAAGGCAAAAGTTTAATTCACAGAGTAAAGATAAAAATCATTTTGTTATTCCGTTTTGTTTCGTAGTAATCCTTGTATGTTATTGGGGTGAATGCGTGACTTAATGTGCCCCGCTAAACTAGCTAATACACTAAGGGGGAAAACGGTCTATAATTTAAGATTTTAGTCGTTTCTGTTTCAGAATGTTCTCTTCCTGAATAAATTCTAATTTTAAGATCGAATTCAAGATTTTGTTCTTAATAATAATCTCAGATTAAGATTATGTTCTTTAAATTTAGGAATATAATCTTAGAATCAATATTTACACGTTTTAATTGATGTTAAATTTCGGAAAAAAATTAAGAATTAAATCTTATTTTTATGATTATGTTTTTAAATTCAAGAATACGATCTTAGGAGAAAGAATGCGTTCTCAAAGTTTAAGATCATGTTCTTAAATTTAAGAATAAAACCAAGATTGCATTTTTAATTAATTAAATTCATTATAAAAATCAAGAACTTATTTCCGGATTCGAGAACGTCAATATTACTGACCAAAAATCAAGATTGAAATCAGAATATTTCTGCAATCTACATTTAAGAATTTGTAGAGAGATCGTCATGTTCCTCTTAGTGTAAGTACGCAAGTCTACTAGTCTGAGGTTAGGGGCTCGTTTTCCGCTAAAGACTCTGATTATTCTGTTTCATCCTATTTTTTTCTTTTTAAAGATTCTCTACACTTTAGCTTTACTTCTAATTCCACTCTTTTATCGTTCTCTGTAGGTAAAGGGACTAAGCAAACTTTAGTGCGCTGCTCGCTCTACCGAACGTATGCCAACGCTATATGAGAATGTGCCAACGAATGTTTAAGGAGGAATGGAAGGGGGATTCAAATATACAAGGTGAGCCAAAAGAAATCACCGTTTAAAAAGATGATCTTATTTTTGAAAATGGTGGTCAAGGTCAAATCTGTTTTGACATTTGTGAACTAGACAGATGTAGAATACAAGTAAACAAGCCATGGAGCGATACACTCCCCAAGAATGCGGAATAATCGTGGCAATTTTTTTGAGTAACAATTCGTCTGTGGTGTTGGCGCAGCGCGAATTCCGTCGCCGATTTCCCGGTCGTCCGGCACTGACTGCGCAAATACTTTGCGGTTTGGCCAGCAACCTTAAAGAGTATGGGACCACACAAGCCGCTGACAAAAGTGGGCGGCTCCGGAGCCCCGTTCTGCCGAGAACATCGCCGCTGTTGGCGAGAATGTCGAACTGTCGCCATAAATATCGACCAGACGCCGTGCCTCGCAATTAACCATCAGCCGGTCGTTCTTAAGGCGAATTTTGGTCAAAGACCTGCGCATATTTCCGTACAAAATCCAGTCCGTGCATCAGCTGCTGCCTGTCGACTGCCAAACGCGCGAAACCTACGCCCAAGCCATCTCGAGGCCGAAGTGGACGATTTTTCGTCCAAAATCATAATGAGCGATGAGGCTTATTTCCACCTCAGTGGGTACGTGAACAAGCAAAACTATCGCTTCTGGGGCACCGAAAATGCACAAGTGATGCACGAGGAGCCATTACACCCGCTTAAGTGACTGCATGGTGCGCTGGTCACGCTGGAAGAGTCATCAGGCCATTTTTCTTCGAGGACGCCGCTGGTCAAACGACAATAATGGATGGTGCGCGCTATAGGGTCATGTTAGCCGAGTTTTTTCTATTGCAATCGAACGAATCAGGACTGGAGGGCATATGGTTCTAACAGGACGGAGTAACGGCACACACGGCGGAAGCAATAACCGATATTCTGAAAGCGGCGTTCTCGGATCGCTTCATCTCTCGTTTTGACGATTTACATTGGCCTGAAAGATCGCCGATTTAACCGTTCCAGACTTTTTTTGTAGGGTTTTTAAAAGTCCTGTGTTTATTTGAACAAGACCCAGACCCTGGAAGCCCTCAAAGACAACATTTAAACAAGACTGCAAAAATCTGTCGCCCGAAGGGATAAAAAATGCCATAAAACCAGCCCGTAAAGGTTACATACATAGGTTTCAGCCCAGTCAAATTTCGCACTCTTTTAGTTGTTTCTCTGAAAGTTATTTTCGCAGAAGACCCAAAAATGTTATTTTTAATGTTTATTGATCGAGATCAAAAATGCTTCAAAACTATTTTTCATTATTTTAATCCACTGTCTGTTTGTTTAAGCTATCGTGTTGTTCTTGTTGTTTTAGACATTCTAGACTTTTTCAAGTATAAAGCAAACGTTTTATGGCAACATTCACACATACTGTTGTTGCTTTAGTACGCACATAATTACATACAAACGTATGCACATAAACTCAAAAGTATGTTATTCATTCGATTCCACTTTCTACTTTGTGTACAAAAACATACATTTAGTTTTTGTTTTTAGTCGATTTTAAATACAAACATACAAAAATATGTTTGTATGTATGTTTATGTATATTCATGCATATGGTACAGAAAAGCGAGTGTGGGTTCGTTCTTCCTGTGTGCCGTTTTGTCGTTCTTTGTGCGAGTATATTTTTATCGATCTTGTGCTTTATGTTTCATTGTTGTTGTAGTTATTTTAAGCATATGTACCTACATACATACATACATACATATATTATGTATATCAGAAGAAACCCTCCACTATATTTTAAGTTTTTTTTGTTGTTTTTGTAATTTGGAAAAATGAAATGTAGAGAAAAACAAAAGCAAGAATAAATTGTCAAAGTACAAAATAATGGACAACGAAAAAAGGGAGCAAGGTTTTACATGTCGTTTTTTCCATTTCATTATTCGTTACGGGTTTTGTAGTCAGAGGGTTTTTTTTTTGTTGATTTTTGGTAGGTTCTGTTGTTTTGTTTTTGTTCATGTTGTTTGAACGGTTGATAAAAATATCGACAGCTGTAGGTTAGTTGTTCAGGACAATGGCAGGAAATTTGGAAAACTTTTTTTTGTACTTTTTCACAATGGGGGGATATTGTTATTCGTTTATGTAGAAAAACGAAACAACCACAAGCAAAAACAAAAAAAAAATGAAAAATAAGCATATGCTTGTAAATCTATCTTAACTAAAAACGTGCACATGATTCATTCATGCATATCTACACAGCTACATATGTACATATGTTTTTATGCGAGTGTGTATGTTTTACATACATTCATGCAAAGCATTAACAAGCAATGAAGGACCTTTTTATTCTCTAGTGAACTTTTTATTTTTGACTTTTTTTCTATATACATACATACATACATACATACATACATACATACATACATACATATGTATGTACATACATTATATGTATATTCTTCCGGTTTATGTTTTAGCATTGACCAACATTGAGATCATATGTAATAAAGAAGTCCAAGCAAAGTTTTGAATGGTAATTTTATATCTATGTATGTAGGTATTACATGTCTTACATTTATTCAAATATCTATGTATGTATCTAAACATACATATGTATATGTATTTTTATTAACAGAATCCCCCTAAAATTATCGCATACATATGTGTGTATACATATCCTTTAAGTTGGCGTCATTCTATAAAATGGCTATTTTTTTTGCTTTTTATTTTTCTAGCGTTAAAGCAAAGGATATTGACATGTGGCAACGCCGTGCTTATTTGTTTTCATTTTCTTGATTTTAATCCCCCAAATGTCAAAATGCAACTTGAAGATTTTTGCCCAAAAGAATAACTTTCTTTTAATAAAACTTTTTACAGCATTTTTTTAATGTTTTTCCTTTAAAAAAAACTAGAAATATCAACCCATCCTTATTTGAAACCACAAACAATATGAAACAAGTAAGAGCGCCATACTCCGCTGTGCCGAAATTTACATACGATTACCCTTTACAACGTGTGGGAGTTTTTACCCTAATTTTGTAAAATATTGTATGGCAACCCTCTAAGGGGGTAGAGATAGGTGGTAAGTATGTTTTATGAAAATCTTTGCAGAGAAAAATGCATGGGGGTCAGTCCTATATTTGACCTATCCACGGGCACCCTGAAATCTGTAGAGGGGATTTATTACAATTTCCCAAGCTTTTTATGGGACCCCCTTAGGTAATGAAGATAGGGGGTAAGTATGTTCTAGGAATTTGTTTGGGAGGGAAAACTAATGGTGGTATGTGATACATTTTATTCCTCTAAGGCAACTCCGGGGAAGTTTTAGGGGTTTTACTCTAATTTTTAGAAATAGAAAGATTGCGTGGGCTCGATCAAGTTGTACGAATGGAAGAAGATGCTCTAGCTGGAAAGGTTTTTGAACATAAAAAATAGATAGACCGAAGCTTCGTTGGAAAGTTTAGGTCCAACGACATTTTATCCGGAATTGGAGAAAAACGCAAAAGATTGAGCCGCTTAGAGATCAGTCTTATCTTGTTTAAAGACCTAACCAGGTTGTGGAAACCCAGTCAAGAAGAAGAAGCACTGGTGCCATGCAACAACCACACCTTGCTCTTATCTAAATTTTATTTTTTCAATATGTAAACATCATATTAGAACTACTGCGTAGCGCATGAAAAATTTCATATAATTCTTATAATTGTACAAGTGCTACCAGTTTCTCTGCCCCAATCCAATAAAACTTTTTCCAATTTAGCTTTTCGTCTTCTTAGTAACCATGCCAAGTTGTGTGGCAGCACTGGTCATATTTACTAGACATCTGCATGAATACATTCATTTGATTGCCTATACACAACAAAAACAATATTCATTCAAACATTTTTCATTCTATGGGATATAAATAAAGTTAAACCAGTAACAACACAAGAGAGAATGTATTGTGTGTTACACTCAATGATACAAGAACAACACATTCATTTTACAGTTTTCGTTTTGAGTGTGTATAAAACTCACTTGAAAATACAAAAACATAGCAAAGTCTCATTACAGTTAGACTTTTTATAAAAACATTCAGGTGTTTTTTCGAGTTAATAAATGTTTTAACAACAACAATAACGACAAATTTCCAAACACAAATGAATGCGCTCAATAATAATTTTTTACACCAATCATACAACAATATTTACACATTCTATTCGGTATTTATTTATATGAATGTATGAGTAATATTTTGTTTTCGGTTCGAGTTGTTTTTTATTTGCTTTCTCTTGTGGGTTCATTCATTTAGTTTGTTTAACATTGAATGAAAAACACTATGTGGGTAAAAAACAAACGAATATATTTAAACGGCTTTTGAGTGTAGTCACGTAGACTTCTAATATTTACTACGATATACGCAATTATTTTCCCTTAAAAAATTAGTTATTTGAGGATTTTGCTTATATATGGGTCCGTAGTAGGCCGACCTTGTTAATTAGAAATAGGAATAACTCGGGTACATTTATTCAAAAACGTGGTCCATTGAATTTGGTTTGGCTCCCAGAAAATAATATGCTGTTTGTGGAAGCCGAGTAGTGATCGTCTTGGGACGAATTATATATATTTTTTTATTGCAAACAAAATACACATAATTCGACTTCCCTATCTGTAGGGATCCGGAATATAAGTACAGTGGAATCCTGGATAAAATAATGCTAAAATGTCAGGTCATTTCGCTAAGCTAAAAATTTCGTTATTTTGAAATCCTTAAAGTAATTAAATTTATTTTGATTTCATCATACGTTTCACCTGTTAATCCATTATGTAAGTAGTATAGGAGTGCTTAGCACAACAAAAAACAAAGAGATCAAAAGTAATGGTTTCAACGACTTTGTTATGTTTTCAGCTTAAGCATCCGTTAAACCGGGAGAAATTTATTGCTCATTCGTTATATAGGGCCTTCGAAACTCAAATATTGAAATCTGATATTTTCATTATATCAGATTTTCGTTAAAGTGAGTATTCGTTATACCCGGCTTTCACAAAATTACAAACGGAATGACAAGCTAATTTATTTCATATTCTTATCACTATGTAAACTGTATAAAAATAGACAAGAATGTTAAATTCTAAAGGACAAATTAAACGGTCGTTAAATTTGATTTCATTGTCATATGAATTTTGTTTTTCCTAAGGCGGAGTTTTAAGCAGTTTTTTCCTTTGAAATTTAAATACCCCCAATTACATATTGCTTTAACTTTAAAATGTCTTTAGTTTGAATTCTATATTGTCAGCCAACTCGAACAAAACTATCATTAACTATTTTAGCATTAAAAGCGATTATTCTCTCGTTAACTAAAAGATGTCCTTGAGAGCACAGGTAGTCTAGGGATTTCAAAAACAAAAATTTGAATCCTTAACAGTTGAAAGACTAAAGAAAAACATTTAATTCCTAGAAATGTTTTGGCTTTAAAAATTTACGGCTTATTTAAGCAAATTTCTTAAATTTATCTTAGTGCCTCATAAATAACAAAAAAAAAGGAAAATTTCCAAGAATACCGTAGATAGAATACAATTACAGCTGCACCCCCACACAGATGAAGGAAACAGATTAAGAAACTAACACATAGACAAAGAAATAAAACAAAGTTTTCTTCTTCCTTTGTTAAAACGCAAATATTTGATTATCCTGTGTCGGTGTATTGAACAAAAGGCTTTCAACTAATATTCAGATTTTAAAAAAGGGGCACACAAATCTTTTCGAAGAATAAAGGGAAAAATATAAAGCTAAATTAATATATTATATCCTGATTTAACGATCATAAAAAAAGGGGTCAATGTGGAAGGGTCTGGGTAGTAAAACTTCAAAAATATATTATACTTGCAACCCCTAATTTATATAGAGGGTTGTGGAGATAAAAAAACGGCAGGAAACACGCGCCATATTTAGTTTTACTTTTGGTTTTTTTCTAATTTTTTGTCTTTTTTTTTATTTTAATTATAATTGTTTTTACTTTCAATGCATATGCGAACATGCGTCTGATTATAAATGTATTTGTTTGAACGTACAAACAAAGTATGTATATCAAATCCAATCATTCATCACAACCCCAAAAGTTTCCTGGTCACTAAATACATACACATAGTTGTTGCTGTGCAACCAAAAGTTTCACTGCTAAGGCTGCAGTGGCAATTGACTCAATATCCTCTGCGGGCAACTTTTATACAATATACCAGGTGGTTGGTGTTACACTGAAAAAGTAAAATCCATCAAAGAAAAAAAAACTCCAAATTAACGATAGGGTGTTTAGTCAAAAAGTGTAATTATAACCTTTACATACTATTAGTTTAAACAAAATTCATTTGCGACCCTTTAATTTAAATTTTTTATGATTCGGATTTAATTTATTTATAGAACATAATTTGGTACCTTTTATACACCCAAAATAAGTATCACGTACTTTAATCACTATTGGAACGAGAGTAGTTCTAGATCGATTGGAATTGTGAACCCCACTTGGAGAACAGAGCAGTAAGGCTCATAGATGCCAAACGCTTTGGGGCCTAAGTCCAAAAATGTTCATTGAACTTTAATGAGAAAACTACAACATAGAACCCATACAAAACGTCTAACGTACATGTTGCCTCGGAATTAGCGGGACAATCAGGACCCCCCAAACAAGGGTATTGAAAAAAATTATAAACTTTTCGGCCTATTCAAACCTACGCGTGCTATGATGCATCACTTGCGCGAAATGATTGCAGGCAACAGGGAAGTTAATTGATTGTTAATCTTAAGGGTAATACATTGAGAGGTACAGTGCAATTGTCTGGCAATATACGTCAAGCGGAAGCTAAATGTTAAACACTAATACAGGGTGTCCGCTGGCAAGGTGAATGACTTTGCTTGTTTATAATTTTTGACTAGATGAAAGAGAATGGATCTTATGTTGATAAATGTTTTATTTAATGTCTGCAAGCATGCATGATATACAATATCAGATAAATGTTCGCCTCTGTTAGCTTCACAAATGCGAGCCTTTTGAAGCACATTTTGCATTACATTCTTACACATTTTACGCGGTATTTTATTAATTTCTTCACGAATATTTTGTTTGAGTTGCTCCATCATTTCTGGTTTATTTTCATAAGCCTTGCTTTGCAGATATCTCCACAAAAATAAGTCCGGAGCAGTCAAATAGGTCGATCGTGGAGGCCAACCAACATCACCTTTTCTAGAAATAAGAAAAGAGGTCTCGCAGTAATTCCATTGTATAACTAGCTGTATGCGATGTGGCACCGTCTTGTTGATACCACATGTTAACCAAGCCCAAATCATGCAGTTGTGACATTTAACAGTTTTCAATCATATCACGATATCGCTCCCCCTTGACAGCTACCGTTATGCCCTTTTCAGCGTCAAAAAAGTAAGATCCAATGATTCCTCCTGACCAAATTGCACACATTCATTCAAATTACAATGTGCCTCGTCGCTCATTATAATTTTTTTAATGAAAATCGATTATTGTTTTTAATAAAAATTTTTAACAATTAAAACACATTGGTTTACCATATATTTTTCCATAATAAATTTGCCATGTCTCTTCCTCAAGACTGCCAAATATGAACTGTCAACACTAATGTTTACCAAAATTTCGGCAAAACAAAGTAGTATACCTTGCCAGCAAGTGTCATAAGGGCTTAAGGCTGTCGAGCTCTTTATATTTTTAAAAAATTGGGACAAAAATCCTTTCCCTACTCGCGGCACCTTCCTTGATACCAAGGAAAAATTTTTCAATTTTAGTGTCAAACTTCATATAAAAAAATAAAGAGTAAGAGAACGGCTCTCTTAATTTTTTTAATGCGACCACCTTATATGGATATGCCTTGCTTGATACTTAAGGTACCTTTACACGGTAATACATATATTACGATATGTCAAAAAATGTTGTGGGACAATACAAAATCTCATCATGTAAAAGCATAATGTATTGGGTAGGAGAGAATACGGATGCAAAATTTTACAAGTGTTCGGTAAATGTTTATTTTCTAAACCATTTTAGAAACTTGTGTATTCTCATCACATTAGAGGTGTGAAAGATTGGCAGCACTTACAGCATCTAATGAAGGTGGCTACACTTAATGAAACAATACACAAACAATCAAAATAAAAGCAGATTTTTTTCATGTTGTTTTTGTTAATATTGTTGAACCTTAACCATATGGCGTTATCCCAAAAGGAAAGTGGCAAGAAACAACCGATTTTGATTTTACCAACCTCATCCGTGTAAACATGAAAAATAGTTAGAACAGATTTTTATTCTCTTTTTTTAAACACGGAGAGAATTTCATAATATTTTGATTCTACAAAATCTAATTACTTTGTATTACCGTGTAAAGGTACCTTTAAAGGCACAAATTTTTCAAACACCCTTTAATTAAAAAAATTGAAATCAAAAAAAGTACATAAGGAAAAATGAAACATAATGAAAACCTAATCATAATGGCCTTGTCTGATGAACATACACACACATCCATATATTACCCATTTCTGTCTGCATGTGCGTTTGACAAAAACAAATTTTGGCTCATTTTTGTTTTCGTAGGCATTTGCGTAAAATCCTTGTTGTAAAATTTGTGCGTGCTTTGGACATTTAACTCACGTTTTCAAGGGTAACAACAATAGCAATAACAACTTTGATATCAGCAGCAACAACGAAAAACTGACTAAATTTTTTCCCTTTTAATATTAACTTACACACATTTGTACTTTTAAAAAGTTAAAGGAAACATGCATTTGAAGACATATAGAAAACAAAAGGGTGTCCCATAAACTTTCTGTTGGTTAAAAAGTAAAATTAAAAAATTCTAAAGGTAAAAGCTTAACCATGGCCTCAGGGTACACTAATACAGGTAGTATCGAGGCGAATTCAAATAATTTGCCCTCTGCATTTCCTTTTTGTGTTTGATAAAGTGAAAATCAAACAAATTTTAAATTTCAAACAAAATTTATAATTCTGACAACCACTTTCACGAAATTTCAAGGCGAATACATAATCAGCTGGCTTCTTAACACTACCTGTATAAGTCTACCCTGCCATGGCCTAATAACTTATCAGGTCGTAACAACTGAGAATATATATTTTAGCATCTCTTACTTTTTTTATATGGAGTTTGACACTTTCCCTGTCAAAAACCAGAAAATTCTAAACGTAAGTGTGTCAAACTCTATATAAAAAAAGAAAAAAAACTAAAAGAGGCTAAAACTACATTCGTTATTTGCTGCGACCTGATGAGTTATTTCCTCATGAGCTAAACCAAGGGGTATCGATACAAGGTGGCCGCAATAGCGGGTGAACATTTTAACTCTCTTATTTTTTTTTATATGAAGTTTGGCGCATCATTGAAAAAGATTTTCAATTTTAGTGTCAAACTCCCTATAAAAAAGCAAAGAGTATGAGAATGACTCTCTCAATTTTTTTCTTGCAATCACCTTGTATCGATACGCCTTGAGCTGAACGTAACGAAATTAATTTGGATAGTACGTGTATATATAATCACCAAACGATTAATGTCCGGGAGTTTTGTTATGTTATGAACAGACAACGCGCAGACATCGTAAAATAAACTGAAAAGTGTATTACACACTCACCTCATAGGCAGTGCATTTAAAAACGGAAATATTTTACAAAAATATTTGTTTAATAAAATTGTAAAATGTTTCAAAACCCTATGGCAACACTGGAAATAAAATGTAATATACAATTTTGAAATATTTTCCGCAAAATGCTAATTTTGATTGATTCTGCTAAATAAGGTCTTAGTTATATTGGCTTTGAAGAGGGTTCCACAATTGCACTGGGACACCCTTTATATTGTCAAGGCCTTTACTTCCCTAAGGTAAACAACCCCTAAATTGAAATATTTATTATTTTAGTTTTTTTTTTATATATTTTTCTGTATTGCCTAAATTCAGGATATGTGACTCAGGACGATTTTATTCCACTTGACGCAAAACAAGTTGTTTAAGGGAGAGTTTGGAGAATTCGTTGTTAGTGTTAAGGTTGTTCAGTAGAATTTGTAAAATACATATTAAAAATATGAAAAAAAATAATTTTATTCATTAAGGGTGAAATGAATTTAAAGTTAAGGAAGTAAATTTTTAATTAGAAAACTGTTAAACCTGAATGTTTTCCAAAATTTCATTTTTAAAGTTTTGTTGCTTAAAGTAATAAAGTTGTTGACTTTAAAACAATTAAGTTGTTCCACTAACAAAAATTAAAAAAAATATATTTTAGCATCTTATTTAAGAAATATGTTAAATGCATTTTCCTACCTTTGGATATTTGCCTATAAAGGACGCTTTAGTTGAAGGTGACTTAAGGCTACCTGTAAACTGAATTGGAAGCATCACTTGGAGGAAAGGACAGTGGCGGCCCAACGATGTTAGGCTCTATGTAGAAGGACTATAGGCTTAAAAGATCCCACACTGGCTATACAGGAGCGTAATTAAAATGTAATTACCTCGGTGGTATGGTCAACATCAATGGACATAAGGAGCAGCATTCCGATCCTGCAAAAGGTCTAACTAACGGCTACTCCCACGAAAGCTTTGGAGATGATTTGACTATCCATCAGTTTAAGTAGAACCGAGTATGCTACAAGGCGTCACTTTTGGAGAAACCCCTTTAAAGGCAATGGATTGGTGGGGATTTTGAATCCAACCATCAACGCATTTTGGAGTCATGGGAGCGTTATACGGACACAGTGGAATTATCCGATCGTACTCCTCTAGTAAAGGTAAAGGCTAACTGCACTGCGCCGATACCAGATCGGTAGTTCTGGCTGGAGAGGACATTGGAGCAGATGCTCGAATAGGAAGTCTTGTTTTACGGGTGGCTTTAAGGCGAAGGAAAAAACGGGACTGAGCATGCTTGTTGAAAGCCCGGAAACCGAGATTTACTTCCGCCTCCCTAACCACAATAATTTTCTACCATCTAGGGTCCGGTCAATCATGAGATGTCTGTCCTGGCTCATGGCACACGCAGATCAAACGGATGTGAACACCTGTACTGATTGTCAAGCGTCTAAAAGCATAATAATGTCTGCGAACACCGGATATCGGATAGTGTTGCAGTGCAAGAGGACAGTTTTGCATAATATGCGTACCTGGTCATCATGGGTGGTTGGAAATAAACGGGCGAACGGTGAATTCGATGACTTTTAAAGTAACCAGGGCTGAGTTAAAAGAGTGACCGGAAAATGACCAAAGGGTACAATGGAGCAACGATTCAGAGTTGTAAAAAGCTTTACGTGAGCACCTGCCGAGTTGGCCTAATCACACGGTGACTTAACACCGTCACGATATTTCCCGTGACTTGGCACCCCAGAATGGCTTACCAGACCACCCAGGTAGAAATTCTCCGACATGACTCTGTGCAAGCCATAACAGACCCCTTGCTGAGGAGTTGGGCTATCTAAGCTTGAATTGTGTCTTCAGTTTTAATCTCATCATTTCCAATCAAAACAGATCCGCGCCAACAAGACACATTTCCACACGCTTGTAAAACCACTGCCAACCTTAAGCAAAAACGATTATGATTTATCATGTCGCGCCTTCCACAAATGTGACACCCAGCTCATTTCATTGAACTTTTATTTCATTCAAATCAATTACTCCACTTTAATCAACGCTTCATAATCTTCTCACTCTCCGTCAGTACCGAACACGCACGCACATGCTTCAACATGCCAATGCCGGCCATCACATTATTTGCTACTACTCTGCGGGATCTTGTTTCAGATCCTAAGGTCCCCAGCCAAAGCCAAATTCCCTATTCACTTACTTCCAAACACACTTAAACCTTTTCAGCTATTAGCCTGCTTCATCAGTTGCTCATGTGCCCGGGTGGACCCGTCAAAACTTAAGAGACTCTTTCTTGCGAGCCTTAAGTTCTTATAAGACCGATTACGCGATAGCTCTGTGGCCCGCATAAGACGGATATTAACTTTTGTTCTCAGTTGCCCCGTCTGGGTACAACCACAGCCACCACGTTTACTCTCGAAGGAGACCTCAACAATAATCAGACAATGCACCACAAAGTATACGGGGGTTTTCTGATTCCCGTGGTACCAGATAGGACTCTGGTCAGCCGCGAAAATCGACTTTCATCAATTCCTTCCAATTTCTTTTCAGCACATATAAGGTATTGGTACCCTTTAAATCTTGTATTACTGTGCTAGTTATTGGCAAGGTAACATGTCAGAGCGACAACAAGAACAACCATCCCCAAGCTAGACCAGTAGATAACCACATGGTCATATTAAGCCCAAGACAGGCTGCTTTATTTAAGCCATGCGTGTTGGCCTTCCAGTAAACTGAAAGTTGCCCGGTTGATACCATGAGTAGGTAGACATTGGTACCTGTCCCGATGGAAGGTTGCCCGAGGGCCCTTCTCTCCCATCAGTAACTTATCAACCCAAACAGCTGATAGCCGGCTCACCTGGACCGCCGATCATTTTTTAGTTTTGTAACTTTCTAAGCCACAAGTGCGATGTTTTTTGCTTAAGCTTTACAAAAAAACTTGGTCTAAAGAATACTTTTAATAACAAAAATCCAGTTATCTGTTTGGGCTATTAAAATGTTGTCACAACGGCCCTTAAAGCCTTTTTTGTTTTAATTTTTAAAATCGCAAAAATTAGTTTTTTAACATTCTTCTGGTCGGTGGGGTTTTATTTATTTGTTTTTTATTGTCTGCTTACTGGGAATAGCACAACAAACAATTAAATGGGAATATTTCTTAAACTAGTTTTTGAAAATACATATTTAAACTGTTTAAGAAAAAGAACAGAAAAAACAACAACAATATTGTGGAGAGTGAGTAAAAATCAAATAGAATTTTTAATGCCAACTTTATAATGAACATGTTTTTGTGGTTTTAAATGGGCAGCGCCAAAGTAGCAACAACAATATTATCAATATTGCCAACATCACTGCCCCTGACGGCAAAAGTGCCCAACAATTTTGATTTTGATATAGTTTCTTAGCATCCTTTGTTTTTCATTTTTTTTTTCAAATTATATAGGAAAAATTAAAAAATACTTTAAGACCCGGTTTTGAAGAAACAGTATGCCAAAATATGCTGTTATATGCAAGATATGCAAACATATGCCAAAATATGCTGTTATATGCAAAACATGTAAAAATATGCCCTTACAAATTGATGGCAAAATTTTGCAAATGTTATGAAACGGATAAGTAACAACATTATAGGTTTACTTGACGCATAAAAAAATATATGATTTTGCATATTTTTGGTTGCCCTGCTTATTACGTGTAATTTGCAATTGAAAAAAATTTAAAAAAATTTCAAGAAATTGTAATTGAAAAGTTTTTGTTACAAAACTGGACTGAAAATAATAATTATTATTTTCGTATTCGATAGGAAATATCAAACAATTTTGGAAAGCTACATAAGTCGCCATATTAAAATGTCTAGTTGAAAATTATACAACAGAACTGCAGGGTAATGACAACAACACTTATATAATCGTAAATAAATAGCACCATCACTACAACAACAACTACAAACACTTTAAATAAATGTGAAATGTGATTTTTCAGCAAAAATAAAAACATAAAAATTTTATTAAAACAAGTTTTGATATTTTCTTTTTTTTTTGTGGAGAAAAAACAACTTATGAAAAAACCCAATTCCAGAATTTTTAAATAGCAAAAAAAAATTCTCAAAAATTAAAATAAATCAACAAATACATGCAAAAAAAACAATAAAATAACCTCAAAACAGCTCCCCCCTTAAAACCCAAAACCATGGACAGTTTGATTTTTGTTTTTTTTTTAGATTTTTTGCTTTCGTTGTTGTTGCTGCTGTTGTTAGAATTAGAATTTCTCATCAACTTTAATATTTGCATATGATTTACACGAAAATAAAAGCTCCAACATTGTTGTAAACTGACAGCCATTTAAAAAACTAGTAAAAGTTAGTTTGCCAGTTTCTCTGTCTTTCTGTCTGTCAGTTAGTCAGTCAACAAGCCAGCTCACAATAAACAAATATGATCGTTGTCAGAACCTTCATAATATTTGTTTTTCTGATAACACGAATGATAATGATCATTAGATTCCTAACAGCATTATTATATAATTTAATTTTATTTAATAAAAAAAAAATATAAAACACAAAAAGATAAAGAGCAAAGTATCGAATACCAATACAGCTAAAGCAACAACAGTTACGGCGAAATAATTTCATAAACAAATCATGTTTTTTTTGTAAAGAAAAAATTATGAAAAAATTAATTGAAAAAAAACACATTATTAGTCACTATAAATGTACATATCCCATACATAAATACATACTTATGTATGTACATAATTTTAATTTTTCTAAAACGAGTTTGAAATTATCTTATCACTCACTCTACCGCCCCAAAGCATTGCCTTTTAAAACGAAAGCATATTCTTTTGAAAACAAAAAAACGCAAATTATATGTATGTATGTACATATGTATTAATATTGGATTTTGCTTAAACTTCTAGACAGCTTGTCAGTATAGTACATACATACATACGTACATATTGTCGTCAAAAATTCAAAAATAAGTAACATCACTTATTTAAATTTTACGCAAACAACACAGAAAAAAAGTAAAAAATGGCTTCAATTACCAAAATGATTGAATCAAATAATAAAATGTTCAAATTAGCATCTATCACAAAAATGATTATAACAATTACCTAAATTGTAAGAACAGAAAAATATTAATTTTTTATCCAATGAAAATTTTTAATATTTTAATTACTGAAATGATCAATACTCGTATTAAAGCTTACTTTGAACACTTCAATTGTTCAAATGAATTAACAAGTTTAAAGGAAAAATAACAACAATAAAATTTTTGGCTCGGCTGGGATTCAAACCTGTGCCTCGTTTCTGTAACTTGCGAGAAGTTTTCGCATCGAGATATTTTATATGATTATAGAAGTGTTCCAGTTATTAACAGGGCGAGTCATATAATATTAATATATTACAAGTTAACATTTAAAATTTATAATAGTTTTTCTTTGACTCATTCTGTCCTTCACAGGGCGTCTATAAAATTCTCGACTGAAGAACTTCTCACATACCATACAGAAACGAGACACTGGGCTGCTTGTGTGGTGTGCGAGCGCTCTAACCACTGATCCAAGGCACCGTTTTGGAAGTCCAACACGGTTGTTACTATACATATTTATTGTATAAACACATTATGCTCAAAGTAAAATATATTGTAAAAACTGAAAAAAAATGTTTCCAATTAACCACTTTTAAAATTTTAATAACTAAATGATTTAAATTAAAGCTTACTTTAAACACGTCAATAACTTCAATGAATTAAGAAGTTAAAAATTATTTTTAATAAAAAAAAATCTAGCTTAACGAGCATAAATCCAGGTAAAACAAAAAATTAGAAAGATCGAATAAAAAAGGAACAAAAAGTAAAATTAAAAAAAAGTAAAATTAAAAAAATTAAAAAAAAATATGGCCTAGTCTAGAACCCAACCTGGCACCAACTCACTATTAGGATGAGAATTCTACCGCTAATTGAAAAAATATGCGGATACTTTTTCTGTGAACGCAACTTTCTTTGGCCTTCCGATCGTTTTGTATTTTGCACAACTTTCTTACACTTCTTGATAGCGCGCTTAATAATTTTAAATAACCTGGTGAATAAAAGTATTTTTAATCGTATCTTATACTTTATTTCTATGGGAGCAGGGGAACGGGAACCCCCTTAAAAAAACAATTTTTATTAAATTTTCAATACGAATAATGTCGAAAACTGTTAAAACTCTCGACCTCAAACATTCTTCATGGAAGTTTCCTTTTACATTCAACGTTAAAATTTCTATTTTAAAAACTAGGATTGCTATCGATCTTCAACCCCGGCACAAAGTACATATGTTCATTACAATATTTGCAGTACACAATATCTCGGCTAGATCAGATTGCTGGTTATATAAAAAAGGGTATATAATATTCGGCACAGCCAAATATAGCGCTCTTACTTCTTAATTTAAAGTTTGTTTTTACTGATATCAGCCGAGAGCAATTAATTTTCAAAACCATCTAAACCAATTCAAATTTCATTTTTATTTAACTCGCAAATTTTAGGAAATATAATACTGAAATTATATTCATGTGTTTAACATTGAATTTTGCTTAACGAACACATAATTTTGCAATAATTTCCTTGGGATAAACTTCTTAATTGGTTTATTAAAGTTGTTTTTATTTCTCTTTTGTAAAGAATATTTAAGTTAAGCTGAAAAATATTTTATCATATAAAAGAATATTTAAAGAAATTCTCTGTAAAAAAATAATTAAAAAAAATTATATCCATTTGTATGTTTGTATACAGGTATGCATGTAAACAATTAACGGAAAAAATATGTAAAAATATACTTTTAAACAATTTTAACCTTAAGACTATTTTTTTAGTTTTTCAAACGATTTTCTTTTTTTTTCTATTTATTGATCAAAAACAGTAGTTAAAAATTGCAAAAAGTTTTAAATAAAAAACAACAAGTGTGTATAAATCACATACATACATACATACATAAATACGTAAATGCATATGTGTGTGTATGTGTTGTTTGTTTTTGGCATATTTTCTTTAAAATGTTAATTTTTTTAAAATTAACAATACAAGTTGGTACATACATACATACATACATACATATTTTTGCTATTTAACAATTTAGCTTTTTTATTGTTGCTGATGTTGTAGATTGTTTACTGCTTCTATTGTAGGTATGTAGTAGTACTTGCTATTAATTTTTTACAACTTCTCATAAAGTTTATGAAATTACGACGTAGTTTTTTTTTTAATTTAATACGCGAGAGTGTAAAAAAAATTTTCTGTTTAAACAGCAAATAATCAATCTTGAAACACAGACACAAATATACGTACATACATACATATGCATGTAAAAATCTTTTTTAGAATACGTACATATGTATGTACATTTCTGTGTATATAATTACATACATACACACCTACGTATGTATATACATACATATGTATAGATGTATCTGTCAATTTTTAACTTTAACACGTGTACAGCACTTACATACATATATAAAAAGCTTGAAAGTGGTAAAATATACATATGTACATACATACATACCTATATAAGTGAGTGAGTATATGTATGTATGTACATATGTAAATTAAGTGGGGCTACACTATTTTTCTTAAGTTTAAATAATTTCTTAACAACTAACTTTTGCAAATATGTACTTACATATGAGCAGTTCCCTACTGGCAGGGTGAGACCATTTTACTCACATTTTTGCTTTTTTATTGTTGCTGATGTTGTAGATTGTTTACTGCTTCTATTGTATGTAGTAGTACTTGCTATTAAATTTTTACAACTTCTCATAAAGTTTATGAAAATAACTACATTTAAAATTTTTATTAAAATAAGGTTCCGATTTCCAAAATTAAAGGTTTTTGGACGTCTCATGGTAAGATGATACTGAAAGAAGACTGTGACGACTTTGACTTTAAAAATGGTATTTTTATTAGCATGGTGGTTTAAAGTGTTTTACACTTATTTGACAAGTACTTTGTTTTTCCTCTTTTTTTTAAGAAAAAATCAAGTCTGACATTTTCAGGAAAATTAAAAAAAAAAAGTAAGAGCGCTATATTCGGCTGTGCCGAATCTTACATACCTTTCAAAACGTGTATGTGTTTTACCCTAATTTATCCAAATTTTGTATGGCAACCCCCGAGGGGATGGAAATAGGGGGTAAATATGTTCTAGGAAAATGTTTGGTCGTACACTTTATTTTTTAACGCCAACTCTGGGGAAGTTATGGGCTTTTTTACATCATTTTTGTAAATTTTTTATGGCAACCCCTTTAGGTGATGCATATAGGGGGTATTTTAAGGGAATATGTTTGGGAGGGAAACTAATGGGGTTATATCAAACATTTTATTGCTCTCAGGGCGACTCCTGGAAAGTTGTAGGGGGTTTTACCATAATTGTTTTAAAGCATACAACCCATGTTAAGGCTGGAAATAGCGGGTTAGTATGTCCCACACAAATGTTTGTGAGGAAAAATTAATGGGAGTCGGTCTTACATTGCACTCGCGTAGGTACAACCCAGGGGCAGTTGTATAGATTTTTATGTACAAATTTTAAAAAAATAAACAAAGGTAGTCGTGGTTGCTGGCTTATATCTCTGTCAGTTATCGGGCGATTTAGCTAAATTTTAATAAAAAAATTTTCGCAATTATACCTAATGTTTTAATACCACAAATAGGTCCGAGAAATGTCAAGTGGATTTGGAAATTTGATTTTAACAGATAAAAGACAGACGGTCATCGCTAAATCAACTTTCCTATCTATTAGGATCAAGAAAATATATACTTTATGGGGTCACAAGTGGATCCTTAAGAAATTACAAACGGAATAGCAAACTTACATATACGTATGTATATACCCTTAAAATGTATGGAAAAGGTATGTATAACAAGAGCCAAATAATCAGTATCTGATTATTTAAAACTGTTGCCAAATAAACAAAATTAATATATGAACGAACCTGTTAGTTTAAATTTTGATTATTTTTTAGACGCAAATTAAGGGACTTTTTTGAAAATAAGAAAACGTTTCTTCCTCATTTGGGGCCGATTTACATGGAATTGGTCATTTATTTAAAGATATTATTAAAAAAAATGTACAAGTTCATTTAAAATAATTTATGTTTGTGTATTTTCAAAGTGATACGTTTTAAGAGTACAAGAGTGTAAGTTGTTATGTAAATACAGTACTGTGTAATTTAAAAGCAATGCATTTACTTATTTAGCATTATGATCAAATGCACCCAATATCCATAACTTTTTATATCTGCCCCAAAACTAGTCATATTTAAACTGCCGATTTATTTCAATATTTTTATATCAAATATTTTTTCTTTAGGATATAACAAATTTATTAAAGACAAAAAAAATTTGCAAACCGCTTTTAAATTGCACAGTAATGTATCGACTTAAGTCAGTAGAGAGGTACATACATACGTGTTTATTATTGAATGGCTTTATTTGCTCATAACGCGAGATGTGTTTTGAATTACTATTTTCACTCATATTTCACAGTGAAACTAATAGAACAAAAACAATACATATTTAAAAAAAACGTCAAATTCTGTTTTAAAAAACATTTAAAAGCCCACAGCTAAGTTTTAGTTTAAATCTAAAGTAAAATTTTCCAAATAGAGCTAAAATTAGTCAAATAGAGCTTTTATTAAGCCGTTGTTCTTAATTTGTCCCACTGTTTGTATGTAGCAAGAAAACATTTTATATACCTACATTCGTATGTTTGTAATTTGTTTTGTGATTTTATTACTTCTACCTACGTGTAGGTGTTTAAAGTTAAAGTTTTTTGCTTAAGCCAGTAATGGCAAGTTTTAGAGCCCAATAATTATTTTCAAATATTTAAACACATTTTTTAATTTTTAAATACAAAATTACTTTTTTTAGTTAAAATTAAAAAAAAACTTACTGAAGTGGCCAACCTTGTGTCTCACATTATAACCATATGATTTTGACAGTTTCTGTTATCAAAACAAAAAGACAGGTGTTTACTTGCGTTTTTCATTCTTTTTTTTTTTTTTTGCTTTTAGGAGGAAATTTTCTATTATGCTTTTCTTTTTGCAACGTTGACACATTTTATAAAAAAAATCAAACCTTATTAGTAAATTACTTAAAAATTACACTGTAAATTTAATTCGCATTTACACGGTAATACATATATTACGATATGTCAAAAAATGTTGTGGGATAATACAAAATCTCATCATGTAAAAGCATAATGTATTGGGTAGGAGAGAATACGGATGCAAAATTTGACAAGTGTTCGGAAAATGTTTATTTTCTAAACCATTTTAGAAACTTGTGTATTTTCATCACATCAGAGGTGTGAAAGATTGGCAGCACTTACAGCATCTAATGAAGGTGGCTACACTTAATGAAACAATACACAAACAATCAAAATAAAAGCGGATTTTTTTCATGTTGTTTTTGTTAATATTGTTGAACCTTAACCATATGGCGTTACCCCAAAAGGAAAGTGGCAAGAAACAACCGATTTTGATTTTACCAACCTCATCCGTGTAAACATGAAAAATAGTTAGAACAGATTTTTATTCTCTTTTTTTAAACACGGAGAGAATTTCGTAATATTTTGATTCTACAAAATCTAATTACTTTGTATTACCGTGTAAAGGTACCTTAAATGAGAAGTCAAGAACTGACCATAAGAGTATTCAAAATAGTTTGTAATTATTGTTAAAAAATCTCAAGTCTTTACTAAACCAATACTTAAGTAAAAAAAAATTTAGTAGAACATTTTTTGTAAATTTTGGTTCTTCTGTTATACAGTTCAAGAGATTTTTGGAAATACATATTTCAATAAAGTTCTCTAGTTATACCTAGGCACTCTGAAATTTAAAAAAAAATATCTAAAAGAAAACTTATGCTACCTGGATCTTTAAGACGTAAACATTGTAATTAATGTACCTACAAGTTACAAACATTAATTCATTTTTAGTAAACAAAACTAGGGACCGAATAATCTACAGGGTTTATCATTGCCAAGTAACCCTGATAATGAACTTTTTAAAAATTAACGCTAAACAACAAACAAAAATTTGCTTAAAATTATATATATTTTGTTGTTGTTTTATTTTTAAGAAAAAACTTAACACTTCTTCTGCAAGCCTAAAAATGCTTATATGCAAATAATTTTTCTATTTTTAAATAAATAATTTTTTAAAATTAAAAAAAAAATATTTCAATACACTGTCTACTCATAAACTTGTTATGTTAATGTTTTGATTAGAACAACAAAATTTATTAAATTTCTAATTTATTGAAAAAAAAAATTATAAATTCACGGCTTCTAGAAATTCTCCTAATTTTCTTCTTATGTAAAACAATAATAAAAAAAAACTTCTAGACTTTAAAGGGGTTATTTATGTAAACAAAGTTTATAAAAAAATTTAAATAACAAATAAAATTCTTTGGAAGTTAAGAAAACAAATTATAAAAAATTAAACATATTGTTAACAAATATGGAATTTTGTTTTTGTTTCTTATCTTGTAATTTTAAAACCAGTTTGCAAATAAATTTCTTGACTGGTGCTGTAAACGACACGTTACAAAATAAACACATAAAAATCATTAATTGCTTAAAAGACTTTACGTTTAGTTGTGATTAAAATAATAGAAGTGAAAAAGGCACAAAATTTGTTTTTATAAATTCAATTCTTTGCTAAAGTTTTAAAAAAATATTTTGATCCCGTAAGGGGAGAAATTGATTGGTGATCAACAATTTCAATAGGTTTGAACTAGAGATGAGCGATATTTCTGTACCTGTGATATTATACCTGTGACTTCAAAATCACTGGTAACGACAGTGACATAAACTGCGAAGTAACTGTTACTGCGATGTAGTTACTTTGATATGTTATGAAAACAAATATTTTTGGAATTTCCTGCGAAGTAACTATTTACTGAGATGTTGTTACCGACTCAGTTAGTTTTTGCCAACAACCTCGTTCATTTAATCTTTAAACCACATATGCATAAATTACATTGTGGTTCGTGAAAAAAATAAGAAATGTTCCTGAGTAGCAACTGTCAACTGCAGTGTTGATACTTAAAATTTGGTATGTTATTTAAAGTAACATTTTTGGGTCTTCCTGTGAAGTAACTATAGCATATTTGTTTGTGAAAAAAATAATAAACCGTGATCACCGTCACTGTTTAAAATAACTGTGATTTAAAAATCACGTTCACTGTTTACAGTATTCTTCAAAAATCACGGGATCGCTCATCTCTAGTTTAAACCTCACAGAACCAAAAAACTTATCTGTGACATTTTTTTTAAATATTTTCAAAATGCTACCTGTACTTTGATAACATAGCAAAAAAATTAAAGGCATAAGATTATTATTTTTGGCATTCTTGACATCTGTCAAAACGCAAGAT
Organism: Melanophora roralis; assembly: GCA_963583895.1. Classification (NCBI taxonomy): domain Eukaryota; kingdom Metazoa; phylum Arthropoda; class Insecta; order Diptera; family Rhinophoridae; genus Melanophora; species Melanophora roralis. The sequence continues at coordinate 76,430,775 of OY757191.1, forward strand.
AGCCCTACCACATATGTTTTACGGGTGTAAGCACTAGTTACGTGATACCTACATGCCTATGCCCTGACTTCACTGATAATAGTTTACAGCTTATTTCGCAATAATTGTGTATATAGGTTTCAAAAAAACTTCCTGTACGGTAGTTAAAGCAAATTTCCCATTTGCAATCAATTTCTCTTTAAAAAAAAATTGCAAAATATATATCGCAGTTCTATTTTTTCCAGCACATCTGTAGGTACAGTTTGTAATATACACAACACATACAACGAAAATTAGTCATAAAAACCGAAATCGTATGTTTCTTGTTTATTTTCTCTTGATCGAATTTCTTAAAACCACATCCGTATTTTTAGTTTTGCATATTTTCTTCGTTTTTAGCAACATAAGCATCTAAATAGAATTTTCAAAACTGCGGTTGGTAAGGGTTTCTTGATAAACCAATTTTATATATTTTTTTTTCTTATAAAAAAAAAAGAGATTTTTATAACAAAAACATATAAGCGTATTTATTAAATTTATGTTTTAAATTTAAAAAGATTTTTAAAAAAATATAGGATTTAAGTTATGCTCAACTAAAATGTTTAATTAAAAATATGCTATGATACCCAAGGATAGTATCATGATACAAATAACCAGGTAGTTTCGTCGGCCCAGCTGTTTAGAGCCAAAATGTCAAAATTATGTTCTCCCTGTGAAAATGAAACAACAAATATTATTACGCATCGTTTTTTTTTCTCTATAAGATGTTGTTTGACACTTTGGCTCTAATTTGTAGTTGTTGCAGGGACCAGACTACCTGATAAGTTGTATCATGGATGGTATGACTTTAAAAGTTTAAACACTGAAAGAACATGATTTTTCTTCATAATGGCTACTGAAAGATTGTGACGGGTGTAGGTACCTATAACGAATTTGACATATTTCAGTACAAAATAATTTTAAAGTTTACGAGTCGACCAGTCTTGAGGTTGTGGGTTCGGTTCCTATCAGAGGCCCTGGCAAGTCTGCTTTATCCTGCTTTTCTTTCTCAAAATTGTTTCTTTCCTTTTTCCTCCACCCTTTCTCCTCTCTAGGTAACACAAAGGGCCGAATTAAACGGACCCAAGTAAGCTGCATTGTTTCCTTTGACGGCTGCCTGTTATACCTACCTAACGTTAGTTTATTTACACCAAGCCTGACAGATAGTCGCACATACTTAAACCCAATTAAGGGGATAATACAAAAAAATCTTACTTAATCATACGAGTTTTCAAAGCTTTTGGTGTAGAAATTCTTTAAAGGATTTTTTTTGTTTTGATTACTTTGAAATGCGATATTTTGCTGCAAAGATGCGATTCTGATTTAAGCGGTGCAATTGATGGAGCAGCCTCTTTAAAAATCTTAAATTTAAGAAAATATTTAAAACAAAAACTTATCCATAGAATTTTAAATTTTGACTGCTTTTGTACTAAGGAGACTCAAAAAAAATATAGTGGTCATCAAATGTAGTATTGATTGTTGCATAGTGTTATTAAAGGTACCTTTACACGGTAATACAAAGTAATTAGATTTTGTAGAATCAAAATATTATGAAATTCTCTCCGTGTTTAAGAAAAGAGAATAAAAATCTGTTCTAACTATTTTTCATGTTTACACGGATTAGGTTGGTAAAATCAAAATCGGTTGTTTCTTGCCTGTTTCCTTTTGGGGTAACGCCATATGGTTAAGGTTCAACAATATTAACAAATGAGATTTTGTATTATTCTACAACATTTTTTGACAAGTCATAATTTATGTATTACCATGTAAAGGTACCTTAACCATGGGTCCCATAGAAGCCCTAAATAAGTTAAGCCTGCGTAACCTGCGGTGTAGGTATAGTATTGTCGGGCATGATCGACTATAACTTTCTGACTTGTGATTGTTACTAAAGAAAAATTTCAAGTTCAAATCAAATTTACATTTATTTTGTATGTATGTATGTAGGTATGTAGATAGCTACCGATGATTTAATTTGCATATTACTATGTAACTACATACACATATGTATACAAACATACATATGTACATAAGTATATATGTACATATGTATGTATGTAAGTACTTACCTTTTTAAAAAACGCTGTTGTTGGCTTTAGTCCGTTTGATTCAGTAAGGAATTTGTAATCTGAAATGCAAATTTTTTAAAAAAGCTTATTTTACATATAAACTACATATGTATTTATAAATAATTAAAACTAAAAATGTTTTTATTTTATAATAAAAGCATATCAGAAAAAAGCGCAAAAAAATAACAACGACGCCAACAAGTTCAATGAACTTGATGGCAACAAAAAAGCTTTTAATAAAATAATAAACGCCGTAGATAGAAATTTTGATTTTTTTTAAACTAAATAGTGCCCATTCTACCTTGATCGCCAACAAATAAAAAATAAAAGGTGTAATCTTTATGAAAAGCTATGCAAAAACGTAAAATTAAATATGTTTATGACACAGATACTTGTTGTTGTTACATTAACGAAATTGGAACAACTTACGCATTTTAACAAAGAAAATGCAACAACAAACGAACCAAACAACTAACCTTATTAAAAAAACCCCAGCAACAACTGAACATTCTTACAACCGCAAAAACAAACAAGGAAGTAAAAAACCGTTGCAAAAGAAAATAAATGCAAAATATGCAGAAAAGGTACAAAAAAATTACAACAACATAAAATGCAAGTTCAGCAATGTTTGTTTTTATACCCTTCACATAGTGATAGGGTATATATCACTTTGTCATTCCGTTTGTAATTTCTTTATTATTCATTTGCGACCCCATAAAGTATATATATTCTGGATCCTTATAGATAGGGAAGCCGATTTAGCGTTGTCCGTCTGTCCGTCTGTTGAAATCAAGTTTCTGGAGTCAAATAAAAAGATACAGACCAGTTAATGGTGTCAAACGATCAGAAATATCCCGCTAACAATCGCTATTTAAAATCAGCAAAATCGGTTCACTATTGACCGAGATATAAGCGAAAACCCAGAGTAACCCATTTTTTTTAGGACAAAATCCGTGCATATATCCCTATATATCTCAGTAAGTATAGTCACTCTTTTTTTCAGATAGGACCAGCGGAAGGGGCATTTTTCCTACAATTGCACAAATGTGGTAAAATATTTTATGCGCTATATCTCGTAAACTATAACAGCTATCGACTTAAAATGTTCTACAAAAAATAATTGTACGTAAAGGTCTACACTCTACAGAAAAATTTTTTTGAGTGGGGGCAAAAAAAGGGGTAGCTCCCATACAAATCGACAATTGTTATAAAATATTCGATACGCTATATCTCGGAAACTATAACAGATATCGAAATGAAATGTCCTACAAAAAGTAATTGTACGCAAAGATCTACAATTTAAAGAAAAAATTTTTTGAGTGGGGGCAAAAAAAGGGGTAGCTCCCATACAAATCGACAATTGTTATAAAATATTCGATACGCTATATCTCGGAAACTATAACAGATATCGAAATGAAATGTCCTAAAAAAAGTAATTATACGCAAAGATCTACAATTTAAAGAAAAAATTTTTTGAGTGGGGGCAAAAAAAGGGGTAGCTTCCATACAAATCGACAATTGTTATAAAATATTCGATACGCTATATCTCGGAAACTATAAGAGATATCGACTTAAAATGTTCTAAAACAAGTGATTGTACGCAAACATCTACACTTTAAAGAAAAATTTTTTGAGTGGGGGCAAAAAAAGGGGTAGCTCCCATACAAATCGACAATTGTTATAAAATATTCGATACGCTATATCTCGGAAACTATAAGAGATATCGACTTAAAATGTTCTAAAAAAAGTGATTGTACGCAAACATCTACACTTTAAAGAAAAAATTTTTTGAGTGGGGGCAAAAAAAGGGGTAGCTCCCATACAAATCGACAATTGTTATAAAATATTCGATACGCTATATCTCGGAAACTATAACAGATATCGAAATGAAATGTCCTACAAAAAGTAATTATACGCAAAGATCTACAATTTAAAGAAAAAATTTTTTGAGTGGGGGCAAAAAAAGGGGTAGCTCCCATACAAATCGACAATTGTTATAAAATATTCGATACGCTATATCTCGGAAACTATAAGAGATATCGACTTAAAATGTTCTAAAAAAAGTGATTGTACGCAAACATCTACACTATAAAGAAAAAATTTTTTGAGTGGGGGCAAAAAAAGGGGTAGCTCCCATACAAATCGACAATTATTATAAAATATTCGATACGCTATATCTCGGAAACTATAAAAGATATCGAAATGAAATATTCTACAAAAAGAAATTGGGCAAGAATGCCTACGCTTTAAAGAAAAAATTTTTTGAGTGGGGGCAAAAAAAGGGGTAGCTCCCATACAAATTAACAATTTTTATGAAATATTCGATACGCTATATCTCGGAAACTATAGAAGATATCGAAATCAAATGTTCTACAAAGAGTAATTGGGCAATAAGGCCTACGCTTTAAAGAAACATTTTTTTGAGTGGGGGCAAAAATAGGGGTAGCTCCCATACAAATTAATGATTTGTATGAACTTTTCGATACGCTTTATCTGGGAAACTACAACCGCTATCGACATCAAGTGCTCCACAAAAAGTAATTGGACAAGGAGGCCTACGCTTTAAAGAAAAATATTTTTGAGTGGGGGCAAAAAAAGGGGTAGCTCCCATACAAATTAACGATTTGTATGAAATTTTCGATACGCTATATCTCGGAAACTATAGCAGGTATCGACTTCGAATATTCTACAAAAAGTAATAATCAAATAATTCATACATTTTGGTGAAAAAGTTGGAAAAAAGCAGGGGGAATAGAACATTTAACAAGCTTTATTAACCTTTAAATATGAATAATGTCGAAAACTTTTAAAACTCTCAACCTCAAATCTTCTTCATCTATTTCTATTATTCATACAAACGTTAAAATTTTGTTATTTTTTCTATGAACTTTAAAACTCGCACAAGGTTTTTTATTATATTATTTGCAGTACAAAATTACTCGGCTGGGTATATTTAAAGACCAATGTGAAGGGTATATAAGATTCGGCACAGCCGAATATAGCGCTCTTACTTGTTATTGTTGCTGCCGATTTTTTACGTTTTTCTTTTTTTTAACATCAGACAAAAACAGGCTAGACAAATATTGAATTGATTAAATAAGAAACAGCAACAAATCATGGTGAAATCATGTACCAGGTGATTGTAATACGAAGTGAAGAGAGTCACTCTTTTACCTTTTTCTTTTTTTATGCATGTATGGACAAGGTAGGAGCAACTAGTCAGCTGACTTTAATTTCCGACACATGTTTTTTAAATAGATTTTCAAATTTTGTTTCGAATACTGTGAGTATGGGTAATAGCAATATTTTTGACAACTTGGCCAGAATTTACCAACAACAAAATACAGGGTGTCCGCCGGCAAGGTATATTACTTTGCTTATAATTTTTGATTAAATAAAAGAGAATGGATCCTTTATTGATAAATGTTTTATTCAATGTCGGCAATTACTTATGTATGAAATACAATTTCAGATAAATTTTCGCCTCTGTTAGCCTAATGCGAGCCTTTTTAAGCACATTTTTCATTATATTCTCACACATTTCACGCGGTATTTCAATAATTTCATCACGAATATTTTGTTTGAATTGCTCCAGGGTTTCTGATTTGTTTGCATAAACCTTGCTTTTTAGATATCCCACAAAAAGAAGTCCGGAGCAGTCAAATCAGTCGACCGTGGAGGCCAACCAACATCACCATTTCTTGAAATAACTTGTTGTGGAAAGAGGTCTCGCAGTAATTCCATTGTAATCCTAGCTGTTTGATTTGTGGCACCGTCTTGTTTATACCACATGTTAAATGAGCCCGAAGCATGAAGTTGTGACATTTAAAAGTTTTCAATCATGTCACGATATCGCTCCCCATTAACTCAGGTGGTCGCACCTTGTATGGATATGCCTTGGGGTAGTCATTAAGGGGACACCACAAGGTGGAGTTGTTTTACCCGCATCGTGGCTCCTAACGGTCAACGTTATATTGAGAAAGCTTAATGCTAAAGATAGAAAAATATATCCATATGCAGACGATGGTGTCATTTTGGCCAGAAGAAAGTTTTTCCCAACGGTCAGGAAGCTACTGTACTCGGTGTTGCGTGAACTTTCTGAATGGGCATCAAGAAAAGGGTTTGGCGTGAATCCTGACAGGACGAAACTAGTTCTTTTTACCAGAAAGTATAGGGTCGGGACTTTCAAAAGCCCAAAACTCAGTGGGATGAAGCTGAAACTGACATGTGAGGCTAAGTATCTTGGCGTAATCCTTGATAATAATGCATACTATACATGCAAGAATTCCATTGTAAAAAGCTGGAGCTTGCAGCTAAAAGTAGCAAACTGGATTGAAACAATGGTTGTGAGACGTTTTCTGACATTGGTCAGACTAGGCGTGATTGGTATTCAGGATCTTAATTCAGTCCAATGATCTAAGACGGGCTGCATGGTCACAGAGTTCAGTTTTGAGAAAACACTACCGACAATAATTCCTGAAAGGGCTTATTGGTTGTGCTCTGATAGTCTGTGTGAGGAGTGTGCAGTTTTTACTGACAGATCCAACATGGCTGTAGGCACCGGGGCCAGGGACATAGGTTTGTATCACCACATTGTAGCAGCAAAAAGACGCTTTCGGTTAAGTGCCGCAAAACAAGTACATAACAACGCAAAGAAAAACTAGACGTAGAACAACTGTATTCACAACTGACAGCTTGGACTGTGACTCAACGAAGTTATCTCAACTTCTTCTTTGAATCTTTCTTCTCCTAATGGTATAAGCGGGCAATGGCAACATATGTATCCATACGAATCGCGCATATGGCAACTCTAGCCGTATTGGAGTGATACCGAGAGTTGAAGTGGGAAAAAAACCTGCCTGTTTCGAAGGAAGAAAATGGAGTTGGAAAGACGGCAATGCCAAACGCCGTCGAAAAATCCTACCAGCGGGTAAAACGTCAGACGAAAGGCCTGTTTACTGGTAAAACTTCGTGAAGACATAAAAAAATTACTCTGGTGCCCGACACACCGAGTGTGCTGAAGAAAGGTATTTAATACCTTTATACACGATAGCACTTTTGTAGAATTCTTCACAAGTATTATTACCCTGCAAAAAATATTGAACCGCATGGTCCATTTTAGTTGTAATGGTCCCATTCAATACAGTGATGGACCATGCTAGACAAGAACTTGTTGTTTAGCGGTATGTGTTCGTTTGTCAACGATCGCATATTGAGTTGTCGAAGTTGTAAAGCTAGTCTTCTAAGGTGTAGCATAGTCTTCTACGATGTAGTGGAAGGATGGGTTAGGTGGTCCGGCCCTAGGACATTATAATGTTAAATGGACAATGTTTTTTACATACAATTGGGTTACTTTTGGACTAGTCCTACACATATTTACGGACTAGTCGAGTTTTCTGCAGGGAATAGGTGTGTTTCTTTCATTGATACCAAATGTTGCATCATCAAAAGCGCTGTGAGCACTTGGAAATAGGGTTAAAAAGGGGAAACATTTAAAAAAATCCCAAATATTCCTTATTATGGATGTTAAATAAATTAAAAATAACAAATGCTTGATTTTCTTCATATTGAGATCGGTTGATTTTTAAGCAAATAAAATAAACAGAAACATGCTGTATAATTGTGCAGCAGTAAAAAAATATGCACAGATTTAAAAAGTATCGGTCCAATTCTACTAACAAAGGGTAGCAAAACTCTAACTCAGTTTGGAAAGATTGGTAGCCGTTTTCTTTTTGAGCTTATTATTTTTCAGATCCAATAATAATCGCTCAAAAAATTGTGTCATTAGTTTTTGTTTAAAAGCTAACTCAGAATTGGTTATAAGGCCTTCTATACTCAGCAATATTGCCCTAAGACTCCATTAAATAAATATTTTAGCATTTTATAAAAAAAAAAGTTTCAAGATTTTTTCCACATTTTTTTTTTGGAATAACTTGCAGTTATGTATTTTAAAATTTAAACTAACAATATTAGAGAAATAGTACAACTTTTATTTGCACATCAATAAAATCTAAACTTGTTAGGCACTCCTAGGAAATTGTCCTTTTTAACTAGACTATTCCTAACTGCATGCTTAACTTGTAAATATTATTAATTCAAAAGTATAGATCTGACAAAAAGTCGATAACACCTAAAAATATTATCAAAATAGGATTTTTTAGCCCAAAGCCCCAACAAACACTTTCGAGTCTTTTTTAAATCAGCTTATTAGCTAGTTTTTGGTCATCCTGGGTAGTTTAAGAGACTCAGTTTAATGAGTTTTTACTAAACAAGCTTCCAAATGCCAACTGGGTTAATGCATATAAAGAAAAAAGTTTGAAAAGCAATAAATAAGCAAACATGTGAGAGCCATCATGCGAATATACAAAGTCAAAAAAAGGGAGCGCTTTTTAAAGTGCAGCAACTATCAATATGGGGAGAGCTTTATGCATAATAACAACATTAGAAAGACTTATCTACTCACATATTCTCAAATACAAACGCACTGCCCATAACATTTTCCATTTAAATGTTTTGTAAAAAAGCTTATGTAATAAAACTCTATAACAACTACAAAAACTAGACAAATGTAACAAAGCAAAAAAAAACTTTTTCTAATGCAACCATATTGACAGGCAGTCAAACTTTCCGTCATTGAGTCGGCTAGGCAGAAAGCCAGTCAGTTACTATACGATACATACATATGCCAAGAAATGGAAAAATATCATTTAAACATTATTTTTAAATGACCTCAATTTTTAGGAAAACAAAAAGCAAAACGATGAAGATACAAACAATAACAGCAAAAATGAAAATTCACTCCCATGTTGAAATGCATTTTGTTATTAATGTTGGAAAAAAGAAAGAGCAAGCGATTGAGTAAGTGTAGGAAAGAGAAATCAGAAGTTTGGTATGCGAAGGTTTGATGTTAATGTTGCGATTTTCTTTTGAAATTTTTTGAATTTCGCGAATAAAATTTTTTATTGGGAGCAAATATATACACAAGTAAAGAAGTGGATACTTTTATTCAGTTGATTGAAAGTTTAATTTAAGGCTGAAGGAGATACTAAGTTCCTAATAAAGAAAATGATTTTCGGATGTAAGTACCGACCTTCTATAAGAAGCAAATCCAATGACAACTGGACAACTTCCAGTTAATTTTTAAAGCTTACAGACATAGTATTTTGTAACCCCCAATTACAAAGTGAATTAATGCATCAGGTGGTGGTGATTCTACAACAACAAAATTGTGGTGAATAAAATTTTCGTTTTTGTTGTAGTTTTCGTTGGCTCAGGTGCCAAGAAAGACATGTAAAAGCAAACAACTTTGACAACCAAGCCTAGATTTATGCATAAAAAAAGTAGATCAGCTGTGCTCGTAACATCACCTGATCAATATAATTTCACCATGCCCTACAACGTGACCTGGGTTATTAGTAAGGAGAGATAAAAATTGTTTAAAATGTACTCTGCCTCTGGATTAGATTTTTATTGTTTGGCACATGGTTCGGTAAAGACAAACGGCCCTTGTGAAGTATTTTTTCTAATTTAAACAAGCACTACACTTACGTATGCATCCCCAGGCTTACCAGAGATCTATCTTTCACAGTCTGATTGGTGGTGAGGACTCCTTTGACAGTTGGTGTGGTGTCTTTGGTTGTCCCCAAACGAGGCAACGGGAAAACAAAAGTATTATAATAACTTTTTTTCTACAACTGCCCCGGAGGTGCCTGTACACGGGTGCAATATAAAACTGAGTCCCATTACATTTTTTACAAACATTTTTGTGGAACATACTTTATCTTCGTCTCCTAACAGGGTTGTCATACAAAGTTAAAAATTTTTTGAATAGCTCCCAGGGTGCTTCTACAAGGCTCAAATATAAGACAGACCCCAATTAATTTTTCCTTCCAAACATTTTGGTGAAACGTATGTACATACTGGGTTGCCATACAAAATGTTTAAAAAAATTAGGGTAGAAACACCTAAAACTTCCAGGATAAGCCCTTAGAGGAATAAAATGTATCACAGACTTCCAGTAGTTTTTCTTCCCAAATCTGTTCCCAGAACATACTTACTTCCTATCTCCATCACCTAAGGAAGGTTGCCATACAAAAGAAAGTTTTAAGACGGACCCCTATTAGTTTCCCTTCCTAAGCATATTCCTAGAACACACTTACGTCCAAACTCCATCGCCTGGGGAGGCTCTTATACAAAGTTTTGGAAATCAGCTTCCAGGGTGCCCATGGATAGTTCATATGCATGACTGACCCTAATTAAATTTTCTTTACAGACATTTTTTTTAAGAGCCCAGTATAAAAATATTGAATTTTTTTATTTGGGTTTTGACATTTGTCTAGGCATAAATTTGTCTCGTCAAGACGTACAAGCCAATTTTGTGACTTTTGTAAAAGAGCTAAATTAAAAACATATTTACGATTTCATGATACGAAAAGCGCTAAGTTGGCATGGTTGCCAGTAATGACTTGATTTAGGCTTAAGAAAAAGCTTCAAACTTGGGTTGAAAACTTTTATATAACTTGCCGTATCTTTTCTTTAACAAAGCAAAGAAAAAATGGAAAATATTTAAAAATGTTACTTTCTTTACCCATATGCATACATATGTACTTATGTATGTTGGTACAATAATACGTTTACCAAAAAAGCGTCGTTTTAGAAAGCAAAAAGAAAATTAAGAAAAGTACAGCTCCAGCAAAAAATTATTTTTTACCTTTGTATGTATGTATGTGCATATGTATGTACTTAGCTACTATGCATTTACATTAAATTAATTTTTTTTATAAAATATATTTACATACATACATACATATGTATACTATATGCACAAGTGTATGTACATTAATAAATATGGACACAAATACTTAAAAATATGCAGTGACAAAGTAGGTGCATATTTACATACATACTTAGTTATGTATAAAAAAAACTAAACAATTTTATTTAGCAATAAATTTTACTATTACAACAATATTAACTGCAGCCATATATATGTACACAAACAGTGGCAGAGAAAACTCTGCTTACCCGGTTACTTATTTTATTCTTAAAGGTCTTAGTTTAGAAAAAAACTTTAAATACAAAGTTATGAACTAAAATTTTAATAAACCAAACGTAAAAATTTTTTTATATATGACAGCATCTTTAAAATAAAAAACTTGGGGTACTTTTTATTTAAAAATGCCAATAAAACCAACTCTGTAGCTACTGTAAGCTCCGGTGCTGTCAAGACTTTTTGCTGCTTATTATAATAGGTGTGTTCCTGATGATAACGAAATAGTCCGAAGTTACAGAAACACACTCAAAAGCGTTTTACATAACAAGTTTTGTACAATTAAAAAATTGGTATATGAGGAAGTTAGGTTAGGTTACACTGATTGGTCCCAAAGACCCCACATATATGTACCTTATGGGCTGGCCCTTAGTGTTATTACCCAAAAAGAAACAATAACCAGTCTAACTTATTCGGTGTAATTTACATCTAGGATGAACCACACTTTCTTGGGAAATACTAGTAGTCTCATCCTAGAAACCCTGGATATTTACACCACGCTTTGAAACAACTAGGAGCCTTGACAATTTGCTCTGAATCGCAACACCGCGGGACAGTGACATAAAATATGCTCCAAAGTCTCCCTATCCCCCAGTACACAGCAGAACCTGCAATCAATAAAGGCGAATCGTCTCGATCTTTTGGCATATAGCGATGTCTAACAATGAGCTGTTATCCCTACTAGAGAGTTTACATCATGCAAGGTATACTGAACAGGGTAGAAGCAACTGATCAGCTGACTTTTATTTTTGCCATATGTTTTCCAGCTTATCTTGGCAAATTTTTTATGCTATATTATTATTGCTTAACTTTACTCACAAATTGCTATGGAACTCTCAAAATATTTGTACCAAATGAAAGGTCTTGAAAAGTCCATTATCCTTAATACAAGCTCTACCCTAAAAAAGACTAGAAACACGTCTCAAATGTATTACATATTTATATTTATATGCATACACTAGGTATTAACATATGTTTGGTTTAGAAGTACTAAAAGCAAAAATATGTTAATTTTTTCCACTTCGAAAAAATCTTTTTAAAAATTATAAGCCATTGCGTATGTATGTATATAAAATAATTATAAATGTTTTTAGTAATAATACTGTTTGTACACACATACATATGTATGTATGTAGGTATGTAACAAGGATTAGAAATAAGATGCTTGAAAAATGGTTTCTGTAAAAAAATTATTGTTTCAAACAAAATTTTTTTTTAAATAAAAATTATTTCATATGAATAACTTGAAAATCTGTAAAAATTTTTTATTTATTTTATTTTTTTTTATCTTAGTGCTTGTTCATTTGCAGTATGTGTTGCTTTGAATGATGAAATTTTGTTTTTTTTTGTGTTTGTTAGTAAAAAAGCGTTAAAAATTTTTTGACAGTTACAAAAACTTCTTTTGACGAATTAGACGATTTTTTTAACAATTTAATGATACCTATTGAATTAAAATTATCTGGCAACTATGATGCACAAGCTTATATGTACATACATACATACATACATACATACATACATACATAGTATATGCATCGTATTTAATTCAAAATCTTCTTATAATTTCAAGTTTTTTTTACTACTCACTGTTTTAATCATACACGTCCATTTATTTAAGTATGTTTGTATGTTAATGTTCGGAAAAATAATAACGTATAAAAATAAAACAAACAACAACGGGAAAAAGCACGTTCAGCCGCACAAAAACTTTTCTGACTTTCGAATGTTGCACGACGTTGCTTGAAACTGTAGAGAAAAAAGTTTTCTACAACTGCAAGAGCTTTGCATACATATGATAATTATGACTTCACATAAAAACCGAATGTGAAGCCCAACAAAAACAAAGCGAGAAAATTACAAAACGAAGAAAAAACAAAAAGATATAAATTCATACATCCATACTTACATACATTTTTATTTTTAAGGAACAAGGGCAGTTTATAATTTTTTAATTTTTTAAAAGTTAAAAATAAAAGAATTTTTCTTAACATACAATAAACTCGCATACATATGTATGTATGTATGTATGTATGCATGCATAAAAAGATTTATTTTAAAGACGGTTTACACATGACAGCACTTTTATAAAATTTTTATCACGTATTATCATGAACTCTAAAAGTTAGATTGGATTAGTGGCAAAATGAGAGAAAATTTCAGTGGGTTGGGGTTTTTGTTTTATTGTTGTCATGTGTAAACCCCTAGTGAGCTTCAGAAAAAAACTTCTTCACTCTTATTATATGTTTAAAATTCCAAACTCTTTTAAACAGTTATTCTCTTTAATATGTTTTGCTTTCGCCACTCTTAAAATTTGATAAAAAATGAATTGGAAAAGTTGCACTCAATGCATATTCATACGTCAGGGTTGCACTTTACTTTTCTCTCCATTTTCTCTGAATTCTTTTTAAACTGCATTTATGTCAGTTCGTTTATTTGTGTTGCTGTTTTTCTTAGCTTTTAATGTTAATAGCTTTCATTGTTGTTGCTACTAAGGAGCATGTGTGTCAATTAATACACACATGCATATATATTTGTTGTTGGATTTATTTCGATGTTTGTATGGTTTAGTGCGCGTGCATTGATTGCATAGGTATAATGCAAAAAAAATAATAAAATAAATAATAAACACAAACACATGCTGCAAACGAAATACCTACTTAAATGTATTTGTATTTATGTATTTGAACACAATGCAATAATTGCATTTTAGGAGAATTACTTAATTTACCGTTTTGTTCTAAATTTTATGGTCAATATTTTTCAGTTTGTTTTTGTACCCAGTTGGTGTTGCTCTTCTTACATGCATTTTAAAAATCTCAAGGTAGCAACTCACTAAGTGCATTTATACATACATATGTACATATGCACGTACACATCGTTAGCTGAAATGCAAAACCACGTAACTTGCAAATTCCCTATTCGATCTCTACATGTACATATTTAATTATATTTTATTAAAAAACACATGACAACTATTTTTTTTAATGTTACAAACAAAACTTGTAACAAAATACCGAAAAAAGAAGCAATTTACCAGTGCTGACTTTGTAATTTAGAAAATGTTTTTTCTTCTAATGTAAAGTTTAGGTTTTGCTTTTTAGTTGGATTCTTATTAAGGGGCGTTTAAGGTAAAGTCGTTTTAAATTCTAAGAGACAGTTGCCTAGCATGATTTTCAACCGGGACATGCCATCATATTAAATAGGAAACATTGACCATATCTGAATTTTTCACAATACACGGAAAAAAAATACTTTTACTTGTTATTTATCTTAAAACAGCTGGCTTCAGATGATAATATAAAACAATTAAAAATTTGTCATAGGTATAACATTAACATAAAATCAATTTTAAAACGGGTTCCACATGTCTCAATTTTGCAATGAAAAATTTGAAAAGTTGTATGTTAAATATGTACATACCGTGTTAAATGAGCTTAAGCAAAAAACTTGCATAACGAAAAAAATGTGAAAATATGTATTTATAGGGTTCACGGACTGCGGTAAGAAAATATGTATGTATCTAAATACATACATATGTGTGTATGTATGTACATACATATGTATGTCTATTGCAAAGTGTTACTTTTTTGCCAACATTTTTTCAAATAGGAAAACTTGGATTCCAAAGGTTTTTATACATACATACATATGTATGTATATTTGGTTGCAGTCATCAAGCTCTATACAACAGGTTTTTGGATTAGGGAAATTTATTATACCTAATTAATGTTTTTAAATGCTTTTTAACAGTCGATTTTTTTTTTGTTTTTTTAGCAAATAACTGATATGATACAAACATACATACATCTGTACACACATATGTTCATATATACTTATGTATGTATGTATGTGTAATTTTATATTTCAACTCAATTTAGTAGTACATATTTTTATTTGAAACATTGAGATAAGAGAATCTAATGTCGTTTGTATGCAAAAAAAATGGAAAACAATAAAATGGAAAATTAACAGAGATTAATATGAATTCCCTAATGTACTTGATGTTCATATGTATGTACATAAGAATGTAAGAAGTTGCATATATAATACAAACACACTATACATACATACATACACGTTTGTAATTTTTTTCATATCCATTTACGACCCAAAAAGTATGTAAAAGCACACATTTTTGCGGAAGCCCTAACAGGGTTGACATACAAAGTTTAATTTTATTTAAATATTTTTAAGTCGCTCCCACAGCTTCTAGGGTGCTCCTATAAAGGTCAAATATAAGACCGACCCCAAGTAATTTTTCCTCCTAAATATTTTTTTCGCACATACCCCCTACCTCCAGCCCCTAACAGGGTTGCCATACATAATATGAAAAGTTTTCTCTTAAACATATTCCTAGAAAGTACCTACCCCCTATATTCTTCACCTCAGGGTGTTGCCATACAAAATTTACAAAAATGGTGTAAAAACTCCCATAACTTCCCCAAATTTGGCCTTAGAGAAATGAAGTGTACAACCGATTCTTATTAGTTTCCACTCCCAAACATATATCTAAAACATATTTCTAGAACATACAGTGAACTCGCGGAAACGTGAACTAATTTTTACCAAGGGTGTTCATGTTTTCGATTTTGTTCACGTTTCTGATTGGATATTTTTTAATTATTTTCTAACGAATTTTATTTTTTTCATCAATTTATTGTTACTAGTTCAAAAACATCCAAATCTAGTCAAAACTTAACAACGCTTTAACCCGAAAAGTCCAATTTAAAAATTTTACAACCTAAGTTTTTTGGGTAATACATAATTGTCTTATTAATTTGACCACAAATATCAACCTTTTGCAAATAAAACTATGTATATCACTTATAGATCCTTTTATTACATAATTCGCGGACTCTCAAAACTAATAAAATTAATGTAAACAAAAAAGAAACTCAGAAAAAACTGTTCACGTTTTAAAGCTTTCAATGTTTGTTCACGTTTTAGAGTAGTTAATGTTAAATAAAAAGTGTTCACGTTTCTGGATGTTCACGATTCTGGATATTCACGTTTCCGCGAGTTCACTGTACTTACTTCCTATCTCCATCGCCTAATGGGCTCCCATACAAAGTTTGGGAAATTGTAATAATTCCCCACCCCCCTACATCATCCAGGGATAGGTCAAATGTAGGACTGACCCCAACTTATTTTTCCTTGCAAACATTTTCCCAGAACATACTTACCCCCTATCTCCCACCACTAAGGGGATTGCTATAAAAAATTAAAAAAAATTAGGGTAAAACGTCCTACACGTTATGAAGGATAGATAAGATTCGGCATAGCAGAATATAGCCCTCTTACTTGTTATACCCTTCACATAGTGATAGGGTATATATCACTTTGTCATTCCGTTTGTAATTTCTTTATTATTCATTTGCGACCCCATAAAGTATATATATTCTGGATCCTTATAGATAGGGAAGCCGATTTAGCGATGTCCATCTGTCCGTCTGTTGAAATCAAGTTTCCGGAGTCAAATAAAAAGATACAGACCAGTTAATGGTGTCAAACGATCAGAAATATCCCGCTAACAATCGCTATTTAAAATCAGCAAAATCGGTTCACTATTGACCGAGATATAAGCGAAAACCCAGAGTAACCCATTTTTTTTAGGACAAAATCCGTGCATATATCCCTATATATCTCAGTAAGTATAGTCACTCTTGCCACAAAACTTGGCACGGATACTCCTAAAGAAGATACCTAAATAATGGAAAAAGTTTTTTCAGATAGGACCAGGGGAAGGGGTATTTTTCCTACAATTGCACAAATTTGGTGAAATATTTTATGCGCTATATCTCGTAAACTATAACAGCTATCGACTTAAAATGTTCTACAAAAAGTAATTGTACGCAAAGATCTACACTTTAAAGAAAAAATTTTTTGAGTGGGGGCAAAAAATGGGGTAGCTCCCATACAAATCGACAATTGTTATAAAATATTCGATACGCTATATCTCGGAAACTATAACAGCTATCGACATAAAATGCTCTACAAAAAGTGATTGTACGCAAAGATCTACACTTTAAAGAAAAAATTTTTTGAGTGGGGGCAAAAAAAGGGGTAGCTCCCATACAAATCGACAATTGTTATAAAATATTCGATACGCTATATCTCGGAAACTATAACAGCTATCGACATAAAATGTTCTACAAAAAGTGATTGTACGCAAAGATCTACACTTTAAAGAAAAAATTTTTTGAGTGGGGGCAAAAAAAGGGGTAGCTCCCATACAAATCGACAATTGTTATAAAATATTCGATACGCTATATCTCGGAAACTATAACAGCTATCGACATAAAATGTTCTACAAAAAGTGATTGTACGCAAAGATCTACACTTTAAAGAAAAAATTTTTTGAGTGGGGGCAAAAAATGGGGTAGCTCCCATAAAAATCGACAATTGTTAAAAAATATTCGATACGCTATATCTCGGAAACTATAACAGCTATCGACATAAAATGTTCTACAAAAAGTGATTGTACGCAAAGATCTACACTTTAAAGAAAAAACTTTTTGAGTGGGGGCAAAAAAAGGGGTAGCTCCCATACAAATCGACAATTGTTATAAAATATTCGATACGCTATATCTCGGAAACTATAACAGCTATCGACATAAAATGTTCTACAAAAAGTGATTGTACGCAAAGATCTACACTTTAAAGAAAAAATTTTTTGAGTGGGGGCAAAAAAAGGGGTAGCTCCCATACAAATCGACAATTGTTATAAAATATTCGATACGCTATATCTCGGAAACTATAACAGCTATCGACATAAAATGTTCTACAAAAAGTGATTGTACGTAAAGATCTACACTTTAAAGAAAAAATTTTTTGAGTGGGGGCAAAAAATGGGGTAGCTCCCATA
Source organism: Melanophora roralis (assembly GCA_963583895.1). Taxonomy (NCBI): domain Eukaryota; kingdom Metazoa; phylum Arthropoda; class Insecta; order Diptera; family Rhinophoridae; genus Melanophora; species Melanophora roralis. The sequence continues at coordinate 76,448,776 of OY757191.1, forward strand.
AAAATCGACAATTGTTAAAAAATATTCGATACGCTATATCTCGGAAACTATAACAGCTATCGACATAAAATGTTCTACAAAAAGTGATTGTACGCAAAGATCTACACTTTAAAGAAAAAACTTTTTGAGTGGGGGCAAAAAAAGGGGTAGCTCCCATACAAATCGACAATTGTTATAAAATATTCGATACGCTATATCTCGGAAACTATAACAGCTATCGACATAAAATGCTCTACAAAAAGTAATTGTACGCAAAGATCTACACTTTAAAGAAAAAATTTTTTGAGTGGGGGCAAAAAATGGGGTAGCTCCCATACAAATCGACAATTGTTATAAAATATTCGATACGCTATATCTCGGAAACTATAACAGCTATTGACATAAAATGTTCTACAAAAAGTGATTGTACGCAAAGATCTACACTTTAAAGAAAAAATTTTTTGCAAAAAATGGGGTAGCTCCCATACAAATCGACAATTGTTATAAAATATTCGATACGCTATATCTCGGAAACTATAACAGCTATCGACATAAAATGCTCTACAAAAAGTAATTGTACGCAAAGATCTACACTTTAAAGAAAAAATTTTTTGAGTGGGGGCAAAAAAAGGGGTAGCTCCCATACAAATCGACAATTGTTATAAAATATTCGATACGCTATATCTCGGAAACTATAACAACTATCGACATAAAATGCTCTACAAAAAGTAATTGTACGTAAAGATCTACACTTTAAAGAAAAAATTTTTTGAGTGGGGGCAAAAAATGGGGTAGCTCCCATACAAATCGACAATTGTTATAAAATATTCGATACGCTATATCTCGGAAACTATAACAGCTATCGACATAAAATGTTCTACAAAAAGTGATTGTACGCAAAGATCTACACTTTAAAGAAAAAATTTTTTGCAAAAAATGGGGTAGCTCCCATACAAATCGACAATTGTTATAAAATATTCGATACGCTATATCTCGGAAACTATAACAGCTATCGACATAAAATGCTCTACAAAAAGTAATTGTACGCAAAGATCTACACTTTAAAGAAAAAATTTTTTGAGTGGGGGCAAAAAAAGGGGTAGCTCCCATACAAATCGACAATTGTTATAAAATATTCGATACGCTATATCTCGGAAACTATAACAGCTATCGACATAAAATGTTCTACAAAAAGTGATTGTACGCAAAGATCTACACTTCAAAGAAAAAATTTTTTGAGTGGGGGCAAAAAATGGGGTAGCTCCCATAAAAATCGACAATTGTTAAAAAATATTCGATACGCTATATCTCGGAAACTATAACAGCTATTGACATAAAATGTTCTACAAAAAGTGATTGTACGCAAAGATCTACACTTTAAAGAAAAAATTTTTTGCAAAAAATGGGGTAGCTCCCATACAAATCGACAATTGTTATAAAATATTCGATACGCTATATCTCGGAAACTATAACAGCTATCGACATAAAATGCTCTACAAAAAGTAATTGTACGCAAAGATCTACACTTTAAAGAAAAAATTTTTTGAGTGGGGGCAAAAAATGGGGTAGCTCCCATACAAATCGACAATTGTTATAAAATATTCGATACGCTATATCTCGGAAACTATAACAGCTATCGACATAAAATGCTCTACAAAAAGTGATTGTACGCAAAGATCTACACTTTAAAGAAAAAATTTTTTGAGTGGGGGCAAAAAAAGGGGTAGCTCCCATACAAATCGACAATTGTTATAAAATATTCGATACGCTATATCTCGGAAACTATAACAGCTATCGACATAAAATGCTCTACAAAAAGTAATTGTACGCAAAGATCTACACTTCAAAGAAAAAATTTTTTGAGTGGGGGCAAAAAATGGGGTAGCTCCCATAAAAATCGACAATTGTTAAAAAATATTCGATACGCTATATCTCGGAAACTATAACAGCTATCGACATAAAATGTTCTACAAAAAGTGATTGTACGCAAAGATCTACACTTTAAAGAAAAAATTTTTTGCAAAAAATGGGGTAGCTCCCATAAAAATCGACAATTGTTAAAAAATATTCGATACGCTATATCTCGGAAACTATAACAGCTATCGACATAAAATGCTCTACAAAAAGTGATTGTACGCAAAGATCTACACTTCAAAGAAAAAATTTTTTGAGTGGGGGCAAAAAATGGGGTAGCTCCCATAAAAATCGACAATTGTTAAAAAATATTCGATACGCTATATCTCGGAAACTATAAAAGATATCGAAATGAAATGTTCTACAAAAAGTAATTGGACAAGAAGGCCTACGCTTTAAAGAAAAATATTTTTGAGTGGGGGCAAAAAAAGGGGTAGCCCCAATACAAATTAATAATTTTTGTTAAATTTTCGATATGCTATATCTCGGAAACTATAACAGATATCGAAATCAAATGTTCTACAAAAAGTGATTGGACATCAAGGGCTACGCTCTGAAGAAAAAAAATTTTCGGATGGGGGGTGAAGAAGGGGTAGCTCCCATACAAATTAACAATTTTTATAAAATTTTCGATACGCTACTTCCGGAAAACTATTACAGCTATCGACTTCGAAAATTCTACAAAAAGTAATAATCAAATAATTCATACATTTTGGAGAAAAAGTTGGAGAAGAGCAGGGGGACTAGAACATTTAACAAGTTTTATTAACCTTTTAATATAAATAATGTCAAAAACTTGCATTACTGTCGACCTCAAACGTTCCTCATCTATTTCTATTATTCATACGAACGTTAAAATTTTGTAAAGTTTTCTATGGACTTTAAAACTCGCACAAGGTTTTTTATTAAATTATTTGCAGTGCAAAATTACTCGGCTGGGTATATTTAAAGACCAATGTGAAGGGTAGATAAGATTCGGCACAGCCGAATATAGCGCTCTTACTTGTTTTGTTATCTCTTTGGCTGCAGTATAAGAGATCGACACCATTGACCTTAAGTACTGTGTTTGAGCTTATATCCATCTTATTGTACCCTTTTTCCAAAAAATTTAAAAAAAAACAAAGAAAGTTATAGTCGGTCAAGCCCAATTATGTTATACCCTACACCACATTTGTATGGGGGCTTTATGAAAAAATGAACCGATAATATTTGTATTCAGTATATTAGTTGGTGGCATAAAGATAAGTACGTGATAAATACCCAGCAAATCGGACAGACATACATGCTTAAATTGACTCATAAAGTGATTCTGAGTCGATCGGTATACGTTAATGTGGATCTCAGACCATTACCTTTGGGCGTTACAAACATCTGCACAAACGCATAATACCCCTACCACGTATGTGTTGTGGCGTAGACTTAAGTACTAGACAATCTGTACTAGATTGAATTCCGTCGTCTCATAAGGGGCACAATCGTCGCATTCGATTTGTAATTGAAAAATTCTTAATAGATTTTCTATATTTAAAGCATTGATAAAGCGATTGATCGACGATAATTTCGATTTGGTTGGATTAGTTTTATTTCTAAAATTGTTTTTTATTGTTGAATTGTTAAAGATGGACCAATAATTTCTATATAATAATAATGTTAAACATTAATTTTGCACAAAAATATCTTCCTGTGTACCTTTGCGCACATTGGATGTATTTGCGTGTGTGTCCGTATGAACTTGAAGCTAAATATAATTGATAAACTTGAAATTTTCAACTTTTTTTGATTGTTGTTTTTGGATTCCTCTTTGTTTTTCTTTATACCGCAATTTAATCAGTCGCTTAGTCTGTCAGTATATAAAACATATGTTTATGATTAGATCTGACGTATCGAGTACAAATTACCCTATAGGTAGTATTGCAGTTATCATTTGAGCGATTAAAAAAAACACTAAGAAAAAAAATTACCGCAGCAAAAAATTTAATTAATGTTCACTAAGTAATTTTTAGCAAAGGTGCCTTTAAATAATAATACATGCTAAAAAATTTGTGGAATTACCCAAAATCTTATCATGTAAAAGCATAATGTGCATATTGAGTAGAAGAGAGAGAATACGGATACATATTTAGACACGTGTGTGGTAAATGTTTATTTTCTAAACCAAGGCATATCGATACAAGGTGACCGCAAAAAAAATTAAAAGAGTCGTTCTCTTACTCTTAATTTTTTTTACATGAAGTTTGACACTCAAATTTAAAAATAATTTCAAGTGTAGTGTCAAACTCCATATCAAGGCATATCCATACAAGGTGGTCGCAATAAAAAAATTAAGAGAGTCGTTCTCTTACTCTTTATTTTTTTTATATGAATTTTGACACCAAAATTGAAAAATTTTTCGAGTTTAGTGTCAAACTCCATGTAAAAAAAATTAAGAGTAAGAGAACGACTCTCTTAATTTTTTTATTGCGGCTACCTTGTATCGATATGCCTTGAATATGCCTTGCCTTGCTCCATATAAAAAAATAAAGAGTAAGAGAACGACTCTCTTAATTTTTTTCTTGCGGCCACATTGTATCGATATGCCTTGTTCTAAACAATTTTAGAAACTTATAAGATCTTATGAAGGTGGCTACATTTTATGAACCAAACACAAACAATCAAAATCAACGTAGAAGTTTTTTATGTTATTTTTGGTAATACATATTGTAGAACTCAAACGATGTGCCGTAACCACAAACAGAAAAAAACAGCTTTCGATTTTACCAACACCTTTCGTGTAAACATGAAAAATCCTTAGAACAGACTTTGATTCTCTTTTCTCAAACACCGAGAGAATTTTATAATATTTTGATTCTACAAAGTCTAAATACTTTGTATTACCATGTAAAGCCAGCTTAAGCGTGCAGAAAATACATATTATACATACATATATACAGCACCAACAACCATATGACATTTTTAAATTGTTAGTCCGGGAACAAACACCCAGACGTCAAAAATACATACAAACACATAGCTTTTAATGTCTAAGTGTAGGAGTTAAGCAAAGTAAATAATAATCAGCTGATGAATTAACACCACCTTGATTGTGATAAGTAATATGTAGTATGAAATTAGATCATGCATGGAAATTTATTGTTATAACTAAAGTACCAATTTTTTATGAATTACAACTAACCTAAAATTGCAAAAATTTATAAAGAAAAAAAAATGTTACGTATTATTACTTATGTTGAGAACCACAAACTACATTTTAGTCTGCCGGATGATTATCGCTCCTATTTAATGATTTCTTATTTTTGACAAAACAAGCTGATATTTTACTTCATTATGTGTATAAGTATCAGTCTATAATAATTTAAAAAAAGTCATCGACATCACACGAACAGTTCTTTATGGTTCCCTTCAAATTTTTAATAAACAAATCTCTTATCTGAATTTTTTATAGTTTTGCGTCGTATTACATATAAGTATTTTTGTATGTATATAGGAAGATATGTTTTAGTCTAACAGTTTGAAGTATGTAAATATACCCACCTAAACAAAAAACCAAAAAAAAAATTCAGTTGTTGTTACAAAAATACAAAGTGTCACAAGAAAAAATTTAAACATGTGTCTGTTTAGCTTAAAGGGTTTTACACGAAATGTACCTATTTTACATGTGGCCCTTCATTGTGACGGGTGAGACCATTTTGCACACATATTTGCTTATAACTCAAGCATTTCAAAATTTTAAATAAAAAAAGATATAGTTTCAAAGGAAAATATGGATTTAAGCGTTTAAAAGTAGGTAGACACTGAAACAATATACAGTGAACTCGCGGAAACGTGAATATCCAGAATCGTGAACATCCAGAAACGTGAACACTTTTTATTTAACATTGACTACTCTAAAACGTGAACAAACATTGAAAGCTTTAAAACGTGAACAGTTTTTTCTGAGGTTTTTTTTTGTTTACATTAATTTTATTAGTTTTGGGAGTCCCCGAATTATGAAACAAAAAGATCTATAAGCGATATACATACACCCAGAGAAAAAACAACCGAAAATCAACAATTTCCACCTTAAATCAACAAAAAACAACTTTGAAAATGAGCCAAGGTGGAAAATTTTAAAATCAACAACGTTCAACTTAGAAACCACTTTAATCTAAAATCGATGTTGGTTCAACCTTGATTTAAGGTTGTTCATAATTGATTCAACATCGACCAACGTTAAAACAAAATTTTCCAATTTTTAAATCCACAATGAACATTATTCATTTAAGAATATTCGGCATTGTTTCAAAGTTGCAAAGTTTTTAATTTAAAATTGCAAGACTTAGAATCAACGTTGAGCAACCTCATTTTGAAAATGTAGCGTATTTGAATTAAAAATTATCAGTGTTGATTTAAAGTTGCAAACTGCACTGATACAGCTGCACAGTGGGTTGGTATTTTGAATTTTATACTTACGTTTTACCTTTTTAATTAAAACTAAAATTATTAATTTTTTGTATGTTTTATTGAACACAATTCTTAAACTAACATTTTTGGGCGGATATAAGTTTTTCCATTATTAATACAATAAGAATGCATGGGAGCACTATCAAAACACAATATATTGTATGCATAAATTTCATTATAAGCTTCTTCAACTATTTCATATGATTGAAGGTGATTGCAAAATTGCTGTAAAACAATTGGATAACACAAAATATATACATTTTTATTTTGATAAATAAATAAAAATATTTTAAATGCCTTAAAGTAAGGTTCTTGTTTTGCTATATAATAATTTGTTTTGTATTTTGTACCTTTGTATATAAGTTCTTTAAATGTTATAACTTGTGTAAAATCAATTTCTTTGTTTAATAATATTTTATTAAAATAAGTGTCTTTAGTTATATCTGACATTGGATATTCTTCAAAATTTTGGGGCAAGTCATAAGAAAATTCATGTTCCAATAAAAAGTGTGCAAATTTTATGCCTGATTTAATGGCTAAAGAGTGTGACGGATTTACTCGTGATGTAATATTTTTTAAATAACTCTTGGCTTCCTTGTGTTTTCCTTCGAAACGCATTGCCCAGAGATATTTTAATGAACCACATTTTTTAATTGCCGTTACGTAATGTACGAGAAAATGATGTTTTGGTTTTAAGGGGCCATATAGATCAATATATGCCTTATGATGTTTTTCTATTAAAATTTTAAGTGAAGACAAGTCTTCAACGGTGAACTTTGATTTCAATACAAAATCAATTATTTGCAGCAGTATTGTTAACACCTGCCAGTGCTTATTTGAAGTAGGTATTATGTCACCTATCATTAACGGTAAAAAATGAATAAAACACCAAACTTCAACCGCTGTCATTTTTAAATTATATGATCTTATTTTTAAAATACTTAAAGGAGGAGAATTATTTCCCATTTCTATTTCACCAAATGGAAAAAATTTTTTTCTACAGTTTATAACATTTAAACTAATTATTTCATCGTCTATTAACCCTTTTAAAACGTTGCAAACGTCATAAACACATATTCCTTCAAACAAATCATGCATTATGTCAAAACAGAAATTGTCAGTAACATTAAAACTATTTAAATTGTTAAAAATACATTCATTTTTCACACCAGTTTCTTGAAAGTTGTCTATCACCAAGTCGTTTTGATAATCGAATGAATTTCTTAAACTGTTGCTATATTCGAAAGCATCGATTTTCATTTCCTCTTTTGATCTTTTGCAAACACGGCAATATCTTTTTGAATTAAAAGATTGAACGAAACCCAAAATACTATTCATTCCTAGATTATCACCCACAATTACACCTAAAACGAAGTATATTTTTTGTCTGGAAGTTTGAGTAACAATTTCAATACCTTCTTCTTCTAACAATTTGAGCTCTTCAACTAAATGATAGAATGATTTTTCATTCCCGCAGTCCTTTAAATTTTTAGTGGATATAAAAGCGCCATGAAATATGTAATCTAATTTTGATAGTAAATATGAAGGAATAGTAGGAAAGTTGAAATAGCACCCACATATTGAATATGTATGACTACCAAGGGGGTTGTTAATTTGAAAATCGTCAAAAAAAAGTGTATATGGAATAACTAAATCGGATTCAAAACGCTGCTTTTTACTTTTAAAGATTTCTCCACTTGCGAAGTTAGTTAAAAATGGACTCTGAAAAGATTTTTTGGTGCATTCTAAAGTAATATCTAAAAGACCAGGAATTTCGAAAATTTTTTTAAACTGAAATTGTAGAGGTAAAATGAAAATATCAGCAGTTTTTGGGTTTAAAGTGGGATTTCCTGATACAGTTTTTTCGGTTATTTGTTGTTGAATTACTACACATTGTGGGCGCTCATAGAGATTTATATCTTTTAGGTATTTTAAAAATTTATATTCTGATTGTAGTTCTGAAAAAGGCTCTTGAATAAATCTTAAAAGTAATTCCAAGTCTCTTTTAACGTCACATACTTCATATACATCTAATACACTTATAATAGCTGAAGAGGTATCAGAAACTAATGAACACATCATATTTTGAATATCATGCACCTGTTTTCTCGACATAGTATTTTTTGCATGTAAGCTTAATAATGTTTTCAATAGTTTACTTTTAAGATTTTTTATTATATTTAAAGTTTGAGGCTTTGATGTTGTACTATTAAGTGGAATAGTTGGTGAAACTCTGCTAGATGGAACCAAAACTGTCGATAATAACGGGTTATGCACACTGTTAGTCTGATCTGTGTTTCTATTTAAAACAGTTTTAGTCTTTACTGAAATCTGTCTTACATGTTGGGTCTTCAAGTGTTTTCGAAAAGAAGGATAATTTGAAAATGCTTGGTTGCATCTATTTTGCTTGCAAATAAGTTTAATCAATTTTCCAGCAATAAAATGATTTAATTTTAAATGGCGTATTAACAAGTCAATTTCTATAAATGAATCTAGGCATTTGAAACAAACATACATTTTTATTGGTCTGATTTGTTATTCATAAATGTTAAAAGAGATGTAATTTTTGCAGATTTTATGTCATAAACTGTAGATATTTGAAAAAAGAACTTTTGAATAAACACCCAAGATGCTTCACATGCTTGAGGATATTTTAGTGAAAAGACATGAAAAATTTTGAAGCAGATATCCAAACTTTCAATAAACGAATTAAATTTGTAAAGAGTTTTATCGAAATAAACATAAAACGATTTAACAGTATTTTCAGAGGGCCCTTCAGCAATTATAAACGGTTGAATTGTCAGTCCAATAAAATAATACTTGCTTGTACGTTCCGCAATTTCAGCTTCGTAATTGTTGAGTGATGTGAGACGAAAAATAAAACTTTCCTGTGCATCGATAATTGTTATTTTTTTTTTTAATTTACCATCTTCATCTTTAAAACGTGTTGACGGAAGTAGGACTCCAGTAAGAAGTAATAACAGTATGTAGTCTTCAGCATCTGGAAACAACAGTTAAAATTATACTTACATATAAACATGTTTGTTTAAGTATATATTATTTTGAACTATAATTACCTTTATTTTCAGTAGATTTGGCGAGAGAAAACAATTGCTTACAATAAACGTTGTGAATATTATCTTTAAAGTATGTTTTGATTTTTTGCTTAAACATATCCCATTTTTCATAAAGCATATATTCTTTGTCCGGGTACATAATATTAAAGTCGATTTTAATCTAGGTAAAAAAGGTTAAAGAAAGTTTTTATTTAAAATATATTTTATAAAAAACTATATTTATACATAAACACACATATATGCAGTTTCATAAAATTATTATATTTTACTTACAAGTTCAGGAGCTCGAGCATCTGAGTACTTAGACCAAGCTATCAAAAACTCATGATTATTAAGTTGTTTTAAATCTTTCTGCCTTAAATAGTATGTTTTTTTCCATTTTTCGCACACTTCCTGCCAGTTAGAGCTATCTCTATTAAGAGATGTTTTTAATGCCAAGGCGATTGACTCATTTATTTGTACTACCTGATCATTATCGTCACATTTTAATTCTAAAATGGATTGGTCAGGCTTTTTAGCATGTTTGCACCTTGCGTTAACATATTTAGAATATAATTTTCCGCTAGGATTCTTTTTGCCCTGACGTGCAATATAATAGTATTCCTGTTAAAATTTATTCATAAAAACTAAGGATTTTAAAACAAATTATAACTTTACCTTTGCAGATGTTTCACTGGGAAAAATTTCACAAATATCATTAACGATGCCCGAAAAGTCATTCGGTTTTAGAGATAATTTGTTGCAAATAATTTCTTCTATAATAATATTTATTATATCGTCGCGGTTGTTATCGGTAAGCTTTTGAGATTGTTTATATGATTCTAAACATGATTGTCCCTTGGTAGTGCGGTTTAATAAATCTGTCAAATCCTTTTAGTTAAAATCAACAGTTGTAGAAGTTATATCAAAAAATACTACAACAAAACATTACCTTATTTAAAACACGTTTCATTGATGAATTTGAAGAACACGGAGAAGGAGCACTTGTATTGAGCCAATGTTGAACTTTGCTTGGGTTCGATATTGTTTCGTCGTCAATGCCAAACTACAACGAAATCAAAACATATGCTCATAATAATAGAATTCCAGCAAAAGTAAGTAAGTAAAAAAAGTAAATTAGTAAGAAAAATTCATACTTCTTTTTTACGCCACATAAATAACTTCTCTCTAAACTCTACGCGAAGTCCTAGGTGGGGGATTGCTTCGACAAGGTCATGTTTTTGAATATACTTCAAGCATCTGTATGTCACATTAGCAGCTTTTATAAAAAAGGAAAAAATATATATATTTTTTTACACAAGCCTGATTACAGAGTTAAATTATACAAATATTAACTTACCTTGTAATGTAGGCAACAATTGAAGTAGATTAAATTCATTTAATAATGACTTTAATTTGCCTAGGTCATCGTCTTCAGCAGAGGAAGTTGCTGTAACCACATACTCCGCTGAATGCTCTTCAAGATAAATTGCTTCTGAGCTTTCTAGAGGTGTCCCTATTGCAACTACGTCATCATCGCATATTATTTCATTGATAAGCTCAAAGTTCTCCATTTTTATTTATTTTTCGCTACGAAGACACACAATTTTTAATAAAAATTTAAAAAATACACTTTTAATGTTTTAAAAACACTCTTTAACTCGATTCGACGCGCAGATTTCACACGAATAAAATTTCTTTCCTTTTTTCATACAATAACAAGATTTCCATCTTAAATTAAAAATGTCCCACTTAGATTTAAAGTTGCACAACCTTAAATCACAGTCGCACAATCTTACATTAAAGTGTACCAACCTTAAATCAAATATACGTATTTGATTTAAGCATGAAACAATTTTAATTTAAGGTTGTTTCACTATGAAAATATGTTCAACAATGTTTGTATTAATTTTATAGATGTTGTTACTTTGAATTAAAAATGTTCGTTCTTAATCTAAAGTTGTACGTTTTTGAATTGAAAAATGTGAATGTTTGAATTAACATTGATGCATTTTCAATTTAAATCCGACTTTGTTAAAATTTTGAAAACATTAAAATCAAAGATGTTCATGCTTAATTCAACGTTGAATGTTTTTAAATTAACAAAAACGTTTTTGATTTAAAAAAAAATATTAGTTTCTAAGTTGTTTAACGTTGATTTAATGTAGTTTTACTTTGATTTAAAGTTGTTACATTTTGATTTAACGTTGAAATGCTCAAAGTTGCAAAATTTTTAATTTAACATTGATCGGCTTTGATTTTAAGTTGTGATTTTTCTCTTAGTGTAGTTTTATTTGCAAAAGGTTGATTTTTGTGGTCAGATTAATAAGACAATTATGTATCACCAAAAAAACTTAGGTTTTAAAATTTTTAAATTGGACTTTTCGGGTTAAAGCGATGTTAAGCTTTGACTAGATTTGGATGTTTTTGAACTAGTAACAATAAATTGATAAAAACAATTAAATTCGTTAGAAAATAATTAAAACATATCCAATCAGAAACGTGAACAAAATCGAAAACATGAACACCCTTGGTAAAAATTAGTTCACGTTTCCGCGAGTTCACTGTAATTTCTGCTTATAACGACCGCTAGAAGAATGTGACAGGTGTCAAAACAGGCTTTACTCTATAATTCACTTGCTGGTTTAATATGTTTTTAATCCTATTTTATACTTATGTTTTACAGAAAACTATTCTTGTCAAGAAAAAGCTTATAGAAAATGTAATGGGTGTGGCATTTTCATCAAAACGGAAAAAAAGAAGAGCCGGGGTTTTAATGTTAAACTCAATTTTTAAATATAAAATAGATTTTAAATACTAATTTTGTATGAATATTTAATTTAAAAAACCTATTTTAAAATTTAAAATTATATATGAATATGACATTAATAGCTTATATTTTGGTCGTTTTCATGCTCCTTTAAAAGTAAATTCATCGGTTTATTTTTAAGGACAAGTATGACTTTTCCCCATTATCGACCGTTTTATGAGAAAATTCTTAAATTACTTGTCAAGTTTACCACTGCAAAATTAATACATGTTTAAAACACAGCTTGCGTGAAACATATAGGTCAAGGCGAATTCATAGAGAAGGTGGTCCCGACAGATCATCGTTGTCAGAGAATATGATTGCTCAACCATATCTGCCATCAAACGCCATTTTGAATTTAAAAAACAACATTAATTCTCAAGGTGTTAATGGACATTTAAAACTGTCGAGTGAAACTTGAGCCATGAAGTAAATATTACTTAACTAATTTTGACACTATCATATAAATAAGCTATTAACCCAGGTAGTCTCGTCGGCCCAGCTGATTAGTGCCAAAATGTCAAAATAATGTTCTCCCTGTAAAAATAAAATAACAAAAATTATTACTTATCGTTTTTTTTTTCTATGAGCTGTTGTTTGACACTTTGGTACTAATTTGCAGTAGGGACGAGATTACCTGATTAGTTGTATGTATTTGGTTGTTACTAAATTCCAGCTTAGTTGTCAAAAATGTTGTGATCACCCATAAACACAGTATATACAACCATTATATAACATAAAAAATTTGCCAAGCTAAGCTAGAAAACATATGGCGGAAATAAAAGTCAGCTGATCAGTTAGTTACTCCTACCTTGTTTAATATACATTTCATTCAAAATTGAATATTTGTAACGTGAAAAGGTCAAATTTGATATTACCTGGTTGAGTGTTAGGTTGTCTACCAACAAAAATTTTAGCAAATTAATTTATGAAAAATTTAATCGAGTAAATGTAGTGTATTTAAAATTGTTCATGCTTTTTTCTTTTCTTTGTGGTAACAGCGGTACCCAGCATACCATATGCGCTCTAAATGAGCTCATTAAGACTCTTTTGTCGGAACGCTGACGCTCATAAAGAGTTCATAAAATAATCATAAACAGTCATAATAAGCTCATTTTTGAGTGGCTTTTTCCACCAAACTGGTCACTCATGAAAGAGCTCTAAATTTAATGCATAAAAGAGTATTTTATGACTCTTTTTTTAAAACGAATTTTGAGCTCTTATTCCAGTGCACTGTCACTATTTTCTTCAACAACACTATTATTTTTAATATTACATGCTGGATTTTCTTTTCTTAATTTGTTTAAACAAATTCACTTATTATTAATTTGCTTTCTTTTAAGCTTGCTCTTTTCATTATTTTAATTATGTATTATTTTTGTATTTATTATAAGATAACTCACAATTTTGTCTTTACGCTTCCAAAAATATTCACTAATGAATCAATTTGTGTAACTTCTTTCTTCTGCTTGGCTGGAATTTACCGTTATCTGTCAGCGTGCAGAAACTACTCATAAAAAGCACATAAAATCTATCGTTTATGAGCTCAGAAATATGCACGCAGGAAACACTCACAGAAGCTCATAAAATCGCTCATATATGAGCTCATGTATAAGAGCGCTCCGATAATGGTATGCTGGGTATCAATTGGATCTCAAGTTTGATTTTCATATGAACGGGTGCTTAGCGTATAATTCTAAAAAGTTCAAAGCTTCTTTAAAATTACCTATGGGAATTGCCTGGTCTGCTAAAATCTAGTTTGCACAATGTGCTCTTTGACCCCAAAAAACGTTACGGAATTCCAGAATGTAACGGTATCGATTTACATACCCAGAACTTCAGATTCATTGTGAGATTCCTTGTACAATAACCACCGTGTTATCAAAGAAAATAGCAAACTCGTCATTCCATTGATTAAAACTTTTTTTAAAATAAACATACTAAAAGAAAAAAAAACAACAGATAAAATTCAAGGACAACATGAAAAACAACAAGAAACTGTAAATAAATAGGTATGTATGTACCTATGTGTTTATGTTAAAAAATTCATATATGTATGTATATACATACATATGTATGTATATTGTTAAAAAACCTTAACAGATTCTTTCACATACAAGTTCAAAATCTTTATCACTATTATCACGTGGGAACACTTAAGAAACATTTAGAAAACAGAGTTGTTTTACCCAGAAAAATATTTTTGAATTCATGCCATAGGTTTTCATTATTTCATAGGTTACGTTGTTTGGTAACTAGTTGTTTACCCAGTTTTTGTAAGCACATTTCTAAGTGGGGGTTATGAATTTTGGGCCAACTCAAACAAAAATAAGAAGTTATTTGGCAAGTGTTTGTTTACATACATATGTTAACGCATTTACCAAAATTAATATTTTTCTCTAATCATTTAAAACGCATAACTGAAAAATTGTTTATATTTCATTTACAGACAGCAAAAAATACATATTTTTAAAACATTTTAGGTATTGTACCTATTAAGATGGGACTTTTTAAACTTAAATCATGTGGCAACAATACCTATGTATAATGTGGAGAAAATAAACATGGAGTCCAAGAAAATATGTATTTTGTTCTTGTTTTATGTAAATGTCAGTTAGCAACTGGATTTTTTTTTTTTTTGTAAAAATTTCTTTATTGTTTTTTGTAAAGATTAGAAACTAGTTTAAGATTTATTTAATGTTTGTTTAATTTCATTTGAATACCTGCTAGGTACATATAAAAAAATATTTAAAACGACCGTTTTGTTGCTGTTTTTTTTTTGCAAAGTTAAATTAATGGTTTTTTACTACGTTTACATGTGTGTAAATATGTACATACAAACATACTTATGTACGAATGAAAAAATATACATACATACGTAAATAGGTATTTGTTTTCATTTTGCTTACTTTAAAGATTAGAAAAGAAAACAATAAATTAACGTCCACAATTCTGAGAACTTGTAATACCCATAGAGAAGTTAAAGCAACCAGACTGGCGAAAACAATTTTTTTCTAATAACTACAAGCAAATGTACATAGTAGATTAAAATCTGCTAGGGAACATAAACTTTTTGTATTTGCAAAGCAAAAAGCATAAACAAATGAAAAAGCAATAACAAACAGAAAACCAAAGTAGAAAACAGGGTTACCATTGACCTATTACGAAAAAACATTATTTCATTAAAGGAATATTACTTGCTTGGTTTCTTCTGGTTTAAGCAAGGTTGCTTAATAGCATATGGGCATTTCCAGCAGAAGGTCTAACGAGATCGGAATTAAAATGTTTACATTATTTAGGTACTTAAAGGTAATTGTAGAAGTTATTTTGAGAACAATTACATACAGACTGAACATACATATGTACATATTTTTGATGTTTTCGTTACTTTTAATGATATTTTCTCTTTAGTAATTATTTATTTATTGAATATTTTTTTATGGTTAAATTTTTTTTGGAATTCATTTAACAACAACAAGCTGAGATAATCAAATAAGGAAATTACTGAGCAAGTATCGTTTAACGAAAAATTTTCTTAATACCTATATTTCTGTTTGTCTTTCAATGTCGCGTTCCTTTCCATAAAACAAAATTTTCTATTATTACGCCGCGGGAAAGTGTGTCGCGTTCCCATCAAAATTGTATTTTTTATGAGATGGCTACATTTTTTTTATCATTTTTTGCTCAAGATTCTCTTAAATAACTCAGTGGTAGTTTTGGGATAATGGATAGGGTGACCATTCGTACTGATTTTATCAGTACATTTACTGATTTTTCATTTAATGTACTGAACAAAAATTCGTGTACTGAAATGTACTTATTTTTTTTAAACGTACTGATTGTACTGAATTTTTAATATAAATTTAAAATTTTATTTTTTTTCCTAAAAAAATTTGTTAAACTATAGCAAGGCTAGATAGTTAGATATTTGTTTTGAGTAGATCGACAGCTCCCTAAAAGTTATTTATATTTTTTTGAGAGTTTGTTTTCTGAATCAAACATTTTCTTTACGAGAATACGAAGACACCCAGACGGACGGAAAGGTTTTAATCGACTCACAAAGTGGTTTTTATTCGATCGCTCTAATTAAAGGTGGTTCTGAGTATAAAAACTGAAAAGCGTACTGATTTCGAACGAAAAACAAATGGTCACCCTAATAATGGATCTTCATATACCCTTTTACTTATCTGAAATTTCTAAGTGTACCCAGAGTTGGGGTGACTTATGCTTTTGCCATTGGTTCGGGCTCTTCTTTTTTAAAGGTGTTTCACAGCTGCAGAAGAAACTCCGTGGTATTTAGTCTAGCGGTGTGTGAAATATACAGGACAGCTGGTCAATAAGTTGATTGTTCAGATAAAATTAATTTTATTCCAATTTTTGAAATGGAACTATACAAAACTGGACTCTAGCGCTAATGAACCGGGAGCCCCAGTAGATTTATAATATTGCTAAAACTATTTTATTCAAAATGTTTCTATTTAATGTAAAAGTGGACGTTAAAATATTAGAAAAACATAGAGTTTCTGTTTTCAATAGTTTACTGTATGAACCTTTTGCAAATACCCCCATGCAAATGCTCATATTAAAAATTTTATGCCCAACTGGTGATCGATCCTGTTTGAAAAGGAAGAAAAGCTTCATAAATGATGCATTTTAGTGAATTTTTGTAACCCCCATTTTAATTTGCACGATCGAAAGAATATGCAGACATCTGCTGTAATAAATAAAATAAAAAATAATTGTTAAATCTAACATAAATACAAACATAAGTACATTTGAACGTACACAGTAGGGAAATATAGTTCAAAGTATGTAAGTATATATGTATGTGCATGCATATGTAAGGGTAAGTCGATAATAATGAAAAACAACGATAAAAAATCCCCCTCTTTTTAAAAATTACAGCTGGTAAAAGAAGAATGAAGAAAAAACGAGGGAGAAAGGAAAAACTTATTGAATTGAAGCTAAATTAAGGGCAATACGAGTTGGTAGAGGGTTTGCATATTTTTATAAAAAAAAAGAAAAAAGAATTTTTTATTTAAACATTTGTTATTAAAAGCTATTATTTGAAAATAAGCTTTTAGTTCTGATCGTAAGGGAGCAGTCAGTGGGTTGTTTTTTGGTAAAATTAACAGGACCATTAAATAAATGAATTCTTTTGTTTTTCCTGCTTTAATAAAAACTGGTTATTCTGTTATTAGCAAGGTTGGCAAGCGAAAGGAATAACGGTAACGGTATCGGTACCGGTATTAAAAAATTTGCCATTTTAGTATCTGTATTTTGATTATATCGGTATTGGTATACTGGTACACATAGGTATTTACTAGAGCCCGACCGAACGTTCGGGGTCCGGTAAAAACTTGTGTTCGGACCATGTTCGGGGCTCGACGTTTTCACCAAACTCCAACGAGCGCTGATCAAACTTTTTACCATTTTCAACAACTTTTTTTATTAAATTAAGACTTGAGAATTATTTTTTTTTGTCCTGCGATTTTTTTTGTTTGTATGTATGTGACGTAATACCGTCACGTTCGGCACCCCTGACACTAACATAAATTCTTTGTGGTGCGAAGCTCTTTGTTTACAAAAGTAACAAGACGAAAATGTTGTTGAAAATTGCCACAACAAGTATTGTTTGTTAAGAAACAAAACAATAATAGCATTGCAATTGTGGAACATAAAGTTAGCCATATTATTTTTAACTAACATTCAAAATTGTTTACTGAATTTTTATTGCCGAAACGTTTGTTTGGCATTTTGATACCGGTATCAAAGAAACCGGTATTTAGAGACCGATATTTTGCGAACCAATTTAAATTTAATTTAAACGGTTTTGGTAACCGTATCGTATCGGCTGTCAACCTGGGTTATAAGAGCGAAGTGTTTGGTTTGAACATTTCAACGTCAACATTCTCTTAAATGGTATGGTGGGCAATTTAAAAGACTGCAAGCGACTATAATTTTAAATTTGGCAAATGTTATGTAGTGATTTTACATTCACATCTTTGTGTATTTAAAGAACAATTGATTAAAGATTTTCCTTTGAACGTTTAGCTTATCCCTCTTGTATTTACTTATAAATTCGTGCTTATTAAAATCAAATAAAGCTCATTTGGGGAATGGGGTCTTTCACAGAGGCTAAAAGCTCTCTGTCTGCTATTTACTTGGGGATGGCAAGAAGTGAATTATTTGCTGGAAGGCCCAGGCAGATCACTACTTCCGGTCTTAGACCAAGTATTCCCTGGTAATGCCGTTTAAGCACCCGCTTGTCGACAGCTAAAGCCATGCTAACACCGGTGCTTCTCTGGAAGCTAGTTGGAAAACGAATGTACAAATTAACTAAAACTCAATATCCCCCTCCACCTCACGCAGAGAAAAAACATGATAGGTAAATGGTCATTGCGATCATAATTTGTTTATAGCAGTCCCTTATAGTTCAAACGACTAAATATGGTAGTCAAAATAGCATTTGAATACTTATTTTTTATCCTAATCTTGTAACTATTCGTTTTAACACCATAGTATGGTCATTGATACTGATGTGGTGAATTTGGTAGCTCTAACTATGTTGTAAGAAATTAAATGTTTGTAATAAAAAATTGAAAAAAAAATTATTTTCACTTTATTTGTTTGTGTTATTTATAGTTAAAAGTGCTATTTTAAATATGTGATAAAACAAAAGGAAAATCAAATGTGAAGTAAAAAATTAATTGTATGTATTTTATTTTATTTTGATAAAGGTTTTGCCAACCTACATAAATATATAAAACTAAAATAAGATTATTGAAATTTTACAATAATAACATTTTTATAAATAGCATAGTTGTACAAAATGGACTGTTTGTTATCATTATTACTTTTTTCTAAAAAGTACCAGTTTTGTAATGCAAAAAAATTTAATGGTATTACGACCAGCATATGTTTGTGCAGAATATACACTTTTTTTAAGATGCTTTCAAAAGCCAAAACGAGCGTCATTTCTAGTTTAAGTTTTAGAAGTGCGGGTTGTGCTTAACTTAAATGTGAGTAATTTTAAATTAATAACAATAGTTTTTGAAAAAAAGTCATTATGACAATATGTTTTTTAAAATTTTTTTACTACAACGCGTGTATTGAATCGGGTAATTAATGTTTTATTTCAATTGTGTTGTACAAAACATACATAAGTTGTTCTATTTTCAGCGAAGAAAATTTACCATATTCCAGAAACCATCTAAGATATGATTTTATTAAAGGGCGGACCTTTTTTGTAATGGATATTGAGCAGTATATAAACACAGTGGATTTTGTGAATGTTTTTATATTGAAAAAATATATAAAACTAACTTTTGTTTGTTTTATTTATATAAATGTAAATATATGTACATAAACATATGTAAATATGTATGTATTTATTAATTGCTAAATTAGTTTCTAAATACGTGTGTATAGTTATATATGAACGTAATTTAAAAAAAAAATTAAATTTGAAACTATTTATTTCCTAATAAAAAAAATAAAAAAAACACAAAAATTGATTATTTTTATTATTAAAAGCTTTTAAGGTTTTAGGAAACATATTAATATGTTAAAGGTGATATTTTAAATAGCTCTCGCAAACATAAATATATGTTCGAGAAAAGATTTTAAATGGTCCATATGAACAAAAAAATATGTTCAATATGACCATTAACCATGGTTAGCATGTACAAACATATAATGATCCACAAGATCTTGCTATAAATATGTTTGATCATTAAGCCAATCATTAATGATAGTTTGTGTTTGTGATTGTATCAACCATGTTTTTTCTTTGCGTGCTGTGAAGAAAATCGGACTGGGGACCATAGTTAGCAGCTCCAACATGAGTCTAGAACGCAATATGCTAATCATTGCATAACAAATAAATGATTGTCGATCGAAACTCCTGATGACGACTATTAGGTTGAAAACAAGAAAACGATTTGGATTATGGAACGTACGTACTTTACCGAAACCCTCCAAACTGGCGCAGGCTAAGCATGAAATGGAGAGATACAATATGATCTTCCTTTGCCTTAGTGAGGCAAGATGGCCTGATTGTGGTGGCTCCACACTTGTATACTCAGAGAACTCCCCAAATTAAACAAGGCCAAGTGGTGTGGGCTTTCTTCTATCTGGTGGCGACAATCAGTGCAGAGAGACCGTTATTGGTAGCCATGGCATTGGACATATGATTGGAAACGGCGAACTGTTTTACATGCGCCAACCACTAGTTTGTTATCGGTGTTACCTTATTTCCACATACGACACTACATAAAGTTACCTGGGTATTAAACGACAATGCCACAGACAACCAGAAAGACAATATCGTCATAAGTAAAATGTGATAGCACTCACTGCTCAATGTGAGAAATAGAAGGGGAGCTGATATTGGCAGCGACCATAACCTGGTAATAGAAGTGCTGCAACTAAAGTTATTGGCGATCAAATGCCAGAAACCGAAGTGAGGAGTAAAATTTAACATGGAGAGACTGACGAACAGTGAAACGCTATTCGATTTTGAAAATCAAGGCCCTATGTTCCCCATAGGATTTCCAAATATTATATAAATAGTTGCTTAAAGCCCTCAATACACAACACTGGCGACGAGGTTAAAAACTTAAATCGTAAATACCTTTATAATGGTCAGTATCTTCGTAAAAAAAAACTATAATCATCCGATAATCAGTAGGTGCCTATATTTTGATCCTTCAGTAAAAACTTCACACTCCTCATACAGATTTTTGGATTCCTACTAACAATTCAATTCAGAGATTTTTTAATAGGGGGTGAGCTCCTTGACCATATAGTCCTTTCTAAATTCCCGCCCTAATCTATGATCCTTAAGAATAATTTTTCCTAATATCATAGTCTGACCAGGCGGGACTGCCACGGAAGCCATTTAAAAAGAGAACGGTTGGAAACTCTACATATAAGTCATAATCCCGGAAATCACATTAAACCGTGTAAACTGCCAACATATATTAGGACATTCGTGTGCAAAAGTATTTTTGCATAATTTGAAATCAGCTTTCCAAATTTTGAAAATCTTTCAATGATCGAAACTACCCCTCAAAGAAAATCTTCTTGCGGAAATCATATTTGCTCTTACTGCTGCTCGATAATTGTGGTTTAAAAGAAATCCGGCTTAAATAATGGACATACAACAATTTCTTCAACAATTTCCTTTGTTTAATTCTCAGATTTGGTCACCCCATAGGACTCTAGTATTTTATTAACCATTTTATTATTTTACAGTGCTCTGTTCTTTGATTTGTTGAAAGGTTTTGGATTCTTTTAATAAAAAAATACAATAGTAGTGATTAACTTAAGGTTTTAAGTTTTATAAAAACTTAGAGCCATAATAATGCCAAATTTCCTAAAGTATTTTTTGATATTTCATAACATTTTGCCTTCATACTTATATAATTTTTTATTTTATTTAAGTTTTTGACATGTCGTACTACTCAGTATAATATTCGGAAGGTACCTTTACAGACAATATGGTTAACAACAATTTGGCCATGTGGGAATGATTGTGCTTCGTACGTATGAAAGTTTAAACGTACATTAACTGGTAATGCAAGTGTAGTTAATAAAATTCGCCTAAAAATCAAAGCACTGTGTGATGGTTGTCGTAAATGTTTACGTTTACATTTAGCACGTATTTTTTAAAATGAAAACAAAAAAAAGAAAAAAATAGGAAAATGTATGAATCATGCTTAACTTGAGATGAAAAAAAAACAAAAATGGTTTAAACAAAAGCTTTATGATCGTTATGCTCACACTACATTCATAATAGAGGTATTATGGGTTTGTGCAAATGTTTGTAACTTCCAAAAATAAATGGTCTAATGCAATGGTGCCCAACAAGAGAAAATGCTTTATGAGAATGCACGGACGCTTTTTCAATGTGTGGCCTAAACTTATTTTGAAAGCTTTCATCATGTAAGCTTAAAACAATTTTTATTTGATTTGGTTAAACCGTTAAGTTTTTCATATTGTGTGCCCCAGGGGACTCTCTGGTCATCATTGGTTTAATGCACCCCATACACGTATCAACCCAATTGTCATATCGATGTATGGCTCTTGCAATTGAGTGGTTTAGCAGTTGTCGAGCTGATTCAAGAAAAAAATGTTTGAAGTAAGTCTTTCAATTCGATTAGGATGTATTTGCTCGAGTCTTTTGATCAGCTGTCCAAATTTATGTTTGTATATTTCTTTAGCAAAGAAGTATTTTAAAAATTGACTTTAATTTAATTGAATTTTAATTTTAACGAAAATCTTAAAATCCAGTTTATGAAGTGTTTGGTTTAGATTTAATTCAGTGCATAAGCCCCCCTTTTAATTTTATCGATTAACTCAGAATTACTTTTTGAGTCGATTTTACGATGCTCGTCCATTCGCCAGGCTGCGTGCGCATGTATTTCTTGCGATTAAAGTATAGGTTACATATAAACAAACCAAAAAAAAAATCAAATCCTTGTTTACGAAGCCAATTGAAAGTGGTTGTAATTGGATCATTTTTTTAATAAGTTCCAAGACGAATTACCATAAAGAATATGTTTTACAGGTTATTATAGCAATACAGACTACTTCTTCGTCGTAAAATTTTGGAAACTTCTAAACCTTATGCCACCAATATTTATGCCCAATTTTGCTGTCATCAGTACATACACATAACTCCTACTGCCGGAAATTACATTAAACCGCATGAGCTTTAAATAGATATGCACCTAAAAATCTTGAGAAAATCGGTTCACAATTAAGCCTACCTCCTATAAAACGCCTTTATGTGGGAATCATGCTTATGCATGTTAGTTTTGGCTTAAATTGTGTTTGGGGAAAATTATTCGACAATTAGCCCAGAATTTACCATGGGTTCCAATAAACCACGCCCCCAAATTCCATTTTAATCTGCATAAGTTTTTATAAGGTTTTATTATAGGCAAAATGCAAAGAATTGTGGTGTTGAGCCTAATATAGTCGGGCTTAATTGACTTTAACTTTCTTATTTGGTTTTAAACTGGATTATATACTAACTACGTGCTACACATTTAAAAATCTGCTTAATGTATTTGCTTTTTACTTGTAAAATGCTTTTTAAGCAACATGTTATTAAAAACCCGTTCTAATTTTACAATTGGCTTTGTTAGTGGGACACCCTATTTGGGACAATCTGTTAAACACTTGAAATACGAAACATAAGTGCGTATTTACATACATACATAGATATGTACTTCTTTTGCAATTATTCATCAAAAATTTTTTTATATTTTTGCAAAAAATTTAATTTTACAAAAAAACAAATGATTTTCGTTATGACTTTTTAAAATCTTTGGGTCAGCTATAAAAGAAATTCGCGACTATAAATCACTGTGTTTTAATAAAAGATACAATTAAAAAAAATTAACAATAAAATAGAAAGTTTAAACCTTTTTTTAAGGCGTTGGTTTATTGATATGTTCCATAATGTTTCAAGTGATTTGTTACAACGTCCACGTTATGCCATTACCGCAAAAGACTGTTTTATACACCGAAAGAAATGATTGGGAAACAGAAATATATTAAAATTTATTTTTCATAAACCAATTTTTCTCCTTACAATTTTGAATTAAAAAGTTATAGTTGCCAGACTTAGCTTATTTACATTGGTAATATCGTCCTATTAAATTCCCAGCCGGGATGGGAAGCATGAAATTCCCACGCAAACTAAATACATTTAAAGTTATTTAAACAAAAAAATATAAAGAAATTTTACATACATACTTTTACTAGATATTATTTCATAGCAATTGCTTAATTTCCGACAAAAAAACGGATAGATTTGGAACAGAGCAGGGTTTCCCAAATAACGCAAGTCTTTTAAAAAGCATTTTTTTTTGCTATTCAACCAACAGAAGTCTTTTTAAGCCCTGTTTTAAGTACTCAGAATTTAAAAAATTTTTTTTGCAATGTATGTGTATAAGTTCGCTTTTTTGCATTGAATATTTAATATATGTCTGTCAACTGTCAGTGTATCATTGCTTTTATAGTCAAATGTTGAGTATAAAAATTTTAATAGTAAAACATCCTCTTAAAATAAAAATTTTTAAATTTTGTTTCTTGCAGTTCTTTATTTATTTAATCTTATGGGAATAAAAAAGTGTGATGTTCATACATAAATACAAGTGTATTTGTGTTTTCAAAATGTCAAATTTCTTTTTGAACAGGGCTTACGTTTTTTTTAATTTTTAATTTCATTGGTGTTTGGGTTTTTTTTACGCTGTGAAGATCATAAAAATTAAATGTTCATAAAGAAAAAAAAAAAATATAATATTAATTGTATACATATCGCTTACTAAATAGTAAGGAGTCTCAACTGAACAAATAAGGAATTAATTTTATTTATAGAGTTTGTTGTAAGTTAGGTTTGTCTATATGCATTTCATTGGTTCTCACACCAAATCATCAGTAGACTTCAACCAAGTTCTTGAAAAGCCTCGTGCATATTTTCTGCCTTTATATAATAACTTCAATAAACTTATTGAGAATTACTATAAACAAACTTAAACATATATCACCACCCGATTTCCATGATGAATTCAATGATGTTTTCCTGTTCACACTGCGAAACATGGCCTAGTTCTTCATTGAACCTTTTCCGAACCACTTAAATCTACGGTTGTGCAATCTCAGGCAGTGACAGATAACATGCTCTAAGTTCCTTAATTCCTTTTTATCCTCAAAAATCTGGAGTCTCGCGATCCCTTTTTATCGTCCATGCTTTAACCGGAAAGTGCCCAGTTGTGACTCAAATTATTGTCATTAGGCTCATTTAGGCATTAGAGCTGACGCAATGCCCCTTTCAGGGCTCTGTCTGTGGAACAATCTGATGTTATCTCCCTGGCTTCGGCGCCTATATCCGTCTTAGAGCCGTTAGTGAAAAATACACACCCCTATCGTTGGTGTTCTTTAAAACTGACCTGCGTGACCATTTAGTCCGTTTTCAGTTCCTCTTCAAATTTCTTGCTGTCATTTTCAACACCCAGTACTCAATAGGTGAAGTTTAATGTAGCTTGAGGTGCAATTATCATGGTCAAGTGAAACACGTCTTTGGACCTTAGTAAACAGCCTTTTTCTTCCGTCTCCTACCATACAGTGCAACCATACGTCAGAATTGGTCTTAGAACCATTGTGTTAATCCAGTTTGCCACCTTTGGTTGCAAGCCCCAGCTCTTTCCTATGGAAATTTTGCATGTATAAGATGCATTAAGATCCCTTTCGGCTCTTTCTTGAGTATTTCTCTTAAGGCCCTCTTAAAGCCTCGACCCTTTACTTCCTGGCGGAGAGAATAAGTTCTGTCTTGTTAGGACTCCGCTTGATGGCATTCTCGTGAATGGGTCTAGGGAATTAAACCAGCTTTCTATATTATCTGACAGATAAACAGGTATTAAAAAAGGTGAAGCACCCAAGGTTGGAAATTAGCTATTAAAGTCGGTTAAGAATATGCTTTTACAATGCGCCTGATGAAGTCTCTTGTTGTAGGCTAAATGATGTTATTGGATTTATTAGAGGTTTGGGATGCATAGGCAACAGACAACTTCCCACAGGGGCTGCCGATAGTGCATATCTTAACTGGTATGGACTTTTCCTTATTTTTCTCTTTTCTACACCTCCTGTTTTTACTTTTCTTTTTTTATATTACATGACTTATATTTTATTCTTTCTCGTTGTCTGGGTGGAAGTAGCAAAAATCTCTTGACACTTTATAAACTAATATCGAAGGCTACGGTAAATATATTCTCATGTTTACCATTAGTGTGTGCCGTTCTTACGGTTTTTTGCGTCAACTTGCATTCAACATTTATGGTGATGAAATATCTTTTCAGTGACATTAGAAAAAAAGGCATCAAATATAGCAGGGCAATATCGCCCTTTGCACTGAAAAGCAAACTAAAGGAAGAGAGTTCAAATAAATTCCTTGATAAGAAAGAATTCCCTTGACTTTCCCCATTTTAATACTTTTAAGTGGGTCACATCTGGTAAAACATCTGACTATGACATAGAAAATGCTTCATCAATTCAAAGTACTGAGTTTACAGTGCCTCATGGCCAATTTCTGTTCACATCTCTAAATCCACCCTCGTAACAAGTCAAATATCCGTTGTTTTCTAGCTTTGATCGTTAGATTATTCGCTTTTAATTTCCTATTAGTCCGCAATATCCAGGCATCCATAAACGCGTTTTTGATCGTATTCTGAGTAATTTTAAATCACCCTCCGGCATCGACACTTTGTCCTAGATTTCGAACTCTCAGACATTAGTTCTCTTATCGACATTTAACTTTTGTTTATTTATTATTAAAATTTCTTTTGGTCTTAATTACATACAAATTACTAAAGCTGTTAAACACTCAATTAAACCATATTCTGGTGTATTTTTTAAAGTTTCAAAAAGCTAAAAAGAAATTGAAAACTTCAAAATGATTTTAGCATGACCAAACAAATTGCACTTTAGCTTAACAAAAGCTTCAATCAGAAAACGCTTATAATATGTGTGTTAATGTGATGTGAATATTTAAGTTCACAGAAGACACATACATTATCACATACACACATAAATAAACACATTAGGTTGTTTCACTACAAATTATTTTTAAATTTTGGAAAATTTCAATGAGCCAAGTCTGACAATATCCCCCAAATTTATTTTTTTACTAAATATCAACATCTCTAAAAAAATTTATAAAAATTGAGGGAACTTTCGCAAGTGACCCATGGAAAAATATGGACCTATTGTCGCGGAATTTAAAACAAATATTTCTTTGAGAAATGAATTCATTTCCGATTTGGTTCTAATAGCGACATGCATTTGTTGAGATTACATGCTTTTCGGGCAAAGTGGTTCTATTAAAGGAAGGGTTAATAGTTAATGGATCTTTACAAAATTTCGCAAGACCGTTTCTGTTAAAAAAGACTTGAGATTGTGCAATTATATCTTAATATCATTATCTCTTGGTAAAAAATCTGTAAAAATCACCCTATTGGAAGATGCTCCAATTTTTGCAATGGCGGCCAATGTCAAATTTGTTTTGACATTTGTAAACTAGACAGATGTTAAAGTGAACAAGCAAAGGAGCGATACACTTCCTAAGAACGCGAAATAATCGTGTCTATTTTTTTGCGTAACAATTCGTCTGTGGTGTTGACGCAGTGCAAATTCCGTCGCCGTTGGGCCACCAACCTTGAAGAGTAAGAGACCACAAGTGACGCTGCCAAGAGAAGCCGGCTCCGGGGCGCCCGTTCTGCCGAGAATATCGTCGCTGTTGGCGAGGATGTCGAGCAGTTGCCAGAAACATCGACTAGATGCCGTGCCTGGCAATTAGCCATCAGGCGGTCGTCCCTAAGGTGGATTTTGGTCAAAGACCTTCGCACGTTTCCGTAAAAAGTCCAGTCCGTGCATCAGCTGCTGCCTGTCAACCGCCAAACGCGTGTAACCTACGCCCATGCCGTCCTCAATTTCGAGATCGACCTGCACAATTTTTCGACGCCAGCAAAACAAACGCTTCTGGGGCACCGAAAATCCATGAGTGGTGCATGAGGAGCCATTTCACCCCCTGCAAGTGACGCTGTTCACGCTGGAGAAGTCATTGGGCCATTTCTTCGAGGCCGCCGCTGGTCAAACGACAACAGTGGACGGTGCGCGCTATAGAGCCATGTTAGCTAAATTTTCCTGCTGCAATTGAACGAATTAGGACTGGAGGACATGTGGTTCCAACAGGACGGAGCAACGGCACACACTTGTTGAGCCACAACCTATATTCTGAAGGCGGCATTTCCAGTTCGCCTTATCTCTCGTTTTGGCGATTTACATCAACCGTAAGATCGCCCGACTTAGCCGTTCCAGATTTTTTGTGGGTTTTTTTGAAGTCCCATGTTTACGTGAACAAGCCCTGAAGGACAACTTTTAACACGAGTGCCAAAATCTCTCGCCCGAAGTTCTCGCCGAAGTAATAAAAAATGCTATAAAACGAACCCATATAGCAATCAATTGTGACTGTGTCCATTTGGCCGATATCATCTCGACTTGACCAAGAAAATTCTAAAGGTTCAAATAAACATAATCATAAAGCAGAATCGAAGTTTTTTATTTAGAAAAAAATTAGAGTCGAACAACATCGGATGACTTCTTTTGGCCCACCTTGTACATATGTACATATGTGGGTGGTTTGAGGAGAAAATAAAGAGTTTTTAATGGTGAAACGCTCTAATAACACATATGGGATTTAAAATATATTTGTATGTACATATATGCTTAAGTACTTTGATCATGTTCATTTTTCTGTTAAGTAAGCTGGCTTTGTTGTTCTGCGGACTTATTGTCTGTCTAACTGATAGACAGACTGACTGACTTGTTTATTTGGTTGGTTTGGTTGATTGGTCATGTATCCAAAAATATCTCACCAACCATAATAATTTGCACCATCAATCACTGACTCTAAAAAACACAAAAAAACATTATTTTTGAAAAAAAAAACAACAAAAAACCAATAAAATAGCTTCAACTTCAAATTCATAAGTACATACTACTGGAGAAAATACAAAAACAAAACAAGAAAACATAACGCAAACGGCAACAACAATTCAGCAGCCAGAACTCATTGGTGGTTTTCACACAAGACTAATTGTTCTGGCATAAAATCGCAGTTTGTAGGCTTTTTCGGCGAAGAGAGTGGTTTTGGTTGGCATAATTTTTTCAACCAGCTTCAACCCCGCACAAGCAGAACAAAACTAACACATACACACTAATGAACGTGAAATAAGCAAAGAAAATACTAACACACACAAAGCTTTGTATACGTGCACAGTTTTATGCCAGCATAATTAGTCTTGTGTGAAAACTAAAGAACAAAATTTGTGCGGATTAAAAATTAGTACTGTGTGAAAACCACCATTAACATTAACAAGAAAACCACAGAAGAAAAAAATGCCAACAACTTGAAAAGCTTTCAAGTTGGTCTTAAAATACCAAAAATAATAAAATTAAAACAAAAAAAAAGATTTTGTTTAAGATTTAACATTAAACACAATAAATATATAAAAATAGTCAACCAAAAATTGAAAACAAAAATTACGTGTTTTGTTCAGTATTTTTCAGCATTTTATCTAAACCAATGGTTGTCAAAAATTCATTTTTAGTGCACAATTGTGCTACAAAAACAATAAAAACAAACTCACACCGACGCTTGTTCTCTTTTATTTCAGTTTGATTTCAGTCGTTAATTGAGTGTTAACGAGTGCACATGGGCGGATGCTTACTGTTTTTTTTTCAGCTTTGTTGTTTTTTCAGCTTTGATTTAATTTCAAAATAAACCAGCAAACAAAATAGTATAATGGAAGACAAAAATTTTTGTTTTGTCATTAAAAATGCTTTTGGTAACATGCAATGCATTTTATGTTACCAAACATTTAAAACAAAGAAAACATTTTCAATTAAAAGGCATTATGACCTTTTTCACAAAGAAATAAATAAATTAAAGGAGGAAAAGGGGAAAATGTTTTATATTAAGCAAAAAAACCTTTATATTAAAAAAATTAAAGAATGGGTTCTTCAAGAAGAGCGAAATGAGGGAATTTTGCAAAATAAAAAATTAAAAATGGAGATTTCAAGCCAAATATGCTTAGAAATCGCTCTTAAAGGCAGACATTCACGGATGGAGTGCCAGCAAAAAATATTTTACAAAAAACTTTCAAAACGTTAAATTATAGAACAGATTTCATAAAGTCAATTCCCTTGTCAGTCAAAACTGTGGCTAGGCGTATTGCCCAAATAGGAAATTCGGTGGAGTCTTCTATTAAAGAAAAATTGATAAACTGTAAATTTCTTTCGTTTTGTTTAGATGAAAGTACAGATATCAATGATCTTTGTCAACTGGTTATCTGTGTGAGATGCATTGATAAAAATTTTAATGTTTTTGAATCAATGTTGACATTAGAAACCTTTTATGGACATGCAACTGGAAAACTTTTGATGGAAGTTGTAAGTAATAAACTTTTTCCTATTGTTGATGTAAACAAAATTGTCGGTGTCTGCACAGACGGAGCAAATGTAATGGTAGGAAAAAACACAGGTTTAATAGGTTACATAAAAAATAGTGAAATGGCAATGCAAAACTTTCACTGCATTATCCATCAAGCCGCGCTTGCATCTAAATTTATTACTCAAGACTCTACTATGAAGACCGCAGAGCGCATAATAAATAAAATAAGAGGAGGACACAATGCCCGCACTCATCGAAAATTTGTAAAATTTTTAAAATCTAAAAACGCAGCTTTTAATGATCTTAAAATGTTCACTGAGGTACGTTGGCTCAGTCGTGGCGACTGTCTTAACCGGCTATATGATTTAAAAGAGGAAGTCTTAGAGTTTTTAGAAAAAGAAAATATCGATGAGTCAGCAAAAAATTTTTTAAAAGATACACAATTTATATCAGACCTAGCTTTCCTAGCTGATACAACTTCTTTGCTTAATGATTTCAACTTAGAGCTTCAAGGAAAAGATAATAATATATCTGATATTTGTAAAATTTTATTTAATTTTAAAACAAAACTTTTTCTTATACTTTGCCAAATTGAGTCAGATGACTTTTCCAGTTTTAAAAAAACATCTTTATTGCGCGAATCGCTGTGCGATGCTGCGAAAACCAAGCGAGTTGAGATTTTTAATACTCTGCTCAACAATTTTAAAGACAGGTTTGCAGATTTTAAGTGTATTCAACTGCAATTGGATTTATTGAATAACCCTTATAGCTGTGATGTTACTCAATATGAGTTCAATATACAATCACAACTTATATTTCTTCGAACCGAAGTCCAAGCTCCAAAAAAAATGGGAATAGAATTTTGGAAAAATCTAAATGATTTCGATTTTCCAGAGTTAAAAAGAAATGCTTTGAAGTTGTTATCCCTTTTTCCCTCTACATATTGCTGCGAACAAATTTTTTCCGACTTAAAATTTATTTGTTCCAAGCAGAGAAATAAATTAACTTCTTTAAATTTAAAACATATTTTGTTAATAAGAAATTGTTACAAAATCTTGAATTTGGAAAACTTAATTTATAATACCTAAATACACTTAATTTTTTAAGTTTTAACTGTAAATTGAACTCGCCCAATGGAATATGTGTGAAAAAAAATTGTCTAATTCTGTAATAACTGAGGCATATTTTTTATTTAATTTTAATAACTTTTTTTAAGTTCATTTCCATTTTGCTTTAAAAAGTAAAATTCATCACATTTGCAATGCTTAGTTTTTTGTTTGCTGGGCAATTTTCTCTTATCCAATACAGACGCATTTCATTAAATGAGAATTTTGACAATCCCTGATCTAAACACTGATCGTAGCTTGTGTGTTAATTTTACAGGGTGCGCCACACAGTGGGCTAAGATTAAAGAAAATAAGTAGTTGGGATCAGGGTACACTTAACAGGTAGGAGCGGTTCTACAAAAACAACTAAAACCGTCATAAGAATGTCAGAGACAAATAACAAAAACTCACAAAATCTTTCTTCTTCTTTTTGAGCTTTTCTTACGATACTACAGTTGTTGTTTGTATAAAAGGAAGAAAATACATAAACATAAACAAAATTTGACATTAATATAACGAAATACCGTTACTCAGCTGTTTATCTGAGGCTACCTGTTAAGTGTACCCTGGTTGGGATATATAAACATCCTATCATCAGCCTAAATTGTTTATTAGTTTCCAATCTTATCAAGATTTAAAATAACTTCAACCTCGGACCCTTTTACGACTCCTAGGATTTTCGATAATTGACTGATACTTATGGACGGTTCCCAGACACTGTGACTCAGTGTTTTATTAGTTCTTACTCTTCTTCTTCTTCTTCCTCCTCTTTTATACTTCTCAGTGACACATAGTACTTAAATATGACTTTTCCAAAAGATTCTATTAATATCTTCTCTAGTTGCTTCATTTAACAGGAACCCAAATCGTTCTAGTTCTGCTTTTGCTGATCGCCTTTAGTTATTGTTTGAGCGTTTACGTTTTCTAGAGCCTTGGCGTTTCATAAAGGCCACTTTTGATATATTTGTTAAATTCTCCCTCAGAGTGTGTCCTACCTGTCGCCATATTTTCCTTTAATCTGCTTGCCTATCTTTTCTTTTTTTCAGCTGCCAGAGATCCTTGTTTTCAATAGTATTGGGCCGACATTGCGATTACAGAATACCCCAAAGAACGCGCCGGTGCAACAACAGCTTTAAAATAAAACCAACACAAGTTTTGTTGTTCCTGAATTCTCACCACAATGGCCAAATTGTCATAGATATATGTATTTCTTTTTGTAATGTTGACTTAACGCTATATTGTACTACCTGTAGCTGCCTGTCATAAGTATAAAGTATATATCTATGGTCATTGATATACTCTGGATTCTATAGACAGACATGTCCGTCTGTTGATATAAAGTTTCCGGAGCGAAATAACGTCGGACGGAAAGCCTTTTTGTTTTATACTATCAGTTATATTTCAGAGGGCAGAGGGCTACTAAAAATTAGCAGGATTGGTTCACCACGGACCGAGCTATAGGCAAAAAAATTAAACAAACCCATCTTTTTAAGACATATATATATATATGAAAACAAGTAGGACCGCTATATTCGGCTGTGCCGAATCTTAGATACTCTTCACATTGACCTTCCGAAATCCTTTGTTTTATTGCATCCATTTTTTGAAATATTTTTAACTTTTTAATAGGGGTTGGTGTCTGTGTTGACTTCGGGGAAGTTGTAGGGGTTTTTACCCTATTTTTTTAAATTTTGCATTGAAACCATGTTATAGGCTGGAGATAGGAGATAAGTATGCTCCACAAGAATGTTTGGGAGGAAAAATTAATTAGGATCAATCTTACGTGCTTAATTTGTAGGAGCACCCTGGTGGGAGGAACTTAAGAAAAATTAAATTTTGTATGGTGACCCTGTTAGGGGGCGGAGAAAGGAAGTAAGTATTTTCTACAAAAATGTTCGTGGGGGAAATTTAATAGGAGTCGGCCTTACATTGCACATTGTAAGGGGGAACTCCCGGCCAGTTGTAAGGGTTTTTATGTAAAAATTTTTAGAGAGGTGTTCTTGGTGTTTTACCTTTATCTCGTTAAGTTATCGGGCGATTTGCTGGATTTTAATAGAGGTTTGCTCGCAGATATTTCTGATAGTTTGATAACACTCGCGGGTCCATGCAACATTGGGGGGCTTTAAAAAGATTTCAACCATAACACGGACAGATGGCCATCGGAATTATTGTTTTTAAAAAAGGAGCAGGTAAAATAGTATCCCCTAGAATTGCACAAATTTTTTTTTTAAATTTTCAGGGCTAAATCGAAGAAACATAACAGCTATCGATCTTAAACCTGCTACAAAAGAGTTCCAGCAGGATACGTACATTTTGGATAAAACATTCTTTGGATAGCATCTTCGAGAGTGGTAACCCCCTTACAAAGTAAGAAAGTTTTGATACGCATATCTAGGAAACTTTAAAAGTTGCCGTTTTTTCAATTAAAAAAGTAGAATAGCTATCGATTTCAAACCCGCCACAAAGAAATTTTATTATAATAGGTATTTCCTGTTTGAAGACAGCTTGCCTAGATCGAGTACTGGGTACACAAAAATCCCAATTTTACTTGTTAATTTATATAAAAGTTGGTAACAGTTTTCTTTAAGGTAATATTAATTACATAAGAACTACATATTATTCTAATTTTTCTTTGAGTTGGCCCACTGTACTCTGCTTAAGGAACATATAACCGTATTTAGCAGTAACATAAAATTTATGTTGTTTCCACGAAAATCTTTGTGCCATAAATAAGCAGCAACAAAAAGTAGACTTTTAACCCAAAAGACAAACATTTTCTTTTCTGGTATTTTGTATTCAAGGTACCTACCTATCTTTCTTTTCTTTCCTTTTTTTCTTTCTTTCTTTTGTATCATTTCAATTTGAAAAAGTTTTTGGAATAATTTGGTGCGGGTGTTATTATTTGTTTCTGTGTTAATACCTGTTACTTGTTAGAAAATTTAGTTTTGTTGTGAATGTGAATTTCGCTTAAAACCAGTTTCCCTTTAAAAAAAAATTTATTTTTCTAACAAAAACATTTAACATTTTGCTTATTAATGCATTTATTGTTTTTTTTTTTTATTTTTGGCATTTTTTAACACTTAAACAAAATACTGTTTTGGCTTTGTCTAAGCAGCATCTTGTTATACCCTACATCAAAAACACAAGGGTATTATACATAAGTTCTTTTGTATTTTTTTTTTTTTTTTTGAAAATTGGTGCCAAAAACACAAATTCATTTGCTTTGAAACCCACATCGCATAGATTCTTTCTTAGCTTGACAAGTTTGCTTTGTAATATTGTTTGTGGAGAGTAAAGCTAGACCGTGCAAGGGGTAGCAAAATTCGGTACAACCGATCAAAAAAATCTTACTTTTTTGTTCAGGTATAATTTAACTGCTTTGATTTACAACATGATTTGAAGTTTTAATGATTCAATAGCTATCAAAACTTAAGTATAATTATGTATGTATGTATGTATTTAAATGAAATAATTGTTTAATTTTTGTTATTGTGAGTTGAAATGTCTTTATACTTATGTACATATGGGCATTTCCATGAATATGTCAACCACGGCTGGAAAAATAAAAGTCATCGCAACTTTTTTTTAAATATACCAAAGAGCAATAAAACACTTAAATTTTATTACGTAAAAGTATTTATAGCTAATTATAATTTTAAAAGAGCAAAAATAGCAGATTAAACTGGTAGTCTCTTTGATCAATTTCCATAAATTGAAATTAACTATTTTGTCTTAACTAATGGCTAAATTTAGGTAATTGTAATATTCCAATTATACTTTAAAAATAATGTTACAACATCAGTGGCCAAGTTCCATTATGAAATTAAAAATTTAGAGTTCGAATAGCGGTATTTTTTATAGTTTGCTTTGAATGATATTCTAATGTCACGTACGTAATGCAAAAACGTTATTTGTCGTCATCATTTGAATTCGACCGGTCGCAAGTATTTAAAAATAAAAGTTCAAAGCAAGATAAATCTCGCAAACATATATTGATCGATTTTTTTTTTAAATTTGATGCAATAAAAATTTTATAGTCTTTCAAAGTTTGTAGCATACGATATTGTAAGTAACACAATTCAATTTAATACTTTCAAATTCCTTTATAAATATAAATATTTTATTAAGATGGGTAAAAATAGCTATTAGACTACAAAGAAATGGAGGGAGGACTTGAAGAAAAACGAAGAACAAATAAAGAAGTACCGGAAAAGGAGGCTGAATGACAGCATATCTATCGAAAAAAGTTCGCAGATGCAGCCAAAAAAGACAAAAAAATTAATTAACGACAAATCAACACACAATTAGGGGATTCACAAGGTGTTCTATTTGTCCTATTGTCATATTGTCATAAAATTTTGACAATGGTTTAACAACCTTTGCCAACTATTGGACACTCGGCGCAGGTGTAAGTGGAGTTGTTGTGATAATTTAATAAGTATATTAAATGATGTGATACTTTTAAAGAACTATTTTTGTATGAGAGACAACAAAACCATTGTGAAATTTAATAACAATAGGACACCTTGTGAATCCCCTAAATAAGTTTGATGTTTACTATTTTATTACAAAAACTATGCTTGAAATAAGCGAACAATATGAAGATATATCGTTTATATACATATTTTCTGATTGGAGTAGCGCTCAATTTAAAAACAAATTCATTTTAAAAAGTATTCCCTCTTTTGTAAACAAATTTAGCTGCCAACATTTAGAATAGAACTTCTTTGCCACATCACATGGTAAAGGTGCAGTTGATGGAGTAGGTGGTACTGTTAAAATAAAGGTCTGGCAAATTGTAAAAGCAAATAAATTAATCTTGCCAGATGCTTTCTCATTTTATGAATGTGCTCATAAATATGTGGAAGGAGTTAATTTGTTTTATGTTGCTACCGAAGAGATTGAAGGGTTTTCTGCTCATCTCCATGAAAAATGGCAAAATGTCCAGCCCATCCCAAAAATAAGAAAACTTCATTCGTTTACTTATCATGATAGTCAGTATATTAGTGTGTCTCGAACTGCGTATTCAGTAAGAGAAAAAATTAAAATTTAATAATTAAGTGGCAGCGCCCAAGAACATAGTGTATAGTAAGAAATGAAATTTAACTTTTATTGTTTTTATTGCTATTATCACCGAATAAACATTTTTTAATTCTTTTTAAATTCGTTATGTATACATATATTTAAAAAACCTATTTTTTTTCAGACAAATACTATAAGAGAAAAATCTGTCACATACGGTATGTCACGAACGATATTAAGATTTGTTCGTAACAAAACCATTTAAAAATATTTTTTTATTTAAAAATTATGGATTATCAAGGAAAAATATTTGGCTTGGTGTAAGAACTTAAAGAAAGGAAAAAAACTTTTACAATTCGCAGATTTTCGTATATGTGTACATGCACCTCGACATCACTTCCGTTTTTTGTCACGTACGATATGCACCTTTTTCGCCCGATATTTTGGCCGGCAAGGTTTTCAAAGTCATGATTTTTTTTTTAATTATAGTACCCTCTAAATGTAACATATTGGCGAAACAATTTTTTAGTTACCACACTTTTTGCAAAATCTACACCACTTTGTAGGCGTACAAATGTCACGTACGATGACATGGAAATGCCCATATGTAAGTATATGTTTGTGTTCAAATACTATGTAGAAGCAAAATTGAACATTTATTCGTTTTCTCTTTTTATGTTGTTTTTAAAGTAATTGGAATTAAGGTTAAATGAAGAAAAAAAAAGAAAACTTAAATTTTATAAAAGCAACGAAGTGTGCTGCATTCGATTATTATTATTTTATTGCGCCTTATGGTATACTGTACTTATTTTAGTAAAAATACCTCCCCAGTACTATTAAATAAGATTTATTCTTGTTGTGCTGTATTTAACAATAAATAAATAAATAAATCTATTATATAAAGAAGGGGTGTGTGTGTATGTATGTATGTATGTATGTATGTTTGTATTTTATAGCTGGCCACACCAGTAGACCGATTTTTTTGAAATTTTTACAGGGAGTTATCTCAAGTCTGGAAGGAACAATAGGCTACTTTTTTTTTAAAAACTATTGCTGCCACGCCCACAACACGCCCATTTGTGTGGGAAGGTTAGGTTATGAATGGCCTAACAAAATTACCCAAGGCCATATTAATCAAACGCGTAGAGCTAAATACATGAAATTTATAACACGTGTTAAGCTCTACATGTTTGTTTAAATGCACATGAATTTTTAAACATTGGGCCCGTAAAGGGATAAAAAGGGGACAAAAAGGGAAAAATCTGTAACCTACTATCTTTTGATGTATATAAGATAGAAACAAAATTTAAAAAGTTTAGCGTTTTCCTTAAGAAATAAACAGACAGGTATCTGGAGTTTTTTTTTTTAAATTTTGGTCCGAAAGGGCGAAAAAAGGGGTTAAAATTATATTTTGGTACTTTTTGGTACTTTTTTGTTACTTTTAAACCAATAAAGATAGAAAAATTTTTCAAATTGCGTTCGATAGGTTTTACAAAAATATAATTACGTTTTTCGTACTTTTTTCAAATTTTGGGCCCAAAGGGTAAAAAAAGGGTTAAAAATATATTTTGATTTTTTTATTCGTTTTTTGTAACTTCTAAACCAATAACGATAGGAACATTATTCAAATTAAGTGTAACAGGTCTAAAAAATATGAGTACGTTTTTAGATACTTTTTTAATTATTTAATCTTAAGGGCAAGAAAGGGTTAAAATTAGGTTTTAGTACATTTTGTAACTTTAAAATCAATTAAGATAGAAACATAATTTAAATTCCTCTTCCAGACCGATTTTTGGAAATTAGTTTACACATAAGCGGCTTTTAAAGTTAAAATTTTGAAGGTAAAAAAGTGGGCGGTGCCACGCCCGTAAAAGTTAAACTTATTATGCTGGTACTTTTATTGCACTGATTTTTTAAAATTGGCACACATATAGAAGGCCTCTAATTCCGAAATTTTAAAGGACAAAAATGAAGGATTGCAGCGCCCACAAAAATGTAAGTTTTCATACTGGTTCTTCTATTGTTGCAATTTTTATGAAGCTCAAAAATAGACCGATAATATATATTTTCGGTACAAGAATGGGTGGCATAAAGATAGACAAACGTGAAAAATAATGTGAAGATAAGGCCATATTTGAGCCAGTTATAGCCCAAAACGCTTAATCCGGGAGGACATTTGTATAGGAGCTCTGTCGAAAAATTAATTGATCATCACCACAAACAACATGCTTTTTTCTTATGCCAAAAAACTTATCTGTTCCAAATTTCATCGAAATATCTGCAAAAATGCGGTCTCTACTTTGTTTACAAGAATACATTAATAAGGCTGAATTCCAAAACGCAGTTTGCTTTGCATTAAAAATTTTCTTCTTCTTCACTTATTCACTCTTTACAATTTGGACAACGTTTTTTGCTTCCAGGACATTAATATAACTGTAAGCACTCATTTGGAAGTAGAAGATATTACCAGAAACATCATCTTTGATTTCAGGAAAAACTTGAAATTTCGTGATGCAAAGCAAACTGCGTTTTGGAATTCCACCTAACTCCCAGCCGGACGGATGGACTGACAGGTTTTAATCGATTTAGAAAGTGATTCTGTGTCGATCGGTATAACTGGAGATGGGTCTCAGACCTTTTTCTTTGGTGAGACACAAAAATTTGCACAAAAGCATAATAAAATTTGAATATAACAATATAAGAGAAGTTTGAACACCTTTTGAAAAATATTTGATATGTGATCCCTGTATCTATCTATTATATAAAGAAGGGGTGTGTGTGTATGTATGTATGTATGTATGTATGTATGTATGTATGTATGTATGTATGTATGTACATATGTATGTATGTATGTAAGTATGTATGTATGTATGTATGTATGTATGTATGTATGTATGTATGTATGTATGTATGTATGTATGTATGTATGTATGTATGTATGTATGTATGTATGTATGTATGTATGTATGTATGTATGTATGTATGTATGTATGTATGTATGTATGTATGTATGTATGTATGTATGTATGTATGTATGTATGTATGTATGTATGTATGTATGTATGTATGTATGTATGTATGTGTGTATGTAAGTATGTATGTATGTATGTATGTATGTATGTATGTATGTATGTATGTATGTATGAATGTATGTATGTATGAATGTTTGTATGTATGTACATATGTATGTATGTATGTATGTATGTATGTATGTATGTATGTATGTATGTATGTATGTATGTATGTATGTATGTATGTATGTATGTATGTATGTATGTATGTATGTATGTATGTATGCATGTATGTATGTATGTATGTATGTATGTATGTATGTATGTATGTATGTATGTATGTATGTCTGTATGTATGTATGTATGTATGTATGTATGTATGTATGTATATATGTATGTATGCATGTATGTATGTATGTATGTATGTATGTATGTATGTATGTATGTATGTATGTATGTATGTATGTATGTATGTATGTATGTATGTATGTTTGTATGTATGTATGTATGTATGTAGGTATGTACATACATATGTATGTATGTATGTATGTATGTATGTTTGTATGTATGTATGTATGTATGTAGGTATGTACATACATATGTATGTATGTTTGTAATTTATAGCTGTCCACACCAGTGGATCGATTTTTTTGAAATTTTTACAGCGAGTTACTTAAAGTCTGGAAGTAAGGGGCTAAGATTATATATAGAAGTTTATAAATAATTTTTGCTTATTAAAACTTTCTGAATATCCAAAACTGTAAGTCTGGTAAATTTCCAATTTTTATGAGCTAGGTAAATAGTAGGGCTGACTTATTATTTATTGCAACTTATGTGGGGCAACCAATAAATTTAAAAAAATATAAATTCCTTTGTGTTAACATATTTGAATAATTTTACTATGATTGGGGTAGCGAAGCACACCGGGGCTTAGCTAGTAAATAAAATAAAAATAAAAATTAAAATGTTTTTAACATGTTTATTAGAGTTGTAAATTATTCGACTCTTTATACCCTTTACATAAGTGAAAACGGTAAATATAAGTTTGTCATTCTTCGTCCTTATAAATAGGAAAGTCGATTTAGCGATGTCCGTCTGTCCGTGTTATGGTTAAAATTAATTTTTAAAGCCCCCACCAATGTCGCATAGACCTGTAAATAGTATCAAACTATCAGAAATATATGCAAGCGAATCGCTATTGGAATTCAGCAAAATCGCCCGATAACTGACCGAGATATAAGCCAGCAAACACGACTACCTCTTTTTATTTCTCTTAAATTTGTACATAAAAACGTCTACATCTGCCCCGGAGTTTTCCATACACGGCTGCAAACGTGTTTGTGAAACGTACTTACATCCTATCTTCACCCCCTAAGAAGGCTGCCATACAAAGTTTATTTTTTTTAATTGCCCCCACAGTTTCCAGGGTGGTCCCACAAGACTGCCATACAAAGTTAAATTATTTTTAAATTTTTTTAATCGCACCCAAAGTTTCCAGGGTGGTCCCACAAGATTATTTCTCCTCCCAAAAATTTTTTTGGAACATGCTTACCCTCTTTTACCAGGCCCTAATGGGGTTGCCATACAAAATTTGAACAAAATTAGTGTAAAAAACCCTACAACTTTCTCGGAGTCACCCTTATAAGGAATCAAATGTATTACAACCCCAATTAGTTTCCCCCCCATTACATATTTCTAGAGCATACTTACCCCATATCTTCACCCCCAAAGGGGGTTGCTATACAAAATTTGAAAAAAAAACTGGATAAAAACCCCTACAACTTCCCCGTAGTCACTCTAAGAGGGTCAAATGTGACACCGAGCCCTACTTAAAAATTAGAAATATTTCATAAATAAAAAGATGGATAAAAATAAAAGTTTGAAGTTTCGAAAAGCCAATGTGAACGGTATATAAGATTCGGAACAGCCGAAAAATAGTGCTTTTACTTCAAGTAATAGAACGAAATATTTTTGCCCATTCGAACAAGCAAATAATTTTCCAAAGCTGTTTAAGTATTCGAACGAATAAAAGTCAATTCTTTAAATTATTATTAAACCAATTACAATCCAAAATAATTTAATTTAGTATTTATTGCTGCATAAATATTTTCAGCTGTTCCTTTAGCTTTAAGTTCAAAAAGGCCTAATTTAAAAGTAGAAAATAAAGGAGATTTTTAATGGCCATATTTACAATTATATAAAACTCCAATTTCCTGGCGGTATTGTAGAACCTTTTTGCTTGAAGTAATCTATTATCCCATTCGATTTTTAAAAAGCATTTACGGACATGCCACCCTCAGCCAAATAAAACCAACTTCTTGGAAATAGTTTAGGTCTGCTTTGACAACCTTTTTTAATAGACCAATTTTAGGCATTCTAGAATGAATTGGGTGATCCTTCGGATTTTCAGCAATAATGTTTTGTATTTTTCGTAAGTGATAAAGATATGGATCCAAAAATTTTTTACATTTTCAGTAATTTTTTATTGATTCTGTAAAAAAACTAATTCTTCAAATAATAGTCAGAGAAAAACAATAGTTATAGTATGTTTCACTTATACTCTCATTAGTGATATAGTCCAAAGTGTTTGCAATTTTTGCCGCATTTAACAAATTTCATAGAATATATTAGCGTTATTGTTCATTTTACAATAAAGTCATATTTGGTATATTATGACATCTCGTTGCAATTGTCAATATCAAAATTAATGTTAATTATGAGCATTAGAGTTACAAAATGTTTTTAGATTTGTTAAAATTGTTGGAATAATTCGATTTTTCTAAAAAAAAACTATTCGAATTACTCACTATTTAAAACTCATTAATTTTTATTTTTCGAGCAAAATTTTCTTTTGATTGTTTGAATAGTTCTTGTTCGAATGACAGGAACAGCAACGAACGTGAGTACATTCAAACTGTAGTTTTCTATTAATATTTCTGTTGTACAGAAATTGTTATGACTGGTTTTCCATACCAAATTGTTAAAGAGTATTATTTTCAAACCTAATATAATCTTTAGATCCATAGGGCT
Source organism: Melanophora roralis (assembly GCA_963583895.1). Lineage (NCBI taxonomy): Eukaryota > Metazoa > Arthropoda > Insecta > Diptera > Rhinophoridae > Melanophora > Melanophora roralis. The sequence continues at coordinate 76,491,165 of OY757191.1, forward strand.
TAAAGGAGCTCCGTACATATACTGCTTATAGGCACTTAGGGCAGACGAGCGGTTAAAAAGATTAATTAAATTCATATCATTACGCAAAGATTTATCTACTAGTTTCTCTAAGCAAAATAATTATTTTTAAATGCATACATACAAATTTATGTAAATTTACTTGAAATATTCAAATTTATCCTAAATTTTTTCTCTGAAGGGGCCCCTTTATAAGGACTATTTATGCAACTTAGTTACTACAACTACATTTAAAGAAAGCTATTAAGAAACGTACTTATGTAACTACACAATTGGCTTTTTTAGCCTCAAACATATATAAATATATACATATATATATATGTACATATATAAATATATATAAAGTATGTACAAAGACATTGATGTTTAAATACATACATATGTTTTTGTATACGCACATCTACAAGTAAAAATACAAATAATAATGATCCACCCTTTTATTGATTTTTCCCTACTCCAACCTACAGGCGAACGATTTAGTGCGAGCGGAAAAAAATTACCCAACTCATCAACATCACTTTATTCTAAAACACATACACGCAAAAGTATTCGCCTCAAGTTAGGCAAAGTAAAAATGCACACAAATACAAATCTATACACACAATGTAAGTGTGTGTGTGTGGTCGTATTAAAATTATCCTGTTTATTTCAAAAACTAATTATTTTGTTCGTTTTATGAGAATCAACGCCGATTACTTTTTTTTTAATTTTTTAAAAATATATAACACCACGATATTACAATATTGCTTGATCTTACAACAAATGATATAGAGCTCTTGAGTAATAATCTAAGGTAATGTTCAAATGTTTATTGTAAATATTATACAACTGTACGATTATTTACAAACTTGTCGTTTTTGTAAACATATAAGTAAGTCTTGTTCTAAGTTAGGGGAAACTAAAGTAAATTTATTCTCGAATCTAACTAATACAGTAGAAGTCATTACGCAGATACAATGAGTCATATAAAAGGAGCATTAACTAGCGTTGCCAGACGTTTTAATTGAAAAATCAATATTTAAGGAAAGAATTAAATAAATCACATATATTATTGATATTTAAGTTTATTATTGAAATGGTGATGGATAGCTAAGAATGTAAATTTTTATTAAAAATTAAGTAGTTCCGATATAAGCCGAGGGTAATGCGTCAGCACCCTTTTCATTCGGTATAACTGTAAAGCTGAAGGTCTTTAACGCGCTTTTCATGCGTTCTCGCTTTATACGCGTTTGTCAAAAAAATTAAATACGTGTATTTCAATATGGCGAGTTCCAGAGCATGACGCGTTGACGTCATTTGACGCTACTTTTGCATGCGTCATAAGCCTTATCGTCGATAAACTTTATTGAAACGCATTTACTTTTGTTTTGTTATTGTAGTGTAAAAAAAAATTCTATGCGTCAAAGCATTGCATGTAAATTTAAGCACAATAACGTGCTAAAAGTTCAAAAAGCCAGAACGCATTGCGACGTTGACGCGTGCCATGGACTCTCAGCTTAAAGGTGGTGTAAGATAGAACTTGCGGAAGAAAAGGTGTATGTTACAATGACAACTTTGACAACACGTATGCTTTGTTTGTGTATCCAAAAAAATAATCATGGCAAAATTATGCTGATCAGGTGGTGTTATGAGTACAGCTCATCTACTGTTTTAATGCATAAATCGAGGCTGGGTTGTCAAAGTTGTTTAAGTTTTCATATCTTTTTAGACACCTGAGCCAACGAAAACTACAAAAAAAGCTAAAATTTTATTTACCACAGTTTTGTTGTTATAGAATCACCACCACCTGATGAAATAATTCATCTTGATACTTATACAAGTTAATTGTCAAAGCACGCAAAAAGATGGGAGTTGCCTAACTTTACGCCTCGCGCTGCGTAAAAGTACTTTATGTGACATGTTTTACATAAGTATGGCATTTCATCTTAAATGTCAAAGCGAATTTTTAAGGCAACGCGTAGCAAAAGCTTTATCTGACATGGCCTTAAGTTGAATGTAAATTTGTTTTATGTAAGCAAACTTCAACCAGAATATACAATTTGTGCAAATGTAGTGGACTTCCACTTCCCCTGCTCCTAACAAAAAAAAAAATGCTGCCTAAACTAGCTTGCCATCTTCAAAGGATCTGTGCCACGTTTATTTACTTTATTTACACATTTCATGTGTAATTTTTCGTTTCATGTGTAACCCTTGTGTAACTCATGTGAAATTTAAAACTTTATCGTTTTTGAGCACTATTTTTTTTATCTCAATAGGTATAAACGTGATGTATTTTACTTTGTTTTTGTTTTAAGTTTAATTTACTGTAAAAAAGTATGAATTTTTTGTTTTGTTATTGTGTCATGAAAAAAAAACGATTAATCCTTAATTTTAGAAAAAATTTAAATCGTTTTTTTAACAAAAAAAAAAAGTGTAATTCGTAATTTCATGTGTAATTTTGGCATGATCCATGTGTAATTTAAGATTTTGTTGGTGGCAACACTGATTAATATACACATATGTACGTGTGTGTGTATTGAAAAGTAGTATGATCTCTATCAAAGCAGCATAACAGTCTATGAATGTATGAGTATTATTATAAGTATTTACAAATGATTTTACAGACAAGATGCAACCGCCCTTAAAAATGGGGTGTTTTGTAGTCGGTGGGGTGGTAGGGATAACTTTGATACATATAAAGCTACCACTATCAACAACCATAGAACTGAATAACAAAAATTGTTAGAAAAAATATCATTTAAATGGAAATACATTCATACATATCTCTAACTAACCCCAAAATATTTTCGAAGTATAACAAAATAAAACGGAAATAGCCAGACCTTTTGGAAATTCAAACATTAACTTCTTAATAATTCTTTACAATATGCTCTCACGATTGCATTTAATTATGCTAAATACAAGGCGCATCAATATAAGGAGGCCGCAATTCGGACAGAAATTTTGACTTTCTTCCTTTTTTTATATAAAGTTTGACATATGTATTAAAAAAGAATTTTAGTTTTAGTGTCAAACTCCATAGGAAAAACAGTAAGAGAAGGACTCTTAATTTGTTCCTGCTTACATACACCTTAGTTAAAAGTTTTCAGAAGGAACATAATTTTTTTATGCCTTTATCAAAGTATATCTATACTAGGTGACCGCATTACGGAAATAATTTCTGACTTTTTTACTTCCTTTTTTTATATATACGGTTTGATAAAATGGTTCGTTAATTATTCGATCCGTGTTGTCAAACTCCATATATAAAAAAGAAACAAAGTCCAAAATTCTTTCCGTAAAGCGGTCACCTGGTTTAGATACACCTTGTTTCTTTATTATATTTATTAGGCTAAGAGAAATGTTTAAATTCTCTTTTCAATAGTCAAATACCAATCAGGTTGTTAATTGATTCTCTTATTTTTTTCTTTTTTTACATAGAGTTTGACACACTAACGTTGAAAATTTTTAAATTTCGCGCACTCTTTCCTTTATTGTTCCCACTTAAGAACTTTTATGTTTTAATATTTTTTTCAATTTAATTTTTTGTTTTTCATTATAAGTACGAGCATTTCATATGAAACTCTTAAATATATGCTCTACTTGAGAGGCTTTTGTAACGCCTTAAAATATACTCTTAAAAATCTTATTAATTTTGTTGTTTCTCCTTTATGTATGCATCCATTTCTAACATAAACTCGTTTCTTATTGATATTCTTCTTTTACTCTTTTGTTGGCTTTTGGCTTCTATTTTATTATCGATTATTTTTTGTTTGCATAAACTTTTAAAGTCACCTTGTTCTAATTGTGAATGCACTTTTGCATTAGCGTTTGTATACTTTATGTCTAATCGGAATCTTAACAGCTGCAGTAAAATGGTTTATTAATTTTCATTTATTATTAATGTTTGTGCTATTTTGTTTTTGATGTTATTAAAAAAACTAGAATAAAAACTGTGTGTTTTTTAATTAGATGTTGTTACATCAAGGAAATTTATAGCATGGGAATTGTACATACAATCATACATATCGATGGCTTAATATAAATAAGTCGTAACTCGATTTTAGTTCGCAATATCTTTTGCATATTTTGGAAAAGAAATGCCAAGTTCATTATAAATGTTTAATTTTTTTTTTAAATGCAAAGACGGGTTAAGTGGTCGGGCACTAGATAATTCAAATGTTAAATGAACCATGTTTTTTTACATACAGTTGGGTTTTTTATAGTACTGGTCGCGTTATCTTTAGGGTACTTTTTAAAGGCCAGAACTCACTATTACACTTAGGCACATTATTAATACTGTCTGTCTTAATAAAGGATGTTGTTGGTCAAGCGAAAAAATTAAATCACTTCGCTGCTACAGCGTATGTTAATGCTAAAACTAGTTGGTTTTTGCACTGATATTTCCATTTTTTTTTAAATGATATGTAAGCGATTGTGAACTCCGATCAATGCAGGGTACACCAGGGTTGGCTAATACAGGTAGTGTTAAGAACCCAGCTGATTAAGAGCTCTTCTTGAAATTTTGTAAAATTGATTGTGAGATTTATTAATTTTGTTTGAAATTTAAAATTTTTTTGACATTCACCAGGGTACACTAAACAGGGTTACAGCAAGGCGAATTAAAAAAATTCACCAGAAAAATTGAAAATTTCATACAAAATTGAATATTTGTCACGTCACAATGTCAAATTTATTTTAATCAGCTGGGCTCTTAAGATTACCTGGTTGAGTGTGCCCTGACTGACATTCACACAAAAAGAAGTGCAGAGGACAAATTTTTTGAATTCGCCTTGATACTACCTGTACTAGTGTACCCTGCGGCAGGGTCAGGGTACAAGGGCAACCCAAAAGGCAAGAATTATATTTTCTTTAAAGTAATCTTGAGAACAGTTCAGATAGGAACATAATTCAAATTGCGTTGAATTTAAATTTTAAGTGTTTTTTGAAAATCAAACTAAGCTAGACGCAATCGAGGACCATTGAAATTCTTTAATTGACTTACGAGGTCATTATGGCTTATCTCTGAATTACACGTTTTGTAACAACAAAAGTAAAAATATAGAAATGAAATGCTAAAATGACTAACCATAACGCTATAACCATAACCGTTGCCATAAAAATCAAAAGTCAATTGGTTTCTAAGGTTATGGTTATGGCGTAATGATGGTAAGTCACCTATAATCGAATACAGTGTTGCCCATAAGTTTGGTTCGAACAGCTGTTTACTGTGGTATGGTTAAGTCACGTATAAATGAACATTTATAATGCGGGTGTGCATACATATGTACTTATATATAAATCTACGCTTTCAAGTTAATCAAGTTGCAGTTTGCTTTCAATTAATAACACAATACATACCTTATGTCGTTATTGGGGCTTGTGTGTCACTGTAATGTCAAATGCAAAACTATTTATTTAAATTAAGGTTAAAATAAAAAAAGATTTCGTGGATGAGTTTAGGGCTTTAATGATAAATTTAACCTTCAGCAATGTAGTTAAAAAGTGTATTTCCGGTTTAGAATTTTAATTTTCATTTAGGACCGAATTGTAATATAAAAAAAATAATCCCTCTAAATAGGAAAAATATTTTTTATGTAGTTTTCTCTTCTGCTAAAAATGTTGCCTTATTTCCGTCCTATGCCCTCCTTTCTGTCCTCTTCTGTTCTCACCGAGGTTACTATAGTGTGATGCAAAATGTGTCATCGATCAGTTAGGCAAAATCCAAAGATGTGCTTGCATTAGGGCTACAGGTGCACTGCACCAGTCCTTCTGAGGCGCTGAGCACAGCTCCTGGTTCCTTATCATGTATTCTCACAGTTTAAATCAGTAAGTGAAAGAATGCGAGGAAATGTGAGTATATTGGGGTTTTCTGCACTGCTTCCGTCAAGTCTAAACTCTTAGCAAATAAAATAAAAATGCATTGAAATAGTTTTCGTACTTTGACCCAAATAAAATCAGAACTAGTGTATGGAATACATACAATGAAAATGATAGAAACATGCGGTGTTAGGCATAGAACGACATTCATATATAAAACGTTAATATCATTAAATGCAGTACATATGTACATATGTATGTATGTACATTAGTTATGTATTTAAAATTTGCAACTATTTATTTTAAGCCTTTAGCTATTTAAACGATATGATCGTCGTTGCATTGCTTTTTCCTTAACTTTATTTTTTTAGAAGATATTGAAAGCTTACGGTCATGGACCAATAACTTTACGAGGTATAAGCACTACGGTAACAACTACAATAAAGCGAAAACCAACTTATTAATGTGTTTGTAAATATATAATCTAAAATATCAAAATCAGCTAAGAAAATACATTTAGGGTATTCACAAGGTTTTCTATTATGTACTATTGTCTTAATGCAATAAAATTTCACAATGGTTTAAAAACCTTTATCAGCCATTGAACACTCGACGCAGGTGTATGTGGAATTGTTATGACAATGGTTATGACCATAAGACGTAGTATTTTTTTAGAACAATGTATTTTTATATGAAAGACAACAACAATGTTTTTAAACCATTGTGAAATTTTTTAACATTATGACAATAAGACATAATAGAACACCTTGTGAATCCCCTGATTTTTTTGACAACATGCAGTAAGTAAGTGGTAAAGGTAGTAAAAGTGGTTTCAGACGATATGTATTTTACACATGACTTGCCAAATTTTGCAGTGCGAAATTGATATCCGCCGTCTGAACGCGCTTAAACATTGCATGTATGAAGAACATATGTAAATGTCATATGACAAATTTGTAATTAAAGCGGGCTCTATTTTCATCTGACAAAGCATGTGTCATCAGCTGTTTTTAGAATAACAACAAGGAAAAGTAAGTTGTTTATTATGGTTTGAAGGTTATGTCAGATGTAATAACACATGCACGTGTGAAAGCAAAAATTATAAACCATCTGTAAAATGGCAATTTTGACAGACATATGCAAATACATGTGGATTGCAAAAGTGACTAGTCATACATATCGTCTAAAACCTCTTTAAGTTGTAAGTTGCAAGCCACATATAATTGCGTATGTCTGTCAAAATTGCCATTTTACAGATGGTTTATAATTTTTGCTTTCACGCGTGCATGTGTTATTACATCTGACAAAACCTTCAAACCATAATAAACAACTTACTTTTCCTTGTTGTTGTTCTAAATAGAACGCGCTTTAACTGGTAATTTGTCATATGACTTTTTTCACACAAGCAATGTTTTCACGCGTTCACACGACATGTATCAATTTTGCAGTGAAAAATTTGACAGGTCATATGTAAAATACATCTCGTATAAAACCACCTTAAGCAAACTCGAGCAAAAAGTAATCAGCTGTTGAATTAAAATTACCAGGACTCTGGACTGCTGCACTATAACGGACAATTGTGTTTGTTACACCATGAGTTTAATTGAGTTATAGTTAAAGTTCTAAATGCATTATTTATTGCAATTTTAATACATTAATATTTAAAACACAACTTACACGTGCATTGATCATAAATAATACATTGTTTAAGCACATAAGCTTACAAAATTGCATTTATAAGATTTTGTGGTTAATTTTTTTTACTGTCGTTAATGAAAAAAAAAAAAAAAAATAAGTTATAACTGCTTGTAAGTACAATTGAGGTAAACATTTAGAAAAAAAGCAAAAAGTATATTGCCAAGTGTAAAGTTTGAAATATGCATACAATGCATATATGTATATTACATACAGACATTAACTATTGTTCAAATACATACTTATACAGTGTTGACCAAAACTAGTTAAACAAAACAGTAATGTTAAATATTGTTGTTTTTTAAAAATTTATTCCACTCAAAACACGAAAACTACTTTAATAAAAATCTTGAGTGACGATTTGCCGAGGATTTTTAATTAGTTTTGGGTTTCTTGCTGCGGCAACCATTTTTTAAAATTAATTTTGAGGTTTTCTTTTTGGGTTGCCAAGTCCTTATTAAGAGTAACTGAATTTTATCATTAGTGTCTGTTAACATCATCTTCTGTAAAACCTCTTTGTGTATATAACTTGTCCAAAATACCACCGATGTCTTGAAAAACAATCCCATACCGTTACATTACCACCCTTATCATGGTGAAATAATCGTACCAGGTGGTGTTAAAAGCACAGCTGATCTACTTTTTTCATACATAAATCGAGGCTGGGTAGTCAAAGTTGTTTACATTTACATACATTTTTTTGACAACAGAGCCAACGAAAACTACAACAAAAACGAAAATTTTATTCACCAAATTTTGTTGTTGTAAAATCAACACCACCTGATAAATTATTGCGCCATGACCCTTATATTCAGCAGTACGTTGACAGCACCGTATATATATATTACAACAAACAAATTGAACCTCTTAGTGAAAGAGTAACATCGATATTAAGAGTAATAGATATACATATATATTTTGGCAATATACAGAAAGCTCGTTAAAAAAAAGTTCTGACCATGGTGAAATTAATTATCAGGGAGAAGCATCTTACTGTTTTCTTTTTTATATATGAAGCTTGACAATACGGTTCAAATTAGTTTACCACCATGCTGCCAAACTCCATATATAAAAAAGAAAAAAGGAAGAGTCAAAAATTCTCTTTCTGATGCGTTTACCTTATAAATAAGTTATAAATAAGTTCACCATGGTACTGCCTAAAGGTGGTTTTATATGAGATGTATTTTTCATATGTCTTGTCAAATTTTTCATTGCAAAATTTACACATGTCGTTTAAGCGCGTGCAAACCTTGGTTGTGTGAAACATATATGTAAAAGTCATATGACAAATTTTCAATTAGAGCGCGTTCTATTTTCATCTGACATAACATGTGTCATCAGCTGTTTTTAGAACAACAAGGAAGAGTAAATTGTTTATTTTGGTTTGGAGGTTATGTCTGATGTAAATAAATAGGTACATGTGAATGCAAAAATTATAAACCATCTGTAAAATTACAATTTTGACAGACATATGCAATTACAAATCTCGTATAAAACCACCTTAACAAAAATTCGGTTTAACGCACGGCGCATGTATATCAGGTGGCCTCAGTTAATTAGCTGAATAACAGTATTTCAGTATTTAAATGTCAAAATTTGTTTATGAATATTTCCTTGTTTACAAACAGAAATTTAAGTATTCTAAGAAAAGCTAAAAAAGTGTTGCTAAAAAACAAGGTACATTAAGGAAGGGAGGAAAAACTGATCAGCTGACTTTGATTTCCGCCATATGTTTTCTACATAGGTTGGCAAATATTTTATGTAATATTATTGTTGTGTATACTGTGTGAATGTGTGATAGTAACATTTTTGACAACTTAGCAAGAATTTAGCAACAACAAAACACATATATGATTTGTACAGAAAGTTGTTGTTGTAGGGACGAGGTTATCTTATTATTCTATCATAGTAAAGAATTGATGAATTTTTGTTATCTGCCTTTGACATTTGTATGAGGATTTTGTTGTTTTTGTAGAACTAAGTCCAACTTATATACATACATGAGCATTGGTTTAACGCATGAGCAAATTGTCTGATTAAGCCCTATACATTCATACATATCACGAACGATAAACAATCCTGATCCCGATTTTACGAATGCCTTAGCAAAAAGCGAAATGAAACAGTTATAATAATAGGGCTTTTGGTAATTACTTAGGCTCTCATAGCTATAATAGCATCCCATCAAACCAAATGCTTCGATTGCGTTTAGAAATCGTTACGAATGTCGAAAAAGAATTTGTCTCGTCAAGACATACAAAACCTATGAATAGGTACGAAATCGTAACCACATGAAGGTTTTATTCCGGTACAAAATTTTATAAGGATTTCTTTGACATTTTCGAACAGTTTTCAAACACCTCTCGTAATGTAAACACTTCGAATTATGTTGGTATTTTGGAGAGTGAAACAGGTAACTGGTGCTTATGTGTGAACATGCTACAAAAGAGTTTGAATCCTGAATTCCTGGGCGTGATCAAAATGAAAAACGCTTAAGGAGTTATATTTAAGAAATATTTAAGTAAAATAAAGAGGCAGGTATCATAAGTTCATTCGTTTACTCAAAGTTTTCAAAAATTTTTGTATATTTTTACTGGATTGCGTTCGTTTACACAAAATCCAGTAAATGAGAACACAAATTGAGAGCGCAAAGTGACAGTTGTCTTACTGAGTATTTAAAAATTTTTACTGGACAAAATTTTACTAGTAAAAATTACTAGTAAAATAAAACATATGTTTTCTGATGTAAACAAAAAAAGTGAAATAACAAACAGCTAACAAATTGAATAACGAGAAAAATTAAAATGGTATAAAAAGTAATTTAATTTTCACAGGCGAAACAATGGAACAGCTAGATATATGAAGCTAGTACTTTAAGTTTAGGGGAAAGAGTAGATGTAACCAGACATGGCTATGTTTTGCAAAATGCAGTATTGTATCTAATGGAGTCGTCATCTAAGAGCGAAGATGAAGAAGATATAATTTTGTTTAAAATGTTAAAAAAAGCCAAGATTTTTTCACCCTAACTTGTCTTTGAGAAAGGAAAGAGTATTACGCAATTCTGTTAAAAGCTACTTCCATGACACGGTCCCGATCTATACGGATGTTTAGTTTCGAACACATTTTGGAATATCCAAATCAATTTTGTTGCGGCTTTTTCTTCCTAATATTTATTTTTTTTAAGGTGAAAAAGTGCTGAATACTTGGGTACTCCGTGCGGTCAATTAATACCCACAATTAAATATTCTTATTTTTTTTTATTAACGCTAAGTCTTTCCCTAGCAGTGTGTATTGCTCTAGGTAACGCACAAAAGAATAGTCTGAGACTCAAATTATACCGACAGACTCAGAATCACTTCCTTAGCCTATTTAAGCATATATGTCTGGCTGGGTGTCCATATATTCGTGTGCTCAAAGTAAAGGTAGCATTTCTGAAAAAAATATTTTGGCATAGGGAGCAAGCCCATTGTTTGTGGTAGTGAACGTAGTAGACTTTAACCCCAAAACCAAGTTAACCCCACTCACAAAAGTCAGTTTGTTTTTGCTTAAAAGATTTAATGCATTTTTTCGAGTAATCAAGTAATTGCAATATATTTTAATCTATCAGCTGTTTTGAGTAGGTAAACTTTTTGTAAAAATTTTCCGTTCGCGTACTTTTTACTTAAAAAATTTTAAGTGAGAGAAATTTGGTAAAATTACTCAGTATTTGCTAAGTTACTGGACTTTACTGGGAAAGTAAACGAATGAACTTCATATCACATGTTTGATCGAAATTCTACTGTATTTGCCGGATGTGAAATGAGCTTTGTTTTTTAAATTTACTATACATACATACATACATATTAACATACATTTTAAAAAGAATAATTTTAGGAAAACTTTTACTATTTATAACGTTTTGCAGCACTGCTTTCGTTATTTTCTTTTATCAAAGACATCTACCAAAAACACATTAGTGTTGATAAGATAAACTTTTGTAACGCTACCCAAGGTAAATTGAATAAGGTAGAAGCAACTGACCAGTTAACTTTTATTTCCGGTAAATATATGACAAGATAACTAATCTTGTCAAATTTAGAAATAGAAATTTTTACAAGATAGTCTTGAGTATAGAGCAAATGAAATATTAAAAAAACAATTATATGACGATTTTGACAAAGAGGCTAGACCTGCATTCATAATGCGTAAGTCTTTAAGTTGTTGTTGTACGGACGAGGTCTACTTTTTAATACACCCTGCCACTCCCATTTCTTCAAAAATTAAACAGAGGTAGAGTCTTGGTAAATTTTTCCTCAATGTAGAGATAAAGCCTTTTTAAACATTGAATAGGTCGTTTCGCCAATTTTACGATATTTATTTTACCTTACGATATTTTTTTTGCTTACCTTAATCTTTGTAACTAAAATTTCTTTTTATATTCGTATGCAGTCAATGCGGCCACAAGCGACTTAAATTGAACTGCTCCATTAGATGCATGTATTTTTTATAGAAAATCTTCAAAAATTGGTTTTTTGTGATTTAACTTTTATTATTCTTTAATATATTAGAGTTAACTGTTTGCCATATAACTCCAACAAGTACTAAATTGTGAGAAATATATAAAATATACATATTTTACGCGAAATACGCTTCCGAAAATCGATATAACAAATTTTTTAGTTAAACGAAAGGGCCTTACATGATATCTTTTGCTAAACCTGGATTTTATAAATTTTATTTTTAGAAAAAAATGTGTGTTTTTTGTTAGAAACAATCAATTTTTATAAATTAATAAAATTGTAAATATTTGTAAAATTTATTATAATTAAGAGATGTTAAAAGTATTATGAATACTAATAAAGAATAAATAATAATTAATTTGAAGTATATGTATGTATAGGTAACAAGGAAAATGTAAACTATATATTTTTATTTTTATAAATTTTAATTCGTAAATTTCTGTACTAAAGTTATTTTCCGTGCAAAATCGTGTGTCTAAATTTCCTAATGAACGTTATTACGTATTTCAACACATCACTTGAAATCTGGCAGTGCCATTTGCTAGTATTGCCTCACTGAATTTGTCAAAAAGGTCCAATTATATACACCAAAATCAAACACAAAACGGAAGTTATGATTACTGAACGAACACCATAAAGAAATGAAAATAATTCGTTTCAGTCGCAAAAGAAAATCCCAATAAAAATCAACCACACAGTGTAAAAGCGGAGAAATACTGTAATTAAAACGAGGAGTGTGAAATTGTAAGAATATCAAGAAAATAAAAGACACAAATACAATAACAATCAAAAAAACCCAATTAAGCAAAAATAAGAAATCAGCAATAAATTGCAAAATGCATAACATAATTTGGTTAAAATAAATGACTTTTTTAAATAAAATATATTTAAGCCGCCATTTGCTTTTGTGCTCTAGTTTTTTACGATGTCTATAAAATAAAAAAAAAATGAAGTTGAGAAATAATTGCTTCGTTTCATGTTGGTCTTTCATCGTCGTTTGTCGTCGTTGCCTACCGTTTTATTGTGTTTTTTGTTGTGAAGTGTATCTGCCCGTTGTGTGTTTTAAAAAGCTTTAGTAGCCATTTCGTTGTGCACATTCGCTTAATACCGTTTAAGGTTGCAAAATAATACTCTTAAAATAAATTCTATTTTTAACTAGGTATTTAACTTTAAAATAAATGTAATTAGAAGAAAGTTAACAACTGTTAGCAGAATTTTCCCCAAAAATGTATATTTAATGGACAATCTTGTTATTTTATGGGGTCTACTTTTTTTAAAGTTACCAGACTAAACTAAATAACTTCTATGAAGCAGGGAATTAAACCAAGTGAAACTGCTAATTTACACTGATAAACAAATTTAAAAAAATTTAACTCTGCTTACATAATACTGTTTCTGCAAGCGTTGCTTGCGTATGTTTAACATACATGCAATATGTACCTATATAAAGTCATAAAAATGCAAGTCAGTAGTCAGTCTAAAAATTTCTTTAAAACAAAAAAAGACAAGTTTCATTTTAAGTACATTTTCAGCAGATTAAAAATTTTTTTAAATTGTTTTCCTTAAAATAATTAAACTCAAACATTAAAAAAAACTTGGCTAATGCCTCTTAAGGATAAAAACAACTATCCAGCAGTTTCGATTGTTTAGGTTTAAGTTTTTTAATATCGAATCCGATATTGCGTTTAAAATAAAGTTGCACCGTTCATATCATGTTCCTAAAAAATTCCTTAAATTGGATCCTTATATACATATAACCCATATAAATTCATCTGCATCTGCAGGTACTTACATACATATTTTTTAAGGAATCATTTTTTTTTATATACATACCTACATACGCTATTTTGCACAGGCTTTAAGGTAAACAAACATAGTTTAGGTTTCCCTGTATGAATGATAATTTGCTAACAAAAGTTACAAAATATAAGTTTTTAAAGAAATTTTTTATTAACCCTCGCATATGCCACATATCTACCTACAAAACCCACTACAATGTACCTCTACATTTACATATATATGTTTGTATATATGTATGTACAAAAATAACTTAACAGGCAATTAAATGCCAAAGACCCCACTATCACATCATTATTCATATGTATGCAAACATACTTGTCTAACCCACTTTTTATAATTAAGCGTTTATTTATTTATTATTCAATTGAAAATGTTTTTTCTGCTTACATAAAGAAAAGTCCAAAAGGAAAATAAAAAAATGCTAGTAATCTTATTTTATTTATTGATTCTATTGTGCTTTGTTAACATTTATTTGAATAATTTTTTAGCCCATCTGTCATAAAATAGATAGGTATTTACATTTACAATATATACAGTGAACTGTATATATTTACAATTAACTACCAATCTGGGAGCAAATTACGGCATTCGATTCGAATAAATATATATATATACATATATAAAGCATTGGCAACTCTATTAATAAAGTTAAATTTTGATTTGAATGTTGTAATTTGCCCCCAGTTTTCTATTTCTTTTTATATTACTTCGGGGACTGGGAAATAATTATTATTTTTGAGCATTATAATTTTTTTCCAAAAAATAATTATTACTTGATTATTATTTCCTCAAAAATTATAACGATTTTTTTTCGGTAGAAATAGTTATCTATTTTTTAATTTCTTCGAAAATCAATTATGATAATACATAATTGGTAATTTTTAACTTTTTGTTAAAAATATAACAATAATTTTTGTAAAAAAAATAAAAATTAAAAAATAAATATTATTTATTGACAAAAAATACAAATCAAAGAAAAAATTTTTATTTTAATTTGAGAAAAAATTTAAAAATCACTTGATTTTCCAAAAATCTAGCTTAATATTTACATACAATCAATACCCTTTACTTTCCGATGTTTCGTTGCACATGCTTTTTTTCTTTGAAAATTAAAAAAAAATATTTACAGTCCCTGTATTTAGTAACACTTGCATGTTTAAATATTCTCTATATCCTTATTGTACATGAAAACCCGGTATAAAAATAGGGGTTTTGTTATCTGGACTTTAAATTGGCATAAATTTGTCCCGTCAAGACGTTCAATTGTCAACACCACCTACGAATCAACCTAGTGGGTTAATGTTTCTGATGAATATTTTGTTTATTTCTTCTTTTTTTTAAATAAGTTCTAAATAAAACTGTTTTATGTTTGTTTCAAAAACTTTAAACCTTTTGAGTTTTTGAGAAAATAAACAACGTCTAAGACTAAAATACGATACAATAAAATTGGGTGACCCGAAAAATAAAAAAAACAGCTGAGAACTAAAAATAGCAGTAATGAAATGCATAATTGTTTGGCTTTTATTTCTTTATTTGTTTTTCATTAAATATTTTATTTAAGTGTAACGGCCAAGCTGGTCTTATACACAAGGTGGTCTTATCTCCTCAGCTGATTATTGTTTAGTTTGCTCCAACACCTAGTTGTCAATGGCTGCATACATATTACATTGAACAAGTTAGAATCAACTGATCGGTGTATAACTGATCTATTTTCTCCAAATGTTTTCTAGCTTAAAGGGGTTTCAGACGATATGCATTTTACACATGACTTGTCACTTTTGCAATCCACATGTACCTATTTGCGTATGTCTGTCAAAATTGTTATTTTACAGGCGGTTTATAATTTTTCACACGTAAATATGTAATTACATCTGACATAACCTTCAAACCAAAATAAACAACTACTTTTCCTTGTTGTTATTCTAAAAACAGCTGATGACACATGCTTTGTCAGATGAAAATAGAGCACGCTCTAATTACAAATTTGTCATATGACATTTACATATGTGTTAAACACATGCAATGTTTAAACGCGTTCAGACGGCAGATATCAATTTCACACTGCAAATTTTGACAAGTCATGTGTAAAATACATATCGTCTGAGACCCCTTTTAGCTTGGCAAATTTTTTATGTTATATTATGGTTGTGTATACTGTGTATGTGTGATAGCAACATTTTTGACAACTTATGCTTTTATGTTGTATTATGGTTGTGTATACTGTGTGTATGTGTGAAAGCAACATTTTTGACATTTAGCTAGAATTTAGCAACAACAAAATCATGCAAAATTTTTACAGGAAGTTGTGTTGTAAGGACGAGGTCATTTTATTATTCCACCATGACCATGGCCGCATACTTTATTGTTCGTCTTGACGAAACAAATCCATGCCTATTAAAATGTCAAAATCCAAATAAAAAAATCGGTATTTTTATACTGTGTTTTTTATATACTGAGTTTGACGTTTCTCTAGTCATGAATTTGTCTCGTCAAGATGTACAATTACGTTTGTTGGCTTTTGCGCTTGTATCGTTTGACGTCAAGTTGTTTGTCCCCGAAATTACAATGTGTGCCATTTGTGTTGTATTTGTAGAATTAACGCTACCATCTTGGTGAATGCAAATTAAAAATGCATGTTTATGTGTGGCCAGATGTTTAAACTTACGAATATGGCTACCATTGCTCTTTTCACGCAATAAACTTATTTTTGGCAATTAGGAATTATTGCTAAGCAATAAGTTCTCAATTCAGTTGCCATATCACATTTTTTAGTTTTATATTGCAGCTCCTGAAAAAAGAGATATATGAATTTCTAGCTATTTACTATTAATTATTTAGTTAAACTGATAAAAACATATCAAAAACAAAAATTTGCACATCAATTCATTTTTACAATTGTGACAAAATAATTTACGATTTACTGCAAAAATAAATCGGCAAACTCTGCGTTTGTGCTTTGCCGTCGTTATTTCTTGTACTTACCAATACAAGTCATACGTGGTGACCCAGCGTTAAACGCTTCTAACTTAAAAACTTCTGTTGAAATAAGTATGTTAATTCTACTCTGAAAAAAAATTTGATTCTTTATTAAAAAATTATTGTCATATTTTTTATTAATGTTCATAATATATTAATAGGGTTGAGTTTAGATTAAGGGTATAATATAAGCGTTCCATTGGTTCTTACCAAGTCATTAGTCGGCTTCAACTAAATTTATAGATTATTTCAAAATCCCCAAACTACAAAGCGTAATACCTAATCATCTGGTAATACGCTTTGAAATCAATAATCTCCAATGAGTTAACAGAAAGAGACAACTGTAGATTCTTGCACGCTAATGACAAAGTAAACTACAGAGAAAAACTGGCGCGAACTGAACGAAGAAAACGACAAATAACACAACGAAAATGGCGATACCGACAAACAACGAAGAACTACGAATAGAATGTCGAAGTGAAAAAAATCCATTTTCTAATAATTATTCGAATTTATGCTTTGCCAGTGAAATTCCTTCATGTCTGTGTCATGTTAATTGAATAGAAAACAACAAAAAAACCAACAAAAATTAATTGAAAAGTAATTGTAGAAAAAAAAAAATATCAAAACAGTTTTCACAGAAAATTTTAAAACTGTTAAAAATAAGCAAAAAACTGTTTAAAGATTAATCTAAAAAAAAAAAAACAATTGAAAAAATATATACATATGTGTTTATGTATGTATGCAAGACCTTGAGAAAAAAAGAATAGAAGACAAAATTATCAAAACCTAAAAAGTGGAGTAAAATAACAAAATTAAAAAAAAAATTTATGAAAATACAAGAAAACAACGAATAGAAATTTTAAACATTTTATCTTTAACAGTGAACTGTTTTAAAATAAGTATAAAAATATAAAATCGCTGTGCGAAAATCATTGATTTCAATTAAACAACAAAAAAAAATCAGAAATTGTAACTTCTAATAAAGACCATATTCAATTATTTCAATTGTACTTTATCTATTGTGACGTTAAATAAGCAGCAACAATTTAAATTTGTATCAATCAAATTACAAAAAAAAAAACATCATAAATACATACATGCATATGTACAAATATATACACACGATATTTCCCTCTCTTTTGCATTTTTTTTTGTGAATGATAATTGAAAAAACCCAAGACCAAATAAAATATGTACAACTAAATTTTAAATTAAATCTTACTTTAATTTTTGCAAACTTTACAAAAAGCATCTACTGGTGCAGTAAAACATAAAAAACATCATCAAAAATTGAATATGAATTTTGTGGTTTTCAAATTATTCTATTACAAACATTGGAACCATTTAAGTGAAAAAGAAGGTACGTAGGCTCAATCAGTTTCTATATATAAACTATTCTTTATGGGCATATTCTATTATTCATTTAAGCTTCTTCACTGGGTGAAATGGCATTTTGTAAACACCAAAGTTTGACTTGAGGAATGTCTCTGTTGAGACATGGTATAGACAGTCGTTTAAGGGAATCGTACAGTTTGTGTTGTCTGTAGATGAAGATAGAAAGAATAGAAGGGAAGAATTATAAAGAAAAAAAGAGTGGTTTGAAGCAGGCTTCCACCAAGACCACCAGGGGAAGGCATAAACCTATTTCGTTATGTTTAATAAATATACTTCACGATGTAATGGAGAACCTTTTGTTTGGGTCCACAATATTTTTTTCTCTAAATAAAATTAGGAAAATTTTACGTAAAATGGCCAAAAATTATTTTACAAAATAAGTATTATCTTAGAGTCAAAATTCTTTAAAATTGAGATTTGTAAGGTAACACCCGTCACTGAAGCCTAGTGGTCGTTAAGAGTTTAAACGTTTGAAAATATACTATTGAACCTTTTTTCAATTAACAAATTTAAAATGTTTAATAAGGTTCCTATAAAATAAAAAATGGGCCTGTTCGTAAATGCATCACTGCGCTGCATCATGACATTTAGGGTAACAAAAAACATATTCAAATGCACCGATTTACCTCAAAAATGTTTTTTTTTTTATAAAAAATGACTTCAACTGTAGCTTTGTTCACCTTTTTTTAATCTCTTTCCGTTTCTGTAAAAGTGTAGTGCAGTGATGCATTTACCAGCAGACCCAATGTGATTAAAATGGTTACACCCGTCACAATAAAATTTCCTATAATATTGTTTGTACACCAGCCATGTTTTTTGAATTTTTAAATATTTTTGGTCGTTCAAATAGCATGTACGTTTTACGTTGACCTTAAAATAACATACCAATACAGGTTTTAAATAAAAACCAAAGTTTTTTCGATATTACCAAGGGTAACAGATTTTCATACATGTTTCAGCTTGTAACAAACAATTAGATGTGAAAACCTTTTTGGTACATTATTGCTTTAGAATTATTTTAAAAATTTCAAACAATACTGCAATGAAAAAATGATAGTCTTTGTTTTTATTGCACATAGTGATAAGATATACCCGTTTTAAAGTCAAAATGCCTGAAATGATACTTAGAGGACCAATATCAAAGATCAGCAAAATAGATTGATTCACTGCGGACCGAGATATAAGCAAAAACCAGAGGTAACCCTATTCTTGAAACAAAATCCATTTACCTATTACTATATATGCATGTTGTTAAATATGGCAACTCACTATTGCCACAAAACTTGTCACGGATATCTAAAAGGCGTCAAGCTACATATGTACTTTTAATGGTTTTGTTAATAGGAGCATGGTAGCTCTAATACAAATGAAATGGACAATTGTATCAAATTTCCAATACCCTATAGTATCTCTAAAACTATCACTATATTGACATTTTTAAAGCAACTTGGCTGTATCGGTTCGCTTGGTGTATCAAAAACCATTGTGAAGGGTATAAAAGATCCGGTTTTTACTTCGTTATGACAATATAATGATACAAACGTTTAAAGTTAAAATTTTAGGTCGGTCTGATTATATTTCACCAATTAAAATACATATGTACATATGTGTGCAAAATTTTATCTATAACTTTTTCATAACTCGTTCTATTTTTTGCCACTTGATAGTGAAATCACTGCATTGTTCGGCTTGCCGCCAGTCAAGCTATTTCGTTTTATTTTTTGATGAGTTGTTAACGACAAAATTTGTTTTGAGTTTTGCGGCTCTTCAATAATAAGGTATAAACAGCTTTACTAAAAAAAGTGGAAATGAAAACCCTAAAAGGTAAAAACTGTTGTTATACACAGATAAAGAGCAGTCAAAACTTTTGTTGAATTCAATCACTCACGAAACCAATAGGGAAACATAGTTATTTGTTAAAGTAAAGAAAAAAAAAAACCCAGCAGATTAAAAATAATGATTTTAATTACTGTTATTATTATAAAGTTTTATAATAATAAGTTGTTGTGACGTTTACATATTTTATAATTTTGTAATTAACAAAATACATACATGTAATAGGTATTTAAAAGTTAATCGCTCACGCATTTCTTGTAGGCACCTTTACTATTAAAATAACGAAATAGTTTTTTAATTAATGAATTTACATTTGTTTTTTAAAAAATTTTTAAATATTTATAAAATTTGTACAATTTGTTGTACTTTTATTAAATTCATTTGCTGCTTTTAAGGTAGTTATTTAATTTTTTTTAAATATTTATCGTTTACATCTGGCATCACGTTTGAGCCTTTTTTATAATTTTATTTTGTCTTTCACCTTTTGCTTTTTTCTTTTTCCCCCATTTTTTACCACCTATTAAACACTGTTGCTTATCATTAATTTTTCCTGTTTTTTTTGTCTCTCTTATTATTAAAACACTAACAACAAAGTGTGTTTTTAAAATTGTTTACTCCCTTTCCTATTGCATTACTTTTATTTCATTTTAATGTTTTTGTTTAAATATTCTTGGTAAGGAAAACAATAGAAACAGAATCAAGCATTTATCAAGACAAACGTCAAGCTCAGTATATAAAAAAACAGTATAAAAATACCGGATTTTTTTTTTATTTTGTCGTTTATTTCTTTTTTTTTATAGAAAGTCCCTAACTCATATTTTTGTATAAGTCAAGAATGTTAAATCAATCTTTCCAATATAGTCGAAAACCGATTTTGAACTTAAAAAAACTATGTTTTGTAATCAGCTTTTTGTTAAAGATTTTACACTGAATTACAATAATCCATTGTGTTAAAAAAGTTGATTTTACTGCAAAAATTACAAAAATGCTGGAAATTTTTAGAATTATATATTTGGTGCAACTAGTGCAAAATAATACATAAGAGTCAAAATAAAATGTTAATGATTCATTTTAAAATTTGTAATACTTGGCGATAAAAAATAACTAAAAATGCATTATAGGTAGTCAAGTTTGAAAATATTTTCAAATAATAAAGATTTTTTTAATTTTTAATTTTTAAAAGAGCTCTGCGCTCAATATGTATGCAAAAAAACATTATTATGTACTTTGCAAAAGCAACTAATCATAAATGGGAATTTATTTTTTTTAGTGTGTATGTATGTATTCATTCTAATTTAGACTTATGTATTTTGTTACGTTATGATTGTATGATTTATACACACATACGTATCGTTACCTTAATATAGAAAGGCCCTATAACCGAGTCCATAGGGCCATATACGATTAATACAATATTAAAAATTCCCCAGTATCATAAAATACAAACAATTTGCATTCATTTGTCTAAGTTCTTTAGAAAAAATGTTTCTTTCTTAGAGAAAAATTTGGTTTAAAAGCGTAGTGCAGAACAAAACGTAATTTTTTTTATAACAATCTATTTTTTGTTTGTTTAATTATAATTTCAATATGAGATAGTTCGCTTTATCTTGAAGCTTAATAAATACAAAAGGATCAATGTGAAGGGTATATAAAATTCGGTACAGCCGAAAACAGCGCTCCTATTTAAGCTTTAAAATATTTATTTTTTCCGGTTTTAATTTAAGTACAATTTGGTATTTTTTATCAAACCGTTTAATTAAACATTAAAAGGTGACCATATGAATACCCTGATTTTCAATTGTCAGTCTTCTCGTTAGGAGATGACCAGTTAAAAAACAACCGAACCATAACAATAAGAAGCAAAAACACAGAAAAATATTATTAAAAGAATGATGGTGGTGGTGATGATTAAAGTAGCAAGATACGATCCGAATGACAGTCTGACAACATGTTAACGAAGAAAACCTTATAAATAAAAATTAAAGAAAAAAATCCAAAAAGAAATGACTAACAAAGAAAAATAAAAAAAACATTGTTTTGTACAAATTTTTGTTTTGATTACAACTTTTCGTTCATTATTGTATTTTTCTGTTTTTTAGTTTTTTTTTTATTACTTTTTAAAGATGTGTGGAATGAGGGTAGTATTTTTTATAATTGTTTTGTAAGTGTATGTGTGTGTGTATTCTCTTTTTACCATTTCAATAATTATTACTTTTTGTCCATTTTATTTTAGTCTATTAATTTTTTTTGTTGCAGATATTGGTCAGTGTTGCTGTTAATAAGAAAAGAAAATATACCGTGGGTAAAACTAATGAATACAGCTTCTTTTTTAATACCTGGTAATCTTTTCTTAACGTAGATACCAGAAAAACAATTCGTTAGGATCAAAAATCGTGTTTCAACGGCCAAAATTCTGTTGCTTTTGAACAGATTTAGGTATTTTAAAACTTTTTTTTGTTAGAAGACTTTTTGACTTTATTTAAATCGGTTGAGTAGTTGTCTAGAAATTTAAGCTCAAAGGTAAACTTTTAAAACAGTGAACTAAATAAAACAAACCAAAAATACCAGCACCAGTATCGCAATTCGATTGCTTGGAACCATCTGTGTACCTGACCAGAGCTCCTTCCTCAGAGCCCCAAGACCCCTAGGTCCAAATTGTCCGGTCGAAGTGTCTGGCAAAAACCTTACCTTGGTTATGAAGTCCAGATAAGATTCAATTTAATCCTCATATGTCCCACAAGATCTCCACATTTCGGGCTACTAACCTCTTAAAGTGGTAGAGCAGTAGAGCGAACACTATCCATAATAGATATTTGCAGCAGTGGCAACCCAAGTAGGTTTTCCAAAGCGTCCGTCAGCCTTGTCCTGCTGGCACCTGTAATTCCCATACATGCAAGGCAAAGAATTTACTTAAGAACATTCTCAGCATAGACTTGTTCAACCTTTGGCCACCATGCTAGTGACGCATATGTGCTCATAGGTTTTATAATGGGTCGAAAGACCAGAGACCATTTTCGGTTTAAATTTTTTTAAATTTTGTATGGCAACCTTGTTAGGGGCTGGTGATAGGGGGTAAGTATATTCCACAAAAATGTTTGGGAGGAAAAATAATTGGTCAGTCTTACATATGACCTTTGTAGGAGCACCCTGGGCGCTGTGCGAGCGATTAAAAAAAAATAAACTTTTTATGGCAACTCTGTTAAGAGACGGAGATAGAGTGTAAGTTTGTTCCACAAAAAAGTTATGTATGTGAAGGGTATACAAAAAGTGTCGTAATGATCTATATGTACATTTAAATTACACGGTACTGTATTCTGTGTTTTTATGCTTTTAATGTTTTGTAATATTGATATTTTTTTTTTACAATAAAGAAGGCATTTTCTTTACATTTATTGTTCGTTCAGATTCACTTAAAAAAATACAAAAATTGATTTTAAATGGTTTTTGTTGCTGTTGCCTTTCATTACAAAAGCCCTTCAATTGCAATGGAAATATGTACACATTTATTTATAAAAACTGTGGGTACCTTAAATAATGTAGATTATGTGTGTGTGTGTGTGCGTATAATATGATCGTGGTTCATAGCGAACAATGTTGCCGCCGTTGCTGCCATTACTGAATACATTTTTTTGCCATTTAAGGTGAAACAGAATAAAGGGTTTGGGGTAATTTTATTTTAGCATCAAACAAAGATCGTTTAACGATTGACATAAAATCTTTTACTACAGTAAGACTTGTTTGCTGTAAAAATAAAAATAAAAGCAATAATAACAACAAAAATATAATTTTAAAGTTATTGCTTTTGCTGTCTGTGTCAGCAAAAAATTTATGTTTAATCTCTTCTGAGTCCTGACAGCTCCTACATAAGTAGTTAAAAGACAAAGGTGGAAAATCGACAGTGGCCGATAATTGTGGCCACAATGTTTCTCAGTCTCCGTTTGTTTAGATAAAGAGGATATTTGGAACGTTTTAGATTTATACTTGGCTAGGTTATCCTAGTGGTTTCATTTCTGGTCTCTGCGATTTTGGTAGCGTAATAATCCTCGCAAAGTTTATAGGAAAAGAATAAAGAGGTTGATCGCGCCATCCAATTTGAACCAGCAAAACAGTTTTCCGAATTGGTTGTTTGTTTTTGGATCCATACCATAGTTTTGTTTGAATTCAAAATTATATAGTTTAAGGATTTTTGGCATTTGCTCACTACTGATAATGGACGTAATGGTGGTTCGGCTGTCGGTAAAGATCATGATATTACTGCTTCATTGGAAGTCTGAACGAGATCCGGGCTTCGGTTTTTGGAATGAATATGTCTACATCCGCACTCCTTATTTCCTTAGACCCGTCGTGCCCCGGTAGGTCAGTGGTAAGTGCACAAGCCTACCAGTCTGGGGGTTGTGGGTTCGATTCCCACCAGAGACCCTGGTAAGTCTGCTTCATTCTTCAATTCTTTCTTTATTTCTTCTTTCCTTCTATCTCAAGCTATTCTATCTGCCTCTCCAGGTAACACAAAGGGACCGAATTAAGCGGACCCAAGTGAGCTGTAATCTTTCCTTCAACGGCTGCCTGTTCTACCTAACCTAACCTAACCTATATATCTTCAGATCGACAATTGTTTCTATGTGCCTATCGCTCATTTGCTCTAAATACGTAGACGATTCCACCAAATTATAGCTTTTTGGAAAAGAATCGGCTCTTTTACCGTTTTGTAGAGCCAGCTGATGTCTTGGGGGACTGAGGCCGCAAGTCCTGGCAATGCAACGTTTACACATACACATCGCATACTGCGCTTTTGCCACTCTTGCCTCCATCACATCTTACTGTCCAGAGAGACTTCCAGCTATTTTTCGCTTTTTCAAAGAGACAGTAAATACAGTGCCAGGGGGTCAAAAGTGAAAATCTTGTACCTGTTTGTAAACAGCATTAGCTCCGTTTTATAAGGCATGATAGATAGCCTGTTTTCTGGGCTCCACTCACTAAGTGTCTTAAAAGTCAAACTCCATCCTATCACAGAAAATATCCAGATGGACGCCAGATTTTGCAATAACTACGTCATCCGTATAGGTTACAGTTCTTAGTCTCATTGAGATCATATTTCTGAGCACCTTAGCATAAGCTCGGTTGAAAATGAATGCAACCAGAGAATTGTTAACCCCAATCGCACGCAGGGCCCGTATGACAGATGATGGGTTGACGTGGTTAAAGGTACCCTTTAATTATACGTGACTTAACATAAACCATAACCATAACCGTTGCCATAAAAACCAAAACTCAATTGGATTCTTTGGTTATGGTTATACGTAGGGGTGAGTCACCTATTATCAAATACAATGTTGCCCATAACTTTGGTTCGAGCAGCTGCTTTCTGTGGTTATGGCTATGTGACGTATAAATGAACCTTTATGTTCAGAAACGACACAAGATTTTTTAATAGAGATAATTTCAGGATGACGATAAATTTATGCTATTAATATTGTAGAGTACATATGTTTAATACAGGGTGTCTGGTGGCAGTTAATGTTTTCAAACTTAAATAAAAAACGTAATACTTGACACAAATTTTTATAAAGAGCATTAAACGATAGAATGGAAATGCGTATTTTATTTCTTTAAAGAGTATGTCATCTAGATGTCTTTCGTCGAGTTGAACACACCGTTCAAAACGGACCCTTGGGGCTTGCGCCACACGCTGCAGTAAACATGGTTCAATTGAGCTAATTTCTCGGCGAATATTTTCCTTTAAAGCCAAAAGAGATTAGGAATTGTTGTTAAAAGACCTCTCCTTGAGGTAACCTAATAATAAATCCGTGGGAGTAACTTTGAGCAACCTCGGTGGCCCCATGCGACTGATCCAAAGCGACTGGGATCAGTTTTTTGAGAAAATTTTCCTGAAGCAAATTCATCAAAGCTCTAGCTGTGTGTGTATTCGCCTTATCCTGTTGAAACCACGTGTGTAAAGAGTACGATGAATGAGGTCGCAGTCTTGGCAGAAAGAATTCCGCAATCATGCGTCGATAACTTTCACCGTTGTCATTCCTCGCCTGGCCTCGAAAATTTGCGAAAAAAATGGTCCAATTATCTCATGCGTGGATAAGGCACACTGAACAGTTACCCTGGGGCAATGCAATGGTTTTTGATGTTTCAATCGAGGGTTGCGGGTTTATGGCAATAACGGCAGTTTTGCTTGTTGACGTGGTCGTTTAAGTGAAAATGAGCCTCGTAGGTCAAAAAAATTGGATTTACACTCCAAAGACACTTCAACATGGTATTTTTTGCATAAATCAAAGTCACTTTCTTTCTTTTCGGTCTTGAAAGATTTAAATTTTAAAAATATGGAAATTTAAATTCTTTTTTAAAATTTAATAAAATTTAGTTTTGGAAGTCCCAGTAAGGTTGCTCTTTTCCGTCTTAAAATAATTGCATTTAAAACTATAAATTTGACTTCAGACACCCTGCATGATCACGTTTTTTGTCAACTGTATTCATGCAGAAATTTTTTTTTAATTTAAAAAAAAAATAAACTTTTACTCGTTTTATTGTATGTGTGTATGTATGCATGTATGTATGTATATGGTTTCTGTTTTTAAATGGTTTCTGATTTTATTTCTATAAATACAAACAATGCACAATTGTAGTACAATTTTTTTATTGTTAATTTTAAAAAGCCCAAGAATACTAACTCCCTAAACCAGTTGCCTTTTGAGCCTTAAAAGGAATGCTGACTGGATTGTTTGCATAGATGCCTTTTTTAAGAACTTTTTAACTTTGTTCTTTACATTCTTCTTAATTTTGTAAAATTAAAAGGCCTTAAAATGTTTTATATTTTTTTTTATTTTTTTTGTATCTTTTGAAGTTGCTTGTTTTCGTTTTTACATACAAATACTTATGTACTTTGGGAAAGGTCAGTGTAATATAATTTGCTTATTTAGAGGATACTGTATAGAGTACACAGTGTAACAAAATTAGTTTTTTTCGGGAGATGTAAGTTTTCGTGGTCAATTCGTATTGGTACTGAGCATCAAGGCATATACTCACTTTTTTTGAATTGATTCTGTATTTCGAGATATTCCGTTATGAAAAAAAAGTGAATGCAATTAAAAAAAAAACAAATAAGAGCGCTATATTCGGCTTTATAATTACAGAACGGCTGTTCTATGTAAGCATGGAATGTAGAATCAATTTGTAGGCACTTCGATCATTTGCGCTTCTCCAATTTCTAAAATTAGTTTAAAAATAACTTCCTCCACTTATCATTTCATCGGAGTTTAGGTCTTTCCATTCTGCGGTATCCGTCTCCCAGGTTTGCATTCAAATTCATTTTTATTTGGGGCATCTTCATTCATTCTCACAACATGACCTTGCCAGCGTAAACGTTGGTGTTAATGCGCGTAACTATGTCGAATGTCGACAAACAGCTCACACAGCGGACGGTTCATACGACAACAGTACTCTCTGTCAACATAGATTGGTCCATAGAGTTTCAAAAGCTTCAGATTAGTATACAGCACGTGTAGTATCAGTGTCTTGTAGAGAGTGATTTTTGTCAAGCGGGAGGTGGCTTTACTTTAAACTTCTTACTTAGTCCAAAGTAGCATCTTTTGGCAAATATTGTTCTTCTTTTTATTCCGAACCTGATGTTGCTTGTTTTGTTAATGGCGGTGCCGATATAGATAAAATCGTTGAATACACAGAAAAAAATAAAAATAATTTTCAATTAAAAAATTTAATTTGATTAAAAAAATGTTTAGATTACAACCTATCAAGAAATTCGCATATTCAGTTAAATAATTCAATTAAAAATTTTAAAAATTTTCAATTAAAAAATGAATTAATCGATTTAATCAAAACACAAACAAATCTAAAATTAAATAAAAAAAAAAAAAAAAAAAAATAAAACCTTTTTTTTATATATTTTTTCTATTTAATTATGTTTAAAAAATTTAATTATTTATGAATGTGTGTATTATGTTTAATTTACATTTAAGTATACATTACAAGTCTTCAACAGCGGCTCGAACCGCAGCTATATGGATGCGAGGCTTATGCTCTTTCCGCTCAGTCAACAGGCATTCTATTTTTTACCTCCACATTCAAAAATGCAACCTCAGCAAGTGAACGTGAGGTGAGCTTTGCATAAGCAAAAAAAAAAAAACAACAAAAAAAGCTTTAGGCAAAATTGCAGCTTTTTTGAAGAACTTGCAAACAATTAAAATTTTAATTGAAACAATCAATTAAATGTTTATTTAAAAAACTAAAAATTTTTTTATAATTGAGTTAATTAAACAAATTTTGAAATAATTTTTTCTGTGTATTTCAAAGTTGTAGTTTTCCACTTCATCAACTTGGTTTTATTTGAATTAACTGCCAGATCCACATTGGCTGATTCTTTTTCGACTTTTTTAAAGGCGGATTTCGTCGATATCGTCGGCGTCAGCCAGTAACATAAGATGTTTTGTGAACAGAGTGCCAGTTCTATTTATATTTGCGTCGTATAAGTTTTTTTCTAAGAGGATTGTAAAAAAATATCACACCAAAGGCTGCCTCATTGTCTGAAACCTCATTTGGTCCTGAAAGGCTTAGAGATACTCCTGCCTATCTTAACTGAGGACTGTGTGTCATTTAAGGTCATTCTGCAAAGTTGTATTAACTTTGCAGAGAAAGCAAACTCAGACAAAGCTTGAACATCCTGGCAATATTATTGGCAAATGGACGGTATGTCGCTCTGTCTTTTCTGGGCCTTTTCCAGGATTTGGCGTAGTGTTTATATCTGGTCGGTGGTGGATTTGCCAGGACTAAAACTGCATTGATATGTCGCAATTATCACGTTGACTTTTTATTTTTAATCTTTCACACAATATGCTGGATAGTATTTTGTAACCAATAGTGGGGAGACTTATTCCTCTCTAGTTGGCACATACTGTATTGTCTCCTTTTTTGTGCAAAGGGCTTAGAACACTGATGTTTCAATCCACGGGTATGCGTTCCTCTAGCCAGCCAGATTGTACAAACAAGCTGATGCGTGCGCCTCCGGTCTTAAGTTTTTAAGCTGACAACCCCTCGTTTCATGCAGCTGTCTATTTTGGCCTCATTTCGGCAAGGCGGTATGCACTCCATACCGTCCTCAGGGATTGGTTCTGTGGGATCTTAATCGTTGCTACTATCAGATACTAACAGGGATGAAAAATTATTTTTGCATATTCTCAGCACATTATCTGCATCAGTCATCAGATAACCGTCATCATCTTTGCAGGAGAATTTGTCTATATCAAAGCCTTCAGTTTGATGTTTTATTCTTTGGTCAAATTTTCGGACTTCATTTTGACTCTTGAACATCTCGATACGGTCACAGTCACACCTTTCCACTTCTCTATTCTTTCTGCGGAATAGACGTTTTCCCTCTCTTCTTTTCTCCTGATACCTTCGCAAGACGTGTTGTTACTGACTGCAGTGTTGCTCTGTATGCCGTATTCCGAGATATAGCGCATCGAAAATTCTATAAAAATTATAGCATTTAGTTTAAAACTTTGTTGGGGGTGAAATAATTTGAACCGTATTGTCAAACTCCATATGGGCATTTCCATGAATATGTCAACCACGGCTGGAAAAATAAAAGTCATCGCAACTTTTTTTTAAATATACCAAAGAGCAAAAAAAACACTTAAATTTTATTATGTAAAAGTATTTATAGCTTATTATAATTTTAAAAGAGCAAAAATAGCAGATTAAACTGGTAATCTCTTTGATAAATTTCCAGAAATTGAAATTAACTATTTTGTCTTAACTAGTGGCTAAATTTAGGTAATTGTAATATTCCAATTATACTTTAAAAATAATGTTACAACATCAGTGGCCAAGTTCCATTATGAAATTAAAAATTTAGAGTACGAATAGCGGTATTTTTTATAGATTGCTTTGAATGATATTCTAATGTCACGTACGTAATGAAAAAACGTTATTTGTTGTCATCATTTGAATTCGAACGGTCGCAAGTATTTAAAAATAAAAGTTCAAAGCAAGATAAATCTCGCAAGCAAATATTGATCGATTTTTTTTTTAAATTTGATGCAATAAAAATTTTATAGTCTTTCAAAGTTTGTAGCATACGATATTGTAAGTAACACAATTCAATTTAATACTTTCAAATTCCTTTATAATTATAAATATTTTATTAAGATGGGCAAAAATAGCTATGAGACCACAAAGAAATGGAGGGAGGACTTAAAAAAAACGAAGAACAAATAAAGAAATACCGGAAAAAGGAGGCTGAAAGACAGCATATCTATCGAAAAAAGTTCGCAGATGCAGCCAAAAAAGACAAAAAAATAATTAACGACGAATTAACACACAATAAGTTTGATGTTTACTATTTTATTACAAAAACTATGCTTGAAATAAGCGAACAATATGAAGATATATTGTCTATATACATATTTTCTGATTGGAGTAGCGCTCAATTTAAAAACAAATTTATTTTAAAAAGTATTCCCTTTTTTGTAAACAAATTTAGCTGCCAACATTTAGAATGGAACTTCTTTGCCACATCACATGGTAAAGGTGCAGTTGATGGAGTAGGTGGTACTGTTAAAAGAAAGGTCTGGCAAATTGCAAAAGCAAATAAATTAATCTTGCCAGATGCTTTCTCATTTTATGAATGTGCTCATAAATATGTGGAAGAAGTTAATTTGTTTTATGTTGCTACCGAAGAGATTGAAGGGGTTTCTGCTCATCTCCATGAAAAATGGCAAAATGTCCAGCCCATCCCAAAAATAAGAAAACTTCATTCGTTTACTTATCATGATAGTCAGTATATAAATGTGTCTCGAACTGCGTATTCAGTAAGAGAAAAATTAAAATTTAATAATTAAGTGCCAGCGCCCAAGTACATAGTGTATAGTAAGAAATGAAAATAACCTTTTATTGTTTTTATTGCTATTATCACCGAAAAAACATTTTTTAATTCTTTTTAAATTTGTTATGTATACATATATTAAAAAAACCAATTTTTTTTTTTCAGACAAATACTATAAGAGAAAAATCTGTCACATACGGTATGTCACGAACGATATTAACATTTGTTCGTAACAAAATCATCTAAAAATCTTTTTGTATTTAAAAATTATGGATTATCAAGGAAAAATATTTGGCTTGGTGTAAGAACTTAAAGAAAGGAAAAAAACTTTTACAATTCGCAGATTTTCGTATATATGTGCATGCACCTCGACATCACTTCCATTTTTTGTCACGTACGATATGCGCCTTTTTCGCCCGATATTTTGGCCGGCAAGGTTTTAAAAGTCATGATTTTTTTTTAAGATTATAGTACCCTCTAAATGTAACATATTGACGAAACAATTTTTCAGTTACCACTCTTTTTGCAAAATCTACACCACTTTGTAGGCGTACAAATGTCACGTACGATGACATGGAAATGCCCATATATAAGAAAGAAAAAAGCAAGATTCAAAAATTCTCTCTGCGGTGCATTCACCTGATAATTGATTTAACAAAATTTCCATTAAACTTTTTTAACTAAATTATATTTTTTTTTCTTTTAGATTAACACAAAGGGATTTCCGCCAAAACAACATTTTCACCTCCTTTATGTTGCCAAATAGGCAAAAGCATCTTGATTAAAATACAAAAACAACAATCAAACCCAAATACAAAATTTTAGTTTGTATTAAACATTTGAAAAAAATAAAAGGAAGAAATTTTTGGGCTAAAGCATTTCGTTTAAATAAATTCAACAAAATATTAAAAAAAATCACGACTACAAAATGGCTCAACGAAGTCATCAATATTTTAGTTTGCGATGGAATAACTATCAGAACACCATGACTTCGGTGTTTCAGCAATTGCGTGAAGATCTATCGTTTGTTGATGTTACACTCTCATGTGAACATGGTTCCTTGAAGGCACACAAGGTAAGTACTTGTTATATTCTTTTTTTAAAAACTCAAAATATATATAAAATTTGATTTTGTTTTGGGGTGTTTTTTTCCCTAAAGGTTGTGCTCTCAGCATGTTCATCATATTTTCAAAAATTATTGCTGGAGAATCCGTGCAAACATCCAACAATTATATTGCCGGGAGATATAATATTTACAGATTTAAAAACTATTATTGATTTTGTTTATCGTGGTGAAATTGATGTAACTGAATCAGAATTACAGGTGAGTCACAAAGTATTGTTGTTGTTATAATAAATAAATATTTATAAGAAAGAAACCATTGCTATGACAATAATTAAACTGTTGGTAAATGTTGTGTTTATTTTTTAACAAAAGTGAAACCTTGTACCTTAAACACAAATTGTTTTGATTTAATTTGAAATACGAAGAAATATTTAAATCTTTATTAATGTGTTTATAAAAATCGATCATTTACTTAAACAACGTCATAATTCAAAAAAAAAAAAAAAAAACTAATCTCTAGGGTTAACTATGCAGAATTGTTGTTTATGTTGTCCTTTATCTTAAAGTTTTTCCTTTCTAGATAATGCAAGCGAATCGAAAACTTAAGCTGCTCCTTTATGAAAATTACTTATTTATAATTGACGTTGTTTAAGCAAATGAGCGATATATTTTTATATTTACATACATTCGCAAGTATATAAACTCTTATTCAGTTGAATAAATAAAAAGGGTATTTTTTAAGGATAAAAAAATAACGATCACTTTATATTTATAAACATCAGTATTTCAAAGTTTTTTTTTGCCCCCCAGAAGCCTCTATCCAACTGTCTGTCTTCTTTATAAACCGTTCGGAAAAGCCAAAACCAAAAATGTTTAATAGTTGCGGAATCCATTAAAGCGATTCAAAATTGTATTTTAGTTACGGGGAAAACAAATGGTTGGAGGGTGCTACAAGTTTGTTTTTGTAATTTTTGTTTCGTATTGCCTAATAGCACCCCATACCATAACTCTGGCTTCTACAAGCTTAAAATCTAGCTTGTGTTGTTAAAAGAAAAGAAGTGGATGCAGTTTTTAAAATTTTGTTTAGGTTGAAGAATTTGGAATCCTTCTTTCATAATTTTTCTTTAAACAGGCTTGTTCTGTATTTCACTTCGAATTTGAAATTTCTTCAGTTTTAAAAATATACCTTTTATTTTTGACGTTCTGCAAAAGTAGCGGTTTTTTACTTATGTTTTGTTGAAATCAAAACGAAAACGAAATGTAAAAAGTGGATTGCAGAAAACCAACAATTCAATTTTAAGTTATTTGAAACTCAAAGTTTATGTTTGACAGTCTCTTAATATTTTAAAAGTACTCGAGTATAGGTTTTTGACTTTGCTAAAGTACCCCCCGCAACGGCCTGCTTGGTGTATCCTTACAAATACATCTCTCAAGGGTGGGCTGCTGGTCTAAAGTCTATTTTAGAGCTACTTGACCGCGTACAAGAGCGGTCGAAGGTACTAGTGACGTTGGGGTTATCGTCATAATGTGGGATGTTTTTAACACTTCTAACGATAGTATGACTGAATTCCAAAACGCAGTTTGCTTTGCATCACAAAATTTCAAGTTTTTCCTGAAAGCAAAGATGAGGTTTTTGATAATATATTCTACTTCCAAATGAGTGTTTACAGCTATATTAATGTCCTGGAAGCAAAAAACGTTGTAAGGAATGTATAAGGGAAGAAGTTGAAAATTTGTAATGCAAAGCAAACTGCGTTTTGGAATTCAGCCTATAATAGAGTAAGCTCAGATGAAATCAGGAAACTTGTTCCTGAAACCTGGGATATCGATATCAAAACATTTAAATCAAATGTCTACAAACACTATTCCCTCTATTCGCTATCGCATAATTCAATTTCCTAATATCAACACAATGCAATATATGTCTACTGGCCATTCCCTAAGTGCTGGTTATTATGTAAAAACAAGTGACCGATCGGTTTCGTTAAAGCACATACTCCTATCAGTTTCCTTAAATTGGGTTTTACTCATTCAGTTTGCTTAAATTTCTCTACAGAAATTTTTTCGAAGTTTGCGAGCAGTTGCAGCTTTCCAAAATTTTGTAATAAGTTTTCACAAATACAACTCACTATTCGGCTCAGTTTTTTACGAGCAAATTTCTCGATTTCAAATCGAATTCACTTATTTTACTCAATATCGAATCGAGTTAACAAACCTTTTTGAATGAAGCAAGTCGATCGATTCATTTAGGAAACTTCATCTAATTTAAAATCGATCGATTCATTTAGGAAACTTCATCTAATTTAAAATCGATTCGTTTTACAAAGCGGGCAGGATATTTTTGTAATGCGCTTTACATGCACAAATAATGGAAAATAATGGAAAAGTGCATTCTTACTGAGACACCATTTATTAATTAAATGCAATAAATTGAAAAGATATTTAAAAATGGAAAAAAAAAAACAAAAAAATTTTGGATTTTTTGTAAAATTTTAAATTTTAAAAATGAATCTTAAAACTACTGTTGCATTTAATTTTAAATATAATCATGTTGCTTTCTTATTTGAAAAATTACTTTGTCCAATAATAAAAAGTTTTAAAAGAGTTTTACTTATAAACATCAAAAATCAATGGATCTAATCAATTGAAAAAATACAAATTAGACAAATATTTTGTGCATACAAATAAGTATATATGTATCTCAATTAAATAACATTTTGGAATAAGCAACAAAAATTAATTCTTGATAATTAAATGCAGTTACAAAACACAATTGTAACACTCATACGTTACAAAGGAAACAGTGTAATAAATACTATTTATCTAATCAAAACTGACCTATATGGTATATATGTATGTACGTATGTATGTATATATGTATGCTTGTATATATTTTACTGCACATTAACACTCTCCTCACTTACTTTCTTACATGAGCGGTCAATACTTATTTTTGTTATCCAATCTACAATTGATTGATTTTATTTATTTGTCATTCATTTGTTTTACTAAAGAGTTGAATGCGTTTAACTAAAACCACAATTGCTCAAAACTTAATTTAAAAACATTTGCCTTTATTCGTTTGTTTTTTTATTTATACATGTGGACATGTGAGTTATGGAATTACGTAACGTACGTAAAAGTCGTAAGATTTATTTTTGTTATTTATATATTTTGTTAAATTTTACGTAACAGCGTTGCGTGATAAAAAAATTTCTCTTTCTAAAAATTAGTTTTAATTATTATAAAAAAGAAAGTTGTTTTTATAAATTTTTTTTCAGGAGAGAATTTTAAACTTTTAA
Source organism: Melanophora roralis (assembly GCA_963583895.1). Taxonomy (NCBI): domain Eukaryota; kingdom Metazoa; phylum Arthropoda; class Insecta; order Diptera; family Rhinophoridae; genus Melanophora; species Melanophora roralis. The sequence goes on from OY757191.1 coordinate 76,526,400, forward strand.
TTTTTGACAGCAAAGTTATTAGGCTTTAATTGGGCTGCATTGGGATTCAAACACTCTTTAAACTATAAAAATAAATGACATTAAAAACTAAATTTTGTTCTAACTCGAGTTAGGCTTTTATGGTTTGTATTAACTGATATGATTGTGCAAAACATACAATGAAGTTACGTGACAAAGTTAAAAGTAAAACAAAAAGCGTATTCTGTCTGATATCGTTTAGTTGTACTTTTATTATTAAATTAATAAATCCAACTTGACTTAAATTAAGAGTATAATAATTTGCTACCAAAAAACAAAAAAAAAACGAAGAATTATTAATATATTGTTATGAAGAACGTGACATAAAAAAGGTGACAAGAAAATAAAATTTTGTATTTAATAGGTTTTTTAAAATTATTATTTGTTACAAATATTTGCTTTATAGTTTGGCTTAAGTTTATATAATTTCTTTTTATTATAAATTAATATTTTTTCGTTAATGTTGAAAGAAACTTTAATTTGAAAAAAAAGCAGATTTTTCTACCGATACTAGCCGAGTGGCGCAGAACACAAGGCTTGGTTTTGAACAGTGTGTTCAACTTTACGGAGCCCATCTCTGGATGACATACTCTTTAATAAAAATCCTCATTTCCTTTCTATCGTTCGATGGCTTTTATTAAAATTTTGTATCAATTATTACGTTTTTCGAAAATATGTTGTGGTATATAGTTGGCCTGTTTGATGAACTGTAAGTTATATTTTAATCAAAGCTCGAGGTCGTGCTTTTATTAAGTATATCCACAGACAACCTGTACATATTGTAGAAAGAAGTAATTGCCCACTTTAAAATTTTATACCATGGTTGACATTTCTGTGGAAGTGCCCATATATAATTCTCTTTTTTTATGTTGATGTATTTTTGTTAAATTAGTTTGCGGGTTAATTTACAAACGAAAATCACGTCAATTTTTCTAGTATGTATAACTTTTGTGATACAATATGTAAGAAAGAATGAGGTGTAGCCCACTTGGGTTAAATACACACATACACATATATTAAAATTAATATAACTACAATATACAAAATCAGAACTTTTTATGCGCGTAAAATTTAAATTACAAAAAATTAAGGTCAATTAATACAAGACAATAAAATCCACAAACCTCCACATTTGGTACTGTTAATGAAATTTTTTACGATACCGGCTTTTAAATTCACCTTTCGCCGAAGTACAAACTAAACACACGACGTACGAGAGGTAGTTGTCTTAGCTATAACAACTGAGGTTAATAGTACAAACTAAACACGTGCCGCACTATAGGTTTTCGTCCTAGCTATGTCAACAACGAGGTGAATAGTAAATACACAATGAAAAACAATCACAAGAATTTACCGTTAGAATTTTTACTTGCACGGATGAATGTTTTTAATTGTTATATGGCGCCTTATGCATTTTTACAAATTTTTGTATCTTCTTTATCCCTGAAGAAGCTACAGCAAGAAGTAGCGAAATACATTTATATTGGCAACAAATAAATTAAATTAAATAAACTTTTAACCTCTAGGTCGAAAAAAACAGGTTGTGTATATATTTTTTGTGCAATTTTTTACTCAATCTCTTTAGATAAATCATTAAAATGGAGAAAAATGCAAAGCATGTGAACGTCAATCTTTTTACCTTGCTTATACTACAGCCAAATTAATCATTCGTAATTTAACCCGTTTAAACGTTTTTTTATACAATTTTCTAAGAGAAAATTAATAGTTTTTATTGGAACTTTATCTAATCAAAACTCAATCAATAATTTACCCGCAAAACAAAAAACAGAATAAAAAAAATAAAAAAAATTAAAAAAATTAAAACTTAGTAAAAAAGTGTGATTTTAATTAAGAAGCATATTGGCCGTAGCTAAAGCAATACAATCATCCATGTATGTATGTATATGTGTGTATATAAAATGGTTATGACGAAATGGTAAGTCACCTACAATCAAATACAGAGTTGCCCATAAGTTTGGTTTGAACAGCTGTTTTCTGTGGTTATGGTTATATCACGTATAATTGAACCTTTATGGAAGATAAATATGTATTTCACAGAAGTGTTGCATCAACATAGTTCAGTCACATTTATGCATCAAGTGGAAACATTTTACCAAAACAGGAAGCCATTAAATGAGTTGCGGGACAAGAAATTAATCAGTATGAGCTAACCGGCAACATTACATAACTAAAATTAATTTAAAGGTTTTCTCACATGCAATTGTGCTAATACCGATCGATTTAGCATAACTTACATCGATTATGACGCTGTAAAAAAAATTATAATGCCAATCACTTTTCAATTTTATTCAGCGTATCATGGCTTTCATATTAGTTCTACTTCGAAAAATTACATTAAACCGTAAAAACTGCTACAGATAAACAGTCGTTTAAGGAAAGAATAACGCCCACTTGGTTCTGGTACCCTTTTTTTCTACTGTAGAGAAATGTTGAAGTAAAAACTAATTAAAACTAAAGTGTAGAGAAGGAATAACAAAGGAAAACAATAGCATTATACAGACTAAACAAAGTCTCTGGCGGGAATGCACCCACGACCCGCACTAACTAGCCACCTAGGGCAACACTTGTTACAGATATTGGTATCGATAATTAATTACATATGACAGCATATGTGTTTTCAAACATAATTGCTCTACAAAATGTTCTGATTGGCCCATTATTGCCCTACCTCCCATGGTTTGTAAGCCTTTGGCTGAAATTATGTTAACCCCCTCAAATGGTTTGTAAATGCCGGTAAACCAAATTTGGCTCAATGATTTTTATATAAAAAAAAATAATTGTACAAGCTCTATCGATACAAACATTGTTTTTCAAAGTCACCTAAAACTGTCTAAATTTTTATAGGTACTGGCACCGATTTAAATGTTATTCTTCTCAAAATAATAAAACGAAGTTTCCTAAGTATGTATTTGCATAAATTAAATTTTTCACAAATTTTTCAAAACAAAAAAAAATGAAAAAGTTTATTATTAATCGATTATTCGAAACTCTTGAATTAGAGCTTCCTGTTTTTTATGTGTCTTTTTCTGTATTTGAATATTGAATAGTGGCCAAACGAAGCAAATAAACTTCCTTAAGCATTTCGGTGTATTCACAAATTATTGTGTTTGTTTTGTGTGAAGGCGGTCTGTGTATAAATGTGATCTATGGATTTATAATTTGTGTATTTCTGTATGTGTGTTTGTGTGTATTTTTGCTCTATGAAGTCTGTGTCACAAGAAGAACAACACCAACAACAACTACATATATAACAATGCCGTTGTTAATTGTAAATTCATTCTTATTGCTCTACTAGTTGTTGTTTGTGTTGCAAAAGTTTTACCCCATTTTTTTATTCCGGATATTTTCTTGGTTTTTTTCCCCATTTTTTCTTTTCTGCAAACACAAACACACTTTTACATGGACATAAAACTTTTGTTTTTCTCCCAGTTACGCTCATTTTTTTTGTCTTCTTCTTTTTATTTCATTCATGACGCGCAGTTTAGTAGCAGCGCGCTCCATTTTTAAAATTTTTGCAGCGAATTTTTTTTTTTTTTCAATTATCCACCTCCTTGACCTCCACCGACAATTGTCTGGTGAAGAGAAAACAAAAAATAGCACAAACTTAATGTAAGTATGATCCAAGTTTGTGAGTTTGAGATGTTTTTTTAGACGATGACTAGTTATTGGGGTTGTGTTGGGTGGCAAGGAGTCCGAAGCACTGTTAGCAAAACTAACTGAGATGTTAGTGTCCGTCTGTCCGACCGTGTGTCTGCATTTCAGTATGAATAAAACGTTTGAGGCGGGTGGCAGTGGTAAATATTATGAAGTGGAGTACTACTAGAATTGCTAATAATGATGGAATATGTTCGGTTTGTGTATTGTTTGAATGTATAAATGTGTTTAGTAGAATAGACGGACGAATGGTTGGATACACAATGTTAATTGTATGTTTTTCCGTCTTCGTCGGTGGTTTTGTTTGGGTTGCAAATATGTCTGCATAAATAGTTTCCTTCTCAATTTACATTTAAATGTTTTGTTTTTGTTGCAATATTTTTATTGTTGGTACAAATTGTACCTTGTTCTGTTGACTGACTTACAATTGTCGCTGAGTTAAATGTCCAAGTGTGAATGTATGTTTGTAGGTATGTATTTGAAATATAATTTTTGAGTTACATATGGGCATTTCCATGAATATGTCAACCACGGCTGGAAAAATAAAAGTCATCGCAACTTTTTTTTAAATATACCAAGGAGCAGTAAAACACTTAAATTTTATTATGTAAAAGTATTTATAGCTAATTATAATTTTAAAAGAGCAAAAATAGCAGATTAAACTGGTAATCTCTTTGATCAATTTCCAGAAATTGAAATTAACTATTTTGTCTTAACTAGTGGCTAAATTTAGGTAATTGTAATATTCCAATTATACTTTAAAAATAATGTTAAAACATTAGTGGCCAAGTTCCATTATGAAATTAAAAATTTAGAGTTCGAATAGCGGTATTTTTTACAGATTGCTTAGAATGATATTCTAATGTCACGTACGTAATGCAAAAACGTTATTTTTCGTCATCATCTGAATTCGACCGGTCGCAAGTATTTAAAAATAAAAGTTCAAAGCAAGATAAATCTCGCAAACAAATATTGATCGATTTTTTTTTTAAATTTGATGCAATAAAAATTTTATAGTCTTTCAAAGTTTGTAGCATACGATATTGTAAGTAACAAAATTCAATTTAATACTTTCAAATTCCTTTATAATTATAAATATTTTATTAAGATGGGTAAAAATAGCTATGAGACTACAAAGAAATGGAGGGAGGACTTGAAGAAAAACGAAGAACAAATAAAGAAATACCGGAAAAGGAGGCTGAAAGACAGCATATCTATCGAAAAAAGTTCGCAGATGCAGCTAAAAAAGACAAAAAAATAATTAACGACGAATTAACACACAATAAGTTTGATGTTTACTATTTTATTACAAAAACTATGCTTGAAATAAGCGAACAATATGAAGATATATCGTCTATATACATATTTTCTGATTGGAGTAGCGCTCAATTTAAAAACAAATTCATTTTAAAAAGTATTCCCTCTTTTGTAAACAAATTTAGCTGCCAACATTTAGAATGGAACTTTTTTGCCACATCACATGGTAAAGGTGCAGCTGATGGAGTAGGTGGTACTGTTAAAGCAAATAAATTAATCTTGCCAGATGCTTTCTCATTTTATGAATGTGCTCATAAATATGTGGAAGGAGTTAATTTGTTTTATGTTGCTACCGAAGAGATTAAAGGGTTTTCTGCTCATCTCCATGAAAAATGGCAATTGTCCAGCCCATCCCAAAAATAAAAAAACTTTATTCGTTTACTTATCATGATAGTCAGAATATAAATGTGTCTCGAACTGCGTATTCAGTAAGAGAAAAAATTAAAATTTAATAATTAAGTGCCAGCGCCCAAGTACATAGTGTATAGTAAGAAATGAAAATAACCTTTTATTGTTTTTATTGCTATTATCACCGAATAAACATTTTTTAATTCTTTTTAAATTTGTTATGTATACATATATTAAAAAAAAACTATTTTTTTTTCATACAAATACTATAAGAGAAAAATCTGTCACATACGGTATGTCACGAACGATATTAAGATTTGTTCGTAACAAAATCATCTAAAAATCTTTTTGTATTTAAAAATTATGGATTATCAAGGAAAAATATTTGGCTTGGTGAATAAACTTAAAGAAAGGAAAAAAACTTTTACAATTCGCAGATTTTCGTATATATGTGCATGCACCTCGACATCACTTCCGTTTTTTGTCACGTACGATATGCGCCTTTTTCGCCCGATATTTTGGCCGGCAAGGTTTTCAAAGTCATGATTTTTTTTTAGATTATAGTACCCTCTAAATGTAACATATTGACGAAACAATTTTTCAGTTACCACTCTTTTTGCAAAATCTACACCACTTTGTAGACGTACAAATGTCACGTACGATGACATGGAAATGCCCATATATATGGTGTGTTCAAATGGTTACAAAAATGTTACTTAAGTAATCATATGTTTATTTATGTAAAGGGTGATTTTTAGCTATTATCTTTTTGGCAACACTGGTTTAAACAGCTGACGCACATTTCGTGATTTGTTTCACTGTCAAACATCTTCAGTTTGACCTATAATTTAACCATGAATCGTCTTACAAATGAACAACGCTTGCAAATTTTTGAATTTTATTATCAAAATGCGTGCTCTGTTAAGAAAGTTAATCGCGCGCTTCTTCCATTTTATGGTCAGTTTAATCGACCCACTGAAGCGTACCTAAATAAGCAGAATTGTCGATTATGGAGTGAATATCAGCCAGAAGCATTGCAAGAGCTACCAATGCATCCAGAAAAAGTCACAGTTTGGTGCGGTTTATGTGCTGGTGGCATCATTGGACAGTACTTTAAAGATGATGCGAATCGTAAAGTAACTGTACCGTGAGATGATATCTACCTTCTTTTTTGCCCAAAATGCAAGAGCTTGACTTGTATGACATGATGTTTCAACAAGAAGGTGCCTTATGCCCCACAGCACGCGCAACAATGGACTTATTGGAATGCAAGTTTGGTGAACATTTTATTTCACGTTGGGGATCGGTCAATTGGCCGCCTAGATCATGCGATTTAACGCCTTTAGATAATTTATTGTGGGGCTATGTTAAAGCTCATGTCTATGCAGACAAGCCCGCTTCAATTGGCGCATTGGAAGACAACATTGAAGCATTTATTCGTGAGATAACGGTCGAAATGTTGGAAAGAGTATGCCAAAATTGGACTAAGCGGATGGACCATTTGAGGCGCAGTCAAGGTCAACATTTGCATGAAATAATCTTCAAACATTAAATTATATGGACCGTACTATCGATTCAAATAAAGATTTCACGCATTTTTCTGAATTTTATGTGTTTTTTTTTGAAAAACTTTCCTATAGCTTTTAAAAAATAACCCTTTATGTATGTTTTAGAGTTTGGTATCGGTTACTTTACAACGCTAAAGTGGTAAAGCCCGACCATATTATACCCTACAACATAAAATATGTTATATAAAGCACCACCGTATGAGTGAAAATGTACACGGGTTGAGGTGACTGTCGTAAGTATGTATGGGTGTTGAGAATTTTGGACAAACGCCTACTATGATAGCTACGTTACCAGTGATCCAAAATTCTTCTCTAATCTGACATTTGAGTTGGGCACTTATGCTGGAATCTGTCAAAAGTATTATCGGTTTCCAGAGCTTTTTTTGTTTTTGAGGCTTTGATTTGCACTATTGAATTGAAGTAGAGTGGGGGTCTTTAGTGGGTACCTACATATATTCTGCTTTTCTGTATCTTAGGAGCACTGCTATATGGGTTCGCCTTGTTTTGAGATGGCGCACAATGCAGTGTAAACAGAAAAAGAAGCTCTTCATGCATTACGCATACATTTTCAGTGCCCTGGAAGCACAAACTTTCTTTGTTTACTTCTTTATTTAAAAAAATAGACCTCGTCGAACTTAAACCACTAAAAATTTATGGTGATAAAAATAAAATAGTCGCGAAGGTGTCCCAAAAAACGCAGCTTCCAATCTTTTGATTGTTAAATATTCATTGAATCACAAAGTACAGGATAGGGTTGTTTATGAAATACCACACCGTAAAAATCGCATCCATGGCTTTGCATGCCCTTACGCACTCGTTTGTCATACATTTTTCTTTATCATTTTGCATAAATGTTGCTAAATTTCGCAAATGCACCGTTGAGTTTCCTTGGCTTGTTGGCTTATTTACATATTCCTGTGATTTCAAACAACCCCATAAAAACAAATCTAATAGTGTTAAATTGGACGATCTAGGCAGGCTATTCTGATCTCCGGATTGAGAAAGTACACGACCTTAAAATGTCTTATGCAGTAATTAATAATTTTCAAGGGCTGTATGACATGTGGCAACGTCAAACTTCATTACATTTCGGCAGAAAGAACTGCGTTTTCATGTCGCTATATCGCGCATCAGTAACAGTCACTGGTAGACCATTAAAAAATACTGTTTAATTATGCCTAAGTCCAAAATCCTTACCAAACAGTAACACGTTGCGGATGCATTTATTTTTAGACAATCACATGTGGTATCTTAGAACCTCAAAAGCGGCAATTTTGGCGACTAACAAAGTTATCAAGGTTAAAAGTGCTACATAGCTTAGAATGATTTTGCTAGAAAAATCAGCAGCCAAGCTTTTTTTATTTCTTAAGTTATTGTTAAAAAAATGAAGACAAGTTCTAATGTGTGCGACTCCCACAACTTTCAACGTCGAATAATTTTCTTTAGGGTTGCCAACACTTAACTGCTTTAGAATAGATATAAATTTTTTTTTTATTTTACAATAACCTAAAAAGTTTTGATGTTTTTTTTTCAGTTAGCGCGAAACATTTTGAGGTGAACTAAAAAATTTTTAAAATTAAAGATTTTGTAAATGTTTTTTTTTTTAAATCCTTAAAAATATTATATAATTATGTTTAGCCTTAATACTTAAACAGAAGCAAAGCTTAAAGCAAACCTATTCTTTTGCTAAAAAAGCGTTTCTACCTTCCCATTATTCTGTTAACATTAGTAGTTTTTTAGTCCCTGTCTGATACTTAATTTTTTAAATGTTTTGTTTTTGCTTTAGCTGCCATTACATCAATTATAAAATGGAAAAAATACAATCGGCAAACATTCGTTTTTAAAAACGTATGTTTGTATGTATTTTAATTCTTCAGTTTACATTTCTACTTTAGCGTAAAAACCCCAAAAACAAACACATTTTTAAAAATGCTTTACGCGAGTTGCCAACCACAAGGAGTGTCAAATTTGTTCACAAATGTTTTTTTTTTTCATAAAAAAGAGTTCTTTTTATTATTTTGGATACATGAGCTTGAGGTTTGCTTTATTTTCTGGTGATTGTGTGCTTAGGGTGGTGAATGAGGTCAAAAGAGTTTGGTGTTTTGTTTTCCGTTTTGTAGTATGAGAAGGTCAATGAAGTAATAAGAAATGCTTAAAAAAACATACCCAGCTAGCAAAATTGACATCTGTCAAATATCTGATGGAAATGTTAGCAAAACTATTAGAAATAAATTTTAGAAAAATTTAATAAATGAACTTGATTAAAAATAAATAAAACAAAGAAATTGTTGTTTTAATTCAAAACGAATGCTGTCAGATTTCTGACGTTTAAGAGTAAAGTGGTTAACACAAGCTTTGATAGAAATGTCGTGAAGAAGCTTTCACTTCCATTCAAATAAAGTACCTTATTGTGCACCGACAAAATAGTCCAATGGCATTTGTAGTCGTGTGGTTGGGTAACCTCAGTCATCTATGTGTTTAAGGCATATATTGAAACGATGTGTAAATCACCCACAAAATTACAATGTTTAAAATTATTTTTTAATCGTCATAGACTTGGTAATACAACTAATCCCTTTTTTAAACGCGAATTGATCTAATGTTGCATATGTTGTTATGTATGCAATTTGTTGTCGACTTTACCAACGATAATCGCTGCGAGTGAGATGATACTGTTTCATACCTTTCCCTTTATTGCTTCTTTTATTATTTGCACGTATTTTCTTTGCCAAATGTTTACTTTTGTAAGAGTTTAAAATTGAAAAAATGTTTTGGCCTTTTAAGTTAAAGAAGGAGTTTTTTTTGGAGTTGCTTTTACGAGAGCGTGTATTTTGATATGTTTTGCAACAGCTGCATCTGTTTGAATATTTTATTTTTCTTTTGATTTTGAATTTTAAATTATGGTTGGTTTTGTTTTTGCTTTGGTTCTGCTGTTGTTAGCATTTTTATATGCCTGTCGTCTACACCGAAATAATAAATTTTATAGAGTTTTACAACAGAAGTTGTGTTAATTAAAAACTGTGATGGGACATATTTTTCTTGATTTCTTTTAACGGATAAAAGTTAAAAAAGTAGTTTCATTTGAAATAGTTTACTATTTAATAAATTGTTTCAGATTAAGTGTCATCATAATCAGTAGACCATGAAGGTTGCCAGACTTATTACTTTTTTCTAAATCTTAGTTTAAAACTTAAAACGAAATAAATTAATTTTTTTTATCCATGGAAAGGTTATATTAAATTGGTTAAAAAAATGTTAGAAATATATTGTATTTGAGTTATCGCTTCTTATATACTACTCTAAAAGTAAATCTCGATCGTATAACTAAGAGTTCCCGGAGAATTATTTTCCCGGGAATAAAACTTCCGTATTCTAAACAGCCGGGAGGTGGCACAGGGTTGCGGGAATGATGATTTCGAATTTTCGCTGTCAGCTGATTTGCTTTAAGCTGTTTGGTGTGGAAAAGGAAAAATTTCCCGGCGAAAAAACCCTCGGGAACTTCTTATTGATAGTTTCGCTGAATATTTAATTAATAAAAATGATACTGCATGAGACATTTCAAAGTCGTGTACTCTTTCATTTCGGTGATCAGAATTGACCTCCTAGATCGTGTGATTTAACAGCATTAGATTTGTTTGTATGGGGTTATTTGAAGTCACAGGTCTATGTCAACAAGCCCACCACCGCTCGTGCCTTAAAAGAGGAAATCTAACGCTGCATTCATGACAGTCGGTCGGTCACATTTATGCAAAATAGTCATGGAAAATTATGACAAACGGGTGACTTTGTGTATGCAAATCTGTGTAAGCCATTTGTCTGATTTGCTATTCCATAAATAACCCAATCTAATGTACTCTTGATTCAATAAAAAAAAACAATCAAAATACTAAAAACTGCGTTTTCTATTTAATTTAAAACTTGCGCCTTTAAAAACATATTTATTATTCGAGAAGTTATTGTTAACGACAAACTTGCTTAAGATAGCCCAAACATTTCTATGCAATTAACGGTTAAAGTTATTGCCATTTTAAGTTAAGTTTTGTTATTACAGAACATCCGCACTTTTTTTTGAAGAATGTGGAATCAATTTTACAAGTTTATGTTTTGCACAATAAACAGGACATATCCACCGAAAACCGCACTCTAATTCAAAAAAAGCTCCGGGAACTCATAAAATATCGCCGCAACTGCTTAAAGCGGATCCCAATAAAGTGCCCAACCTAAACATCCGACTACATAAGAATTTTTGGTGATCTTAGTGACGAATTGAAAAAAGGAATAATAATCGAAATTTCAAAGAAAGAAAGCTTGACTCAGTGCAACAGATTGGAGAGACGGCAAAAAGCGTTCGACACCCTAAACAATTGTGCCATATAGAACGCACTTCGTTTATGTCTCATTGTCCCCCTACACGAGAATGCAACCTGCCTTCGTATTGTATACGAGGACACAACAAACGGTCCTATAAATGTGATCCCGAAGATCTAGACTACACAGCCGACATTAGCTAGCTGCCGCACAAATTCAGTGACATGCCGCAACAATAGCAGAAAAAACGTTCAGTCGTTTTGTTAGCTAACGAGCAGAATTACAACAAAAAAAGACTCCAAAGAGGTCATTGAAACCCGAATTATTAAAGCTCGAATACAATTTTCAACAGCTGTGTGAAGGATGCGAATTCTGAAACGCAACTCGTTATTACCTAAGAAAAATCCAGGGTTTTTTTCGATATATTCAGTGCTGCAATTGATTGGAATCCCCAAGGTAGCCGAAGGAGACAAATCCCAAGTCGCAAATAAACAACTGGAACGATCTGAATCCATTTGCATATTACGAAAAATAATGTTACTAAACCGTTAAGGCTCTGTGCTCCCTAAGGGAACTAAAATAATCAGCCTTATTGTGTTTGGCGTTGTCGTGTCAAAAGTTGTCAAATTCGACACAAAAACGATAAGGATACTATTCATATAATATTGGCGTTAGCCAACGCCAACCCACAATACGGGTGAATTTATATGCATATATACAAGGTGGGCCAAAAGAAGTCGTCCGATGTTGCTTGGCTCTCATTTGTTTCTAAATGAAAAACTTCGATTCTGTTTTTTGATTACGTTTATCTAAACCTTTGGAATTTAAGTGGTCAAGTCGAGAAAATGATATCGGCCAAATGGGCGCCGTCACAATTATCTGCTATACGGGCTCGTTTTATGGCAATTTTTATTACTTTGGCAAGAACTTTGCGCGACAGATTCTCGCACTCGTGTCGAATGTTGTCCTTGAGGGCTTTCAGGGTCTCGGGCTTGTTCCCGTAAACACGAGACTTAAAAAATCCCACAAAAAAGTCTGGAACGGTTAAATCGGGCGATCTTGCGGTCCAATGTAAATGCCAAAACGAGGCGACCCGGTAACGCCGCCTTTAGTCCTAATTCGTTCAATTTCGGCAGAAAAAATTGAGTCGCCGGGGAATTCACGCTGCGTCAACACCACAAACGAATTGTTACGCAAAAAAATAAACACGATTATTCCGCGTTCTTGGGATGTGTATCGCCCCATGGCTTGCTCACTTGTCTAGTTCACAAATGTCAAAACAGATTTGACATTAGCCGCCATTTGCAAAAATAAGAGCATTTTCCAATAGAGCGATTTCTTTTGGCCCACCTTATACAAATGTATGCATGTTAACAATGAACAATCAGGATAGAACTATTAAGCCACCCTGTGTTTAAATGTCGATATTACAAAAATTAACATTATAAAAATAAATCAATACATATATGTATGTAAACATCGGAAGTTTGAGAGGAGGCTGTGCTTTCAAAGTTGTTTATCCTTACGACGCTTTTTTAAAACATCTGCCAACAAAATCATCTACAAATATCCAATTTATTTTCGCCGCAATGTAGTTGTTGTATCATCACCACCACCTTATTAATTCGCCTTAGTTGACATCATTCTATGCAGCTCTTATTTTTCTATATCTTTTCGTTTGCTGTTAAACAATATTGCCACCTGATTGTAGAAAGCAAAATTTTGAGTTGTGTTTTTTGCGAATACATACGTTTGTTAATTTAAGCTAAACACAACATCATGATATTCGTTTGTTACAAGTTAAAAAATTATATTAAAATAAAAAAAAAATAATAATTAAAGTGTTAACCCTACATTTACACATGACAGCACATCCATATGAGAAAATGTAAGTGTATTGGGTAATTCTTCACTGTTATTGTCATGTGTAAACCCTAGATAAGCGAAAAAATATTCATGATAAGGCTTTGAGGACACAATAAGCTTTCTTTTTGTAACTTAAAATTGGTTTTTGGTTTTTAAAATAGTGGGACTCTTGCAGGTAAAATGTTGAATGCATATGTATGTATGTGTACAATGTTTTAAATGATTATGTTGTAATATCATCTTGGCATCAACCTTTTATTTACACATATATACCTATACATACATATTTTCTTTTGACAAGGGGAAATGTGCAGAAAGTTATTTTTTATTAAATAACTTTAAAATGTTTTCCGTAGTTGTTGTAAGGTTTCTTTTACATTTTTTTTACTTTTCATACTGTACAACAATAGGGGGTTTAAATGTTGTTTTTTTTTTATTTTAATATTTTTTTTTCACTAAACTAAACCATGCCAGTCTCTTTGTTAGCCAGCAGTTTGGATTTAAATAATCAAATATTACCACATTTAGTACCAAATGGCTGGCTGTCTGACACATAAACGAATGTTGCTGCCGCTGCTGACTACTGCTTTTAAATGCATTCTTTTTAAATCACTTTACTTTGTACCTTTAATTCTTTTTTTTAATAATTGGTTTGTAATTAATTTTTTTTATTTTTAAAGGGGTCTTAATACATAAATTCAAAACAAAAAAATATTTTTGATTACAAAATTTATATTTTAAAACTAATTTGTATTTATGTAAGTTTATTTTTAACTTTTTACTGTGTATGTAATTAATGGGCTTAAAGCATTTTTGTGGTTTCCCTGCTAAGCAGTATGCACAGCAAACTATTAAAAACAGTGTTGCCATAAGGTGTGAAATGGAAAAATAAAATATTTTAACAACAAATTTGATCGGTTATATCACACACAGTTTTTAATCATTTTTTTGTTTTAACCGTCAGTTTTGAACAAGATATTAATTAAGTTAGAACTATTTGGGTATTTTTAATCATTTTAGTCGTCTCTTAAGGATTGATTTCTCAACTTCCTGTCTAAGATTTTCATTGATATCTGTGGCAAAAAAAAAAAAAAAACACGTGAAAGAAAATATAAATTGAGTGAAATACCTGTAACTGGGTATTAAGTAAGCGGGACTTTGGAAGACCTAGAAACTCTCTTTTTTAATTGTGTGAGCTGTTTGAGTTGCTGTGCCGTTCTGTTAAAATCATATGCCCTTAACTTTTCATATATTTTTGCAGCAATTAAAACTTATTGATCACGGCTCTGCAACGCTGTTAAGTTACAACAAGAGCATAACTCTGGCTGTACTGGAAAAACTAATGCTTATCATGCAGGAAACGAAAGTTTTTGGATAATAACCGTGTTCTCTTCTCCGCCAGCTTTGAATATAATATCGATCAAGTGGGTGCCCCACTTGTGAGTAACTATTTAGGTATTTTCAATCATCCTGTTTAAAACTTTGGGCGATAGTCTTCTAATTGCGAATGTCAACAGGGACACAATTGATGCTGCATTGCAAAATTAATTACTGTCAAATAGGTTTGTTATGGTAGTACTTTTAATTCCTTAATTTGACTGCAGCCGAAAACTGATGACAACGTCGCAACTTTTAAATAGATAAAGAAAAAAATGTAGCTTAGAGCAGTGAAATCGAGGAAACTTGCCTGTCACTATGGTTTTACCAAATCGAGACATTGGAAAGCATAGAAATTGTCTATTATCGCTAAAGCTTTTAAAACAGTTTCGCCTTCCTGGTAAAAGTTTAACGTCCTATACTTTTAAATCTTTAATTTGCTGCAATGAAAACTAATTGATCATGGCTTTATATCACTCTTTAGAGAAGACAACAGTACACCTCTAATCGTAAAAATAATGCCCAACAATGCCTTTAGCAAAAATTTAGCAAATATACAGAAAATAACTAACCACTTTTGATGGATTAAACGTTTGTTCTTATATTTGCTTTTCCCTCAGTATTCATAATCTCTCTCGATCAAATGAGCACAGCAATCTTTCTGATCAGAACTTTAGACAAAAAAATCTTGAAAACTCTTGTCTTAATAGAAAATGTCGCGTGAGCTGTGTTTGCAGTTACATTGTTCTGTTGAAATCAAATTATCTTCCAATTCATTTTCCTCGATTTGAAATGAAATGATTAAGACCACGAAGATGTAACAGTTCATTATGAATGATCCAAGAATTCTCATGACTACAGAATTGCATTTTGGCTGTTAAACAATCTGTTTCGATGAAAATAAATTGTCACAAACAATTCACCTTCAAATATAAAATTTTTCAAATCAAAAATTTGGTGCTACGGTATACAATTATGGGGCACTGCTTCCGCCTCCAACATCGAAAAAATTCAACGGCGTTAAAACAAAATTCTAAGAATGATAACTGGTGCTCCTCGGTATATTAAAAACAGCAACATCCACAAGGATCTAGAAGTTCCACTAGTAAAATGCGAAATCTTAAACTATGTGGACAAGTATTTAAATAAGCTGGAAACACCTCCAGATCCGCTCGCTCGAAGCATCCTGCAACATAGTGGGCACACCCGCCTAAAAAGAAGGGATACTATTGCTCTTAGATGAAACCTTTGAATTTATTTAATTTTATTGTGAGAACTTAAATTTTAGTCTGGTACTGACTGGACTAGTATAAATTACTTAGTTTTAAGATTTGAATACTTATTGTTAGTTCGCTTAAGCGAAGATTCAATAAAAATATATATGAAAAAAAAACATTTCACCTTCTTGAGAAGTTTAGCCTTTTAAAACTTAAACTTACCAGCATTTACAAGTTGGGTGTTACACTTTGGCCCACCTTGTATTACGTCAAGCATTAAATGCTTACGAACAACCTAACCAACATAACCACACGGCATCACTGCAATATAAAAGTCATGTAAATAAACATATTTCTTTATTCGTTCACCCACTTACCTCATGCTCACCCTGTAATAAATTTTTTCCTTTTTTTACCGTGTTTGTATTTCTCTCAATCTTAAAAAAAATTGTATCTCTTACCCTTATTAATGTGTGTTTGTGTGTGGGTATGTCGTTGGTAGCAGCGAAAAAAAGAAAAAAAATAAAGGGTCTTCTTAAAGTTTTTTTCTTTATGTGTTTGAGAATTTTTATTTTCTGTGCAGAAAAATAAAAATGTGGCAACAGAAAAAAATTTCATGTTCTCCGCAGATTTTTTTTTTCATTATTTTTCTTTCTTTTTAACGTTTATAAGTTTTGTTGTTGTTGTGTTCAGCTAACTGCCATAAGTCTTATTCTTTTACTCTTAAGGATTTAAACGTTTCTGCTAGACTAAGAAAGCTTGAGTTATTGGTTTTTGTAAAACAAAAAGTTTTAAATAATTTTTTCAAAAAACTTTTCCAATTTTTTCTTGTATTTATTATTATTTTTTTTTGCATGACCGATCCAAAGAAACTCAGTTCTTTTTCAAATGTTTGTTTTTAATTTCTTTTCCATCTGATTGCCATCTTTTCCCTGGGTTGTGTAAGTGGTAGTGTATTAAAGTTAAAAGAAATGGAACTGTGTTGTGTTTTACTACATTATTGTAAGCCAGCAGCAACATCAACAGCAATATGTAGTAAACATTGTTGTTATTGTTATGGTTGACCATTGGATTAAATCTAGCAATGTTGTTGTTGTCGCCGTGCAGTTAATGAACATATAGTATATTGTTGCTGTTAAGTTTAATTATTGTTGTTGGTTTAAAAAAATGTTGGTCGCACTTGTTGTCGCTGTGTCGTTAGTCGCCACCTTGTGTATACAATAAAATTGATTCAATTCTTTAATCGTGGTTAAATTTCTATATTATACAGTGGTATACATATTTATGTATTTACATATATAGGAACATCTGTATCAATGATAGCCAATATTGTCTCTGGGGGACGAACACTAATTGGGTTTTACATGTACATGAGTGCCCAACAAAAAACTAACAAAGAGAGTGAAATACAAAAAGGTATCAATAACAACACAGGTTGATATCGAACTATTTTTTATATAGATAATACACGTAGTGAAAAAGCACCAATATCTTCTCTCGTTGGGCATCGTTGATCTGTATTAATGAATCGATGCATGCATACATATGTATCTATACATTTAACTACACACAATGATACACAACCAACAAGCATATCAAAAACTCATGTGTAAATGTGTGTGTCGCGGTAGGTTTCTCGATTGCTGTCCACTTTTATATCTTTTACACATGCAATTCTTTTTCCTTCATTTCTATATTTATTTTTGTTGCTGTTGTTTAAGCTCTTCTTACTCATACTTTTTTTAAGTTCACTTGATTTGCAAAGCAACTCTGTTATTTCTTTGCTTGTCTTCAGCACCTTCTTGTTGTTGTTGGAGCTGCTGTTATTCCATTGTATATTCATATCTTCTTCTACATACAAATTGATATATTCGTTGTTCTTGTAAAGCATGTAAAAAAGGGCGCAGTTTTTTCCGTTTTTGTTTAATCGCTAAAAGTTTTTTCTTGGGATTTTTTCTTCTTTCGTACAGTGGGTTAATAAATCAAAAATTATGAAATTATCAGTCTTAAATGTGATTATTTATTAAAATATGTATGTACTTACATTTCCATAATGTCAAACAATGCCGAAAAATTTTAGGTTGTAGAACTTAAGAAACTGAAACCTCTAGAAGCAACGAAAACTGAGCGGAAAGATTTAACTGTTAAAAGTTCTACTGGTAGCATCTTAGCATAAAAGCCTGACCAGATGCTTAATTCTGGTACCACGAATGTCAGGAACCTGTAGAATTTTGTTTCTGGCCTCACTACGCTAAGGCCTATTTTTTAAAGAGTATATCAGCTAGATGTCTTCCGTCGAGTTAAACACACTGTTCAAAACGGAACCTTAAGTTCTGCCCCACACGCTGCAGTAAACTTGAATCAATTGAGCTGATTTCTTTATATAAAGCCATAAAGGATTGTCATTATAAACCCTCTCTAAGGTAGCCCCACACAAACAGCATTTGCTTGTTGACGTGGCCGTTCGCTCCAAAAAAATGGTATTTACAGTGCGAAACACTTCAACATCGTTTCAAAAAATTTTTTGCGTTAATCAAAGTCACTTTCTTTTAGTTCTTGAAGAATTTGAATTTTAAAAGGATGAAACTTCAGATCCTTTTTTAAAATTTTGTAAATAATCGCTCATGGAAGTCCCAGTGAGACTGCTCTTTTCCGTATTAAAAGTCGGTGATTTTTACGTAAACTGCTTTTAACCAGTTCAATGTGTTCGGCAGTCCCTAAAGATCGACTGGGCGCTGAGCATTCATAGCCGAAGAAGTTGCGCGGAATTTCTGCACCCACGAACGAATTAAGTTTACACTCGGTGCATCACGTATTTGCCGAATACCGAACTTTGAACAAAATTGTCGACCAGCAATTATATAAGAATCATTACTATTAAAAGATGTATCCACAGCACACGCGCGATGTTCTCTCGGCCACTGCGACATCGTGAATGACAAATCCCTACAATCGCGCCACCCTCCCTTTGTACCGTTTATTACTTTTTAAAACAATCGTATTTAAAAATATAAATTTTCCACCAGACACCCTGTAGTAAGGATAGAAACAGGTCATTTTTTGGACAGCGGTCTATGGTAAAAGAGCATAAATTAATATAATAATTAAAATAAATTGATGCATTGATAACAAGTATATAATTTTAATTAGGTTCAGAATTCTTAGTTCTTACTTACTGGAGGTTTTTGATCAAAACTTTGTTACAACAGAAACAACTTAAAATGTTATGTTTTTTAAACGCCCTTTGCATTAAAAAGGCCTATTTAGGGTGCTAAAAATTTCTCAAAAAAAAAAAATCTATTAACACGTTTTCTAATTATTCATTCAAACATTCAAATGCAAAAAAAAATATTTAAAAAAAAATTATTATTTTTTTTTTCTTTTTTTCAGGTAAATACTACATTTTTAAAACACTAATGATAAAATGAGTAAGTACGTAATTAAAACTAAGATAAAAAATTTTTTTTAATTTTTATTTACTCAACCCACTGTGGCTATTAATTACATAGAAAGGGGTTTTTTGTATGATTCCAAGATGAAAAAAATAGAAGGGAATAAAAAAAATCGTATCTGGCACCCAATATACATACATATATGTACATTCACTCTTATGTAAAATGATTTCCAATTGGAAAAAGAAAATATATACAAGTACATATGTATGTGTGCAGTCACTTTCAACTGGTCATTAACAAAGCGCAAACATTTAGATTTTTCTTTTTAATTGTTCTTTAAAAAAATTATCTTTAGCACAACCAACCTTGTCACATTCTTACATACCTTTGATTAACACAGCTTTGCTTTGCTCTGTTTATCCTGGTCAATCTTATATAATAATAATGGACCGACCTTCTTTTTAACATGCATCGATACATCAATTCACCAAAAAAATTTCCACGATGATGATAACAACGACAACGGCAACAAAGGACGATATGCAATATTGCAGATTGTGGAAAACGAATAAAAGTTCATCAATTGTAACCGACTTGAAAAAATAGACTTTTTGCTACTTTGATTGAAAGTTAAAGAATCTGCCAGTGAATATTTCTTATATGATTTCTTAAAAGTGCTCGAACTCAATTTTTTTATATGAACAAACCCACATACATATGTATATGCGTACATGTATGTACTTATACTCGTATATTTAAAGGTGTCCAAGAAGAAAAAAAAATCATCATGAGTTACTTGTCATGATTTTTTTTTTGTAGAATTTTACCCGTTTTTCTTATGTTTGGAGTATTGCTTGAAAGGAGTAAATTGTAGCACCTAACCAAATGGCCCACATGTTTCTGTTGATGTGTATGTAATTTCACACACTTTCAACTTGAAACTTACACATACAAAGATACATAAATAAATATACTGGACAATGGTCCTGTCCGTTCTATATCTTCTTTTCTTTCTTTAGCAAAAGTCCCTGAAAGAACTTGCGAGCGAGCGAGTATAATGAATGTTAAAAATACAGTGTTTTAACGCTCATAACACCACCATAGACCGTCTTCGCAGCAATTACGTATATGAATGTGTTTTCTTATTTTTTTTCCTACCCGGTTTTTGTGTGAGTTAAGTCCATTTCCACACACATATTTTTTTTCTGTTACCCAAATAGTATTTATTATTGTATTGTAGTTTTTAAGGGATGTTCTCCTTAAAACATTTGCAGTTCTTCTTGTTGTTGTTTAAACGAATTTTTATATACTTTGTTGTGAATTTTTTCTGGCTTAAGAAATTTTTTTTCACCGCTTTCTTTTAAATTTTTTTTCACCCCTGGTCTTCCTCCCTCGTCTAAGACTTAAAGTTTCTTTAAATATCTTGTGCTCTTTTGGTTTTGGCCCCTTTTTAGCTACATGCTGTAAAGGAGTTAAATCATTTTCTCAAAAATAAAGAAATGTTAAATGATTACTAACAAGTATATACAAACATAAGTATGTGTTATGATAACGAAAATTCGATTTGCGGTAACGCTTCAAAGAAATTCTTAAGAATTCCAGTTTGCCACTGTTTTGTAAATGCCAGCGATGACGGTGGTTAACCTTAGCCAACCTGTGCAGTAGACTAGTGGATAAGTGCGCAAGTCTACCAGTTTAGTGGTCGCAGGTTCGATTCCCGCCAAAGACTGGTAAGTATGCTTCTTCCAATTTTTTTACTTTCTTATTCTCCTCTTCACTTCCGCTTACTTCTATTTGCACTCTTTTTTACGGGTATCACCAAGAGACCGAATAAGCAGAGCCAAGTGAGCTGTATACTTTCTCCTTAATGGCTGCTTGTGCAACCTAACATAGCCTAGCCAACTGGTAGCACATAAAATTCACAGTAGTACCGCTGCGAAGCGATGATATGGTAACATTGATTGAAAGATTAGGACAAACAGTTCGGGACTTTTTCAAAACGCACATTTGGGTATCGAAGACTCTACACAGATCCTTTGTGTTCTTAGTGCTACCAGGCAAGAATAAACGATGACTCGGCGATTTCAATACGACTAATTCGTTGTTTAAAATTCAAGTGCAAATGACACCAGTCTAGTCTAAGTCCAGTTTATTTATTCAGGTATTGAAAACGTGGTCCACACGAGCGCTGGACAGTATCGATGAATGTGATCAATATTCTTCTAATGACTAGCTGTTCTGTTTCCGCTAGGAGTTTGCAACCACTTTTCTGCAAAGAAAGTAGAAGCAATGTCGCCTCTTAATCTCGTAATGCTAGATGGTACTGATCCTCACAGCAGAGCCTCTACTCATTATAAATGGAAGTCGAGTACAAACGTCCACTGCTCTTTCCATAGGCAAATTAAGTCCTTTCTTGCCTTGATCGTTGCCTGACTATCATTAAAGATAAGAAGTCTCAGTCTGGGAGGACATGGTAAGGTGCCTTCTTATTTGCTCCGAATCTTTTGCTTACGGATATTGCAGTCACCAGAATTTTCGCAGGACTTTGTAGGAAGACCCTATCTATCTATCCGCCATGCTGTACAGAAACTGGTTACGCGTCCATCCACTTTTTGGAAGGCTTTGCGGAAATATCTTGGTTATCGTGCTTTTAAAATCTAACTCGTTCAACAATTGAAGCCTCACGGTCATCTAGCAAGTCGTAGATTCGGTGAATGGGCCGAAAACAAGATTTTCTTTGATCCCGACTTTTATAAGCGAATTTTGTTTAGCGATAAAGCTCACTCAACAAAAATTTATTAAATAATTTAAACTTTTTCTAGAGGCAAAAATGTTCATAAGTGCTTTCGTATTAATTTTGAAGAACAAATATAGATGCACCGTTATTTCGTCCTTGGAACTCTTTTTCAATATGATCACATTCCTTGTAAGGCCTGACCTCCAATACCTTGATTATTTTTTCGCTTCTTTTGCCATGTATTTTTTTCTGTTCTCATATTACTTTTTTTATTTTGCTGCTGCTGGCCCACTGTTTGTCCCCAATGTGAGTGAATTTTTTTCTGCTTAACAACTTTTACTTTGATTTTTTTTCTTCCTTATTTTGCTGCTACTTTTTCTTCTTCTTGCTTTACTGATACCACTACCGCGACTACTATACTGCTGCCACTGCTTTTGTTTCTCCTTTGTGGTTCTTGTAGAGTTGTATAGAAACGTACGTGAAAAAAAATCGTTTCACTAATACAATTTTTTTCTTCAAGCCAAGTAGTTGCTGCTGCTGTTGTTGTTGCATGTTCTCTTGAAATTTTTTTCGCTTCAATTTTTTTTAACATTTGTAGTTGTTATATCTACAAACATATGTACTTGCATACACATACATATAAACTTTTTTTCCTCGGATTTTTTTTTACGTTTCTTAACGCCGCTCCTCAATTTTTTTTATATCCACTTGTACATGAGCACACGTTCAGACTTACATATGGATATTTGTGTGTGTGTGTTTGTGTGGAGAAGAGATATTGCTTTTGACTGCTCCTTGACTCTTACTGCTGGCTGGCTGACTTGCTCTTGTTTGGCATTGCCTTGGCTTGTTGGATGACGATGATGATGATGGTTTGCTTGCTTGCTTGCTTTATACTAGCTGGATGGCGTGCTTGCTTGCTTACTGACTGATTTTGTTGTTATTGTTGTTGTACTTGGATTTTTTTCTTTATATGTAAGTATATGTATATAGGTGTGTATGTATTTTGTATGATTTTTTTTCTGTTATTTATTTTTTTCATGTTTTTGTTGTATTTTTTTTTTTGCTAATCGTCGTCATTGTAGTCATTGCCTGGTCGCCTTTTTGCATCATCTTTTATTTGTAATTCTGTTCATCATCATCGTTCATCGTTAGTCGTTGTCGTTACGGCCGTGTCTCAATAATAAATATACACTTAACTTTTACTGCCAGCTCCTCGCTCTCTGGCCAAGAAATCTTTTATTTAATGAGAATATTACACATATAAAAATACATATATTAAAGGAAAATTACACACATGCCGAAATGTATGAATAATATACACACTTGTGTACCTACATGTGTAAAAAATGAAAAAAAAATATAAAGAAATTATTTAAAAATATATAAAACATCAATTGAAATAAGTTAAAACCGGAAAGTCATACTTTAAACCTAATAAATCGCCTACAAATCAAAACGCGTCCTCTTTTTAAACGTCCACTTTGTAATTGTCCAAGAAAAAAATCGTTAAAACGTCCCGAGTTCGATTATCGGTCTAACGGTCTTATATACTAAAACTTGTTAATGTGTGTGTGTTTTTGTGCATAATAAAATGTTATTTTGTTTAAACAATTTCTAAATACCTATTAAGGGGAATATTTAAAAGCATTTTCTTAATTTAAAATAAATTAAAAATATTGATTTTGTATGAAAAATATATCTTAAAACCTATTTTAAGTTAAAAAACTTTTTATGATTTAACCTTAAATGTAATAAATAAATATTTTTTAAATATTTTACCAAGCTTTGCTTAAAAAAATATTGAAAATATCTAAGAAATTAAAGTGTTTTTTTATTTTAATAAAAAAAAAAGCTAAAAACTCTCCCAACACATCAATAATGCTTTTATTTCTTTAGTCTCTGGTTGTTCTTATCAAAGTTTCTTCAACTTTTCTTTAATGTGTTTTTTTTTGTTATTGCTGTTTCCTTGTTCTTTTTTTCAGAATCAGCATTAAAAATCTGCCCTTTATCCCCATCTGTTATTCTTTCTCTCGTATAACAGCTTGCCATATGTTTAATGGAGGTTCTTCAGGAAAAAAAAAACTTTTTAAACTTTTTTGAAGTTTTTTTTTTCTAATTTCGCTACTAAAAGTTTAATAGTAGTTTTTTGTAATTTTTAAAATTGCTTTTTAAAAAGTTTTTAAGATTTGTAAAAATTTAATATTTTCTAAGAAACGAAAGGCATTTCAGAATCTAAATAGCTATAAGTTATTTTTAATTTTAATTAAAAAAAAAAATAAAAAAAAAATAATTCTAAAATTTATATTATATCTTGTAATTCCTATAAGGAACAAAGGGTTTCTAAAAAAAGGTTCATTTTACTGTTAATATGCGTATAACAGCTGATTCCGTTTAAGGTAACTTTTTCGGAAGCACGTGCATATGGGGTTCCTTTAGCTGCATAATGCTAAGGAGTTATTCAGAAAAACTTTTATAAAAGTTAAATAAAATGTAAACTGTTTAATATATAAACTTATTTAAATATTGAACAAATTTATTTCTCATTATTTCATAGGTTACAAAGTAATGGGTTCGTTATAACAAAATATTGACTCTTGGTATTGGTAGGGTATATAAAAAAAATAGGATTAAAAAATAGACTTCCTACAACTTTTTGTTTAAAAACCTTAAGTTTTTATTTGAATTTTTTAATTTTAATGCTCGGTAACTACTTATTTTATTGTTTTTGTAAGCACATTTGTAAGCGGTGGTCGTGAATTTAGGGACAACTCAAACAAAAATAACTAGTTATTCATTCAAAAAGTAAATAGTACCTCTTTACCTCAAATTTTACTTGCTAGTTTTTTTTAAATGTCTAATTTTTTTCAAAATCCTTTCATTACAAATTTTATAGTTGCTTTTGTTAACTTTCTGGGCGAGGTGTTCCACTTACTCTTAAAATAAGACATGCCTTGTGTGGTTTGATTCTTTTCATACAAAAGCCCAATACCTTTCCACATGCCGAAGTTCTAGACAGTTGGGTGAATTTGCCTATAGTGGTACAAAACTGACCATATTTGAATACCACTCAAGGGATTTTGTTTCAAAATGGCTAGATGTCAAATCGGGCCAGAAATATAAAGCCACACTCTGCTGTTTTTGGAAAGTTTTAAGCCGTTTTTGTAGACACTTCGTAGTATTTTTGTGTTTATTGTGCCTGATGCTACAAATGATTTTCTACTGCAACTGGCTTGCCACACAAGAAACTTCTTGGGAATTTTAGTTCGTTTTTTCCGGTGTTCTTTAACTTTACTGAAGTCTTCGGCGACATCTTGACCCTAGAGTTGTGAAAAGTCCGCCAATACACAAGTTTCATTATCCCCAACACAAAAGCGGTATATATTTTAATAAAATTTTTACCTAAATTTTTTTGGCTCTTTTTTTGCTTTTTTTACTGCATTGCGATCTGGAACTTTCAAAACTTATGGGATTTCAACCCAGCATTAGAGTTAGCTCTGGGCCCAAAATAATCAGAAAATTTAATTTACGATTTACAATTGGGAATCGTTTTTCTCGCGTTAAACGAACAGAAATGTGAAAACAGTTTAACATTCGCTGCTGGCAAACCTAGTTATCGATATCGATAGTTCATTTGCAGGTAAAGAAACACCCAGTTTGATGTGCAAATTATTATTGACAAAAAAATTCATTGTCGACATCGTCGTAAGTTTTAAGCTGCAGTCAAGTTTGCTCGCCGTCGTCAACTCGAACCAAAATCGAAAATAGTTTGGAGGTATGTTTTAATGTCGACATGTTATCGATTTTAAAAAAAAAAATAATACCATTTCTATATTAATTTACAGTTTTTTATTTTGCCGTTGACTTTCGCAGTAAAGGGTAACTTCAATACCCTTCAAGGACATGGAAATATATATTTGTAGTTTTAGAATTTAATTCTGACAGGGTCTGGGTACCTTAATAATTCTGGAAGGTTGCCTTATAATTCAATTCGATAAAACATTTTTTTAACTGAAATATAAAATAGTAATTCCTCTAATTATAAAAATGCAAGTTCATGGTTTTCATTCCTTAAAAGCGTTTTATAAACAACTTTTTGTGTAAGCAATTGGAGGTCATGCATTTCGGACAGAAAAACATGTTTAAAACTTGATTAATTATTAATGGCATAACTTAATTAAGTTTTGTGTAAAATGGAAAAACGTGCTTAAAAAAAAATCACTAGAAGCTAAGTTTTAAAGAAATTAAATCTTGCAAATATTGTTTTCTATGGCATGGTATCGGATATCATGTTGGAACCACATTTAACTTAAGACACAGTCGAATTATTTCATTTGGGGCAAAATAGTCGGCTATCATGTCAAGATACCTTGCTGGTATGGCTGTAACGTTGCGATTTTAATTATTCTTGAAAAAGTACGGTTCAATGATGCCGCCGGCTCTTAAACCGTACCAAGCAGTGCATCTACTAAATTCGCTTCATCTCTTAAAAACAATTTTCTGAAAGAGAATCTTATATCCTTATCACGAAATTTTAATGATAAAAATCAATGATTTGGAGGCGTTGTTGGCTTGTTTGTTTATTCATGGTGAAATGGCAAGACTCAAGGGACATTGTTGGCATTGCCACATGTCACAAATCTCGTTTACACTAATGCTCGAACAGTGAAAAAGTTATAATTTTATTAACGACTCTTAATGTCTGTCAATCACTAAGTTGTCATAGTTAAATGATGTGAAAATATCGTTTAACATACTTCAAACAAAAAACTAATGTTTCTTTTATGTCTTTAGTCTGATAAAATAACTGATTTTCTAAAATATTTTACTAATTGATAACCTACAGAGAAAATTGCAAAATATTATATAATTATAACAAATTTTTAACTGCGTACTTAATATCTACAAATATTATAAATTTTAATTCCGATATTTTACGGTGGATCTTAAAGTTATTTTAAATTGAGACTTATAATCTTTTACCGCCAAGCTTCATACAGCAAAATAGGTTTTTGTTGAATTCAAAATATTTCAATTCAAATAATCTTCGTTGCATATTCAATGCTAGAATTTCGGCCCAGTCTAGAACAAAAAGATAGGAAAAAATAAGGCAATAAGACCTGCCGAAATTAAAAGGAAAAACCTTAGACAGGCCGAACTTACTCATAGAAAGGCTCTAACTAGTATATTTTTAAAGCCCACATTTCCGCTTTTTTCGATGAATGGTCTGATCATATATCACAATCTCCAAAAAAATCTTGACTTAAAAAATAAGAGTTAGTGCCTTTCTTTATTAAGGTAACGATGTACAGGGTGTCTGATGGCAGATTTATATTTTCAAACTTAAATAAAAAACGTAATATTTATCAAAAAGTTTTATTAAGAACGATTTTATTTTTTTAAATAGTAAGTCATCTAGATGTTAAAAACACTGTTTAGAACGGAGCCTTGTGTCCTGCACTTCACGCTGCAGTAAACTTGATTCATTTGAGCTAATTTCTTGACGAATATTTTCCTTAAAGCCACAAAAGTTTGTGGATTGGCATTATAAACTCTCTCTTCGAGGTAGCCCCATAAAAAAAATCCATGGGAGGTAGATCGGCAGACCTTAGTGGCTATGAGATGCCCCCAAGGCGACTGATCAGTTTTTGGGGAAATTTTTTCAAAGCAAATTTATCAAACCTTTGGCTGTGTGTGCAGTCGCCCCATCCCGTTGAAACCACGTGTGTGAAGATACCATGGATGAGCTGGCAGGTTTGGCAAAAAAAATTCTGTAATCGTGGGTCGATAATTTTTACCGTTGACATTCGTCGCCTGGCCTCGAGAATTTTCAAAAAAAAAAAATAGTACAATTATCTCATGCGTGAATGAGGCACACCAAACAGTTACCCTGGGGCAATTCAATGGTTTTTAATGTTTCAATCAAGGGTTGCGGGTTCTTGGAGACCAGTAAGGGATATATTTTTCATGTTGACTTAGCCGTTTAAGTTAAAATCAGCCTCATCGCTCCAAAAAAAATGGAATTTACAGTAAAAAATGCTCCAACACCGTTTTACAAAAATTTTTACGAAAATCAAAGTGATTTTCTTTGAGTTCTTGGACGATTTTAATTTTAAAAGAATGGAACTTTAGATCCTTTTTTAAAGTTTCATAAATAGTCGCCTTTGGAAGTCTTAGTAGGAAAGTTGCTGATTTTCAAGTAAACAGCTTTCAACCAGTTCAATGTTTGCTGGAGTCTTTGAAGATCGTCTGGGCCCTGACCTTGGGATATTCATAGCCAAAGCAGTTGCACGGAATCTCAGCACCCACGAACTTTGAACAAAATTGTTGACGAGCATATATTACTTTTTGAAATAATCGTGTATCTAACCGATACCTCAAAGAGAGGGTTTATAATGACAATCCGCAAACTCTTGTGACTTTAAGGAAAATATTCGTCAAGAAATCAGCTCAATTGAATCGAGTTTACTGCAGCGTGTGGCGTTTTGAACAAACAGTGTGTTGCAACTCAAAGGAAGACATCTTTAAAAAATAAAATCCGCATTTCCAATCTTTAGTTCAATGCCCTTAATAAAACTTTATGTCAATTATTACGTTTTTTATTTGAGTTTGAAAATAGAAGAAATAGAAACCAGACACCCTGTATTATCAAATGACTTGGCCTCACTCACGTTTTTCTCATCAAAATAAAACCACTTATTAGAAGAAGTTTGACATATAAGCGTTTCAGAGGGTTTGCTCTGTAGTTCTATTTAAAAAATGGTCAAATTTGTATGCTCTAACACATAAGGATATTATACAATAATATTATTAGTTTTAAATAAGAATGTGGTAATAAAGTAACAAACAAAAATGGTAGTTTTAAATTGGCAGGTGTTTTGCCTTTTTTTAACTTAATTTTTTTCTGCAAAAAAAGCTGACTTTTTGTTATGAGTGTTTTCCGAAAAAAAATCTTTAGACTTAAAGATACATATTTTTGTGTTTTTTTTTTACTTTTCTAAACATAAACATGTGTTTGTCTACATATTATATGGGGGAATTCTTTAATTTTTGTAGTTCTACTTACATACGTGTTTGTTTTTTTACTATTTAAAAAAGGAATAACAAAAACAAAATTCTAAAATAAAAATTTCGCTTTCGCTGATTTTACGTCTTCACCAAATGTTGTTTTTTTTTTTGTATGTCAAGTCTGTATTAAAGATCCGCATCTGAAGGAAAAAGAAGACGGCAACGACACATGTACACACATATGCATCATTATATCACATATGTATGTATGTATTAATGTGAGTATGAGGAAATTAATGTGAGAGAATGTGTGTTCATGTGTTAAAGTATAGAAATAGAAGTGGTTATAAAAATAATATAAAGCGGTTCCTCTTATTTTATTCCTTTTTTACTTCCTTTTACTTTTTCCTTTTTTCTCTTCTTTGTGCCATTTTTACTTTGTAATTCGCAATTTTTTTCATTGATATTTTTATTTTATTTTTTCGGTACAATTCTACCGGTTTTTCTATACATTTCAATTATTGTTGCTGTTGTTGTTCCTTTTTTTGACAACGTCAAGTGTTATATGTTTTTTATTTGACTCTCCGTTGTTGCTCTTATTTTTTTTATTCTTGCTTTTATGGCTCGCCGTCGTCGTCGTCGTTAACCATATCACAAATATTGACGGCAACGGTTTTAATATGTTGTTATATTCCTCCTTATTCCTGATTTTCTTTTTTTTTTCGCTTTAAACGTAAATATTATAGAAAACATTAACATAATAAAAGTATGTAATAGGAATTTCCTTTTTGGTCTGCATTTTGAGTTTTATGTCTACTTTTTTTGTTGTTGTTTATATTTCCTCTAATTCCAGTTTTACTGTTTTTCCCACTAAATGCGGGTTTATTGTTTGTTTTTGTTTTGTTTTTATTACAACATATTCAAGTTCACATTTTATTGTGATCATTTCTATAGAAAGGTCCTGTTCAAAGTTGTTGTGGCATTTTCATTGTTTTTTTTCTTGTTCATGTGGATCTTGTGGTGCTTCATCTTTTCCAGTTGGAATATTTGTGATTTAATATAATTTTGACCACAATTCATCAGCTTGGATTGCTGCTTTGTAAAAGGTTTCCTTTGTTTATGCGCCAAAACAATAAAAAAAAAACGTCGAATCAGAAAACGGTACAGAAGGAAGTATTTTTAATCTTTAGCATCATTTAATAAAAGTTATTTTTTTCCAAAACTAAAAAGCTAAATTTAAATTCGCTTGACACAAATAAATACATTTACTCCTTTAATTCTGTGGGAAGCATTAAGGCTCAAAAATTGAATTCCAGTATAATCTATCCAACACGATATTTTACTTGTTCCAATTGCGGCTTAGGTGTCAAATTTATAATCGGTTTGCCGCCTCTAAGTATGTGATAAGCGTCCTCTACGACGGCTGCCCTGCGGGTTCGGTTCTTTTGCTTGCCTAGTTATGTCATTAATAGGGTTTCTCAGTGTGGCCTTTTCATTTCCACTTTCACTTTTGAATTTCAACATGGATTGGTTGTTGCCTGAGTACTTGAAGAGACCACAGTGCATTGTTTCCAAATGTCCTGGCCCAGTATATCCATAGGACTTTACGTAAACATTTTCAATAAATACTCGGAAAGCTTGGATGTCACGTGATGTAGCAACCCAAGATTAGCAACCTTACAAAAGAATGGGTTTAATATTCGAGTTAAAGAGATACTGCTTTGTCTTTTTTGAAATCAAGCTTGGCACTCCCTTACAGGATTAAGTAGGCCAAATGCTCGTTTGTCCTTTTTTTATTCAGATTATTATACACGCCTTTTAGCCATCAATGTTATCGATAATGCTTCGTAGGTAGCAAAACGAATCAACATCGTTGAGCGCCGTATTCCTTATGTGAAGACTCCATAATTTAGGGTTTCTTAATGTTAAACTTTAGATCTACGCATCACGCTGCTTATTTTAGTGACACCAGTTTAGCTTGTATATTGGTAAAATTATGTGCAAGGACGCATATGTCATGTTATGCTCCTTCTGTGCTTATTGGCTCTTTATATCACTTGATCCAGGACACAGTTAAGCAAAAATGGCGATACTGTCACTTAATTGATTTAAATGCATCACAAGGTACGTGGCATTGGATACACATAAGAAATATTGGGGCATATTTATAAATAATTTTTTCCTGGGTACGCCTTTACAAGTCAGGGTATCCCATATGACAATCAGATTGGGTGTTCAATGCCCTCTAAAAATTATTTAATGCCAAGTAACGTGATCTAAGCAGGATTTGTAGGGACGGAATCCAGCTTGTTCTTTTCCCTGATACCGGACAGGGTTGCATCTGATATTAATTTATTTAGGATGTGAGCAATTACTTTACCGACCCTGCTGGGAGGTGTAATGCCACCCTAGTTTTTTTTGATTCGATAGTTTCCCTTTTTGGAAATACTCACTATTAAGCCGTTGGCTTCAAGACTCTTACCTCTTAACTAGGGTGGAATTTTATCAAGTCCCTGAGGTTTGGTATTTTTTTCCATTTCCGCTTGTCTCTTCTTTGATCTTGGTATATTGTCTTGTTTTTGCGTACTTTACAAGCGTTAAGTGACATCTTAGCTTCCTTCCTCTTAATTACAAGCTTAAAAAAAACTAACCGAGCAATGGATTTCCATTGGCAAAAATTATACAGAGTTATTGAAAAAATGAAATGGCTGACAAATTAGCAAAGCATGCCATGACAAGTTGACATTTACCTTCCTTTTTTTATTTAATTTTTTTGAAATTTTTTTCCATCGGTTTTTTAATATGAATTGTAATTTCTAAAATGTCTAGCAGTTAGCTGATTGTCCCTTTGTCAGCTTTATATGCATGGCTGACATACAAATGTTTGTTTTTTTTTAAAGCTGGCTGTCAATTATACTTTGTACCCACCTCATCAACACAATTTGTTTGTGGGGTTGCTAGACTACCCTGTGCCGTCATCTCATCATCATCTCTGTTGTTTATTAAACACTGCCATACATTAATTCTGAATATGAAGATATTTTACATACCTTTAAACAGTTTGCATATTTATGTTCAGCTATAAACAATCATACATACAATCAGCCTGAATATAGAACATAAGTACAGTCACTTACATTTAAATTCGGGCAGAGGCATGATAAAACTTCTAGTCACAATATGTATGTGCTAATGAAAGAATATACGTTTTTTTTATTTTTTTATTTCAGAACAAATCTCTCTTATTTAAAAATAACAAAAACAATTTATTAAAAATACTCTTATGAAATTAACACAAAGGTAAACTTAAATAAGGACACTTCAGTCTCACGTTTTATGTCGGGTACTACATAAAAAGGCAACAATATTTAAATACAACAAGTTATTACTTTGTTGTGCCAGCAGCTTGTAATTGGCTCGGCATCGATTTTGCAAAATCAGGGCTTATATTATTTCCGTTCTTAAGAGCAGAGCAATTTAAAAGAAATTAATTGAAGTACACTGCTTGTCCTAAATCCAGCCACCTAAGACAGAAGAGAGATCTTTTCTCAGTTTTTTATTCACATCCAGCCACCTAAGACAGAAGAGAGATCTTTTCTCAGTTTTTTATTCACATCCTACAGTTTATAACGGAACTTGGAATTTATTTTTTTTGTTGTTTGTAAACAGTAGTTTTTGTGACAAAATAATTAGTTTTTCCTTTTATCACAAGATTAGTATTATTGCTAGAGGATTTTGTCATGTGTCTGCCCGACTTTAAATGTGAGTTACTGTAAGTATGTATATACCCTGCAGGAAATGTCAATAGTGAATCACTAGAAATTCACTATTGACATTGTCACCAGTACTACTGACAAGCTATACCCCAGGCAATGCGTTTTGCTATAGACATTTAACATTGGAGTGTCATTGAAAATCCACTACTGACATTGGTACTATTGACAAGGTACTTCCGTTGGAGTCATATGTAGCCATTGGAACCAGTGATTTACTAGTACCTTTTAGCAATTTTAGTCTACAGTACTACTAATTAGCTATACCACTGGCAATATGTTCTTGCAATAGACATTTAACATGCGTCTGCCATTAAAAATATGTATGAATTGTGTATATAAATCACTTTTATGGCACAACTGAAAAAATAAACAATTAAAAAAGATCATTATGTCACTGATACATTTTTGCGTTAAACGGCGAAATGAAGCGTTAATTTGCAGTTGGCAGTTTTCTTTTCTTTTTATCAAACATTAATACAAAACTGTAGACGTATTGTTGACAATGTCGCCAAAAAGGCACCATAATAGTCGACAAAAGCGTTGACATGGGGACACTTGTCCCCAGGTTTCCTTCAGGGTATGTATGCGTGCAAATACACATGTATGTACGAAAGTGTGCAATACAGAAATTATTTCTCACAACTACCTTCACACGTATTCACTTGGTCGTGTGATAAGGACTTCCCCTACGCCTCTATCCTTTGCAAAAGAAATTTCATATGCAAATCAGAGCTGGAATATCTGATTGTGCAAACAGTAGAAGAAAAGAGAGAGGTGTACCTGTACAAAGAAATATTACTGTAATGCATTTTTTAATACAGTTCTTCCAGAATTTTTTCGTTAAGTATTTTGCCATAAATTCATTCTTACCTTAAATTATACTATAAACTTTGGTTGTAAACGCCGTATGACACTTAGCACCCTACCAATCTAATTCATATATTCAAACGTATTATAATTGTTCATAGAGCGGTAACCATCTCCATTGACCGTATCACGAGCTCGGGCCTTACGTCAAAATACGCAAACGGTGCATAATTCCTAATGAAATCTTTGGTGGTGGATTGGTCCCCATATGCATTAAGGTTAAGGTCATTGCAGAACACAATTTTTCGCCAACTGCTTAAGATCTTATTAGAGAATTCGAATCGAATTTCTACTCGATAGCTGGAATTGTCAATGCGTTTAATGTAGGAATTCTAATAAGAACTGTTTTATTTCCATTTGAATCGAATGCCGTAATTTGCCCCTTGGCTTGCAAGCCCAAAAAAATATAATCGACTGTACGAATAGTCGAAAGCCAATATGGGCAATAAGCACCCCAATTCCAGCGGTAAAATACCACGTTAAATTTGAATCGAAATTTTACTGGATCCATTGAGTTGTCAGTATTTTTGGTTTAGGAATTCTAATAGTAATTTTACAATTTCGATACGAATCGAATTGCCTAAAATTTTCCCTTAATTCCGGCTTAAATCGAAATTTGTTTCCTTCTTCTTTACTGAGAAATAGGTTGTCCCCACTTTTTTTTGCAATTGAACCCAAGATTTCAGAATCCACGGAGAAATAAAAAATAGAATATTAAATAAGAAGAATATATTTAACCAAACTACTCCCGAACATTATGATGTTAATCGAAAGATAAATTAAAGATTAAAGCTTTAAAATTTGCAGGCAATTTACCTGAGGAACCCAAAACCTCTAGTTAAAGAGTCGAAAGAATTTGCTCACACTACACTGGGAAATAGCGAAACAGTTGGCAAAATAAAAATTCCAGTTGAGGATAGAACTAGGAAAATCCTGAATTTAATAAAACTTGAAGTGATTTAGGTGATGAGTGTCCAGGGGGCACTTAAACCTGAAAACACATTACCATGTGGGGAGAACATCGAATCGATCAAATGCCACTCTACAGCTCTAACACAGTCCAAAGTGCAATATTTTATTTTTGTTATTTTACTAGATATGGCAAGCTTAAAAAGGGTGAGATGGAAGATGTGTAGGAAATTCGTCCACATAACTGACCTTCTGTAAACTTCTCTCTTCCTAAATCTTAACTTGTTTGCTTCTTAATCGCAAGAAGCCCAGTGCGAAAAATGGGCCGACATCTGTCAGATATCTGACAGAAACATCAACAAAATTTAACAAATTCTGGACGATTTCTGTTAGACTTCTAACCACAAAACATATAATAAAGTCTGATTGGCTTGTCGTGGGAATTTCGCAGCCGAGATGTTAGTAACAGAGCTCTAATAGAAATATGCCAGAAATCGAAAAAAATCGAATGAAAATCCCTTAATATATGCTATTTAAATTAATTTTTAAATTATATAGCGAAGACAAAAACCAAAACTAATCTCAAAGAAATAAAAACCACAGACACATATCTGTAAGAAACCGATCAGAAGTCTAACAGACACGTCAAACCTTAAAATTCTCAGACATGTCTGAAAAAAATCTTAAAGTTATTCTTACAATTAAAATTCGAAATTGAAAGATTCCTATTAGAACTCCTATATTAAAATCATTGACAACTCTATCGATAAAGTGAAATTTCGATTCAAATCGAATGAGACGATTTGGCCTCAGATTTTTGTGTGACTATGGTGAATTAACAATGACGATTTTGCTGGCTGGTAGCGCACAATAAGCCGATCATTGGCCTAAGTGCATGTCCTGCCAGACTTAAAACCTTTCTTTTTACCTGCTTTCCTACGTGCTTTTTGCATATTATTTGGTTAGGAGTGTATAATCGTTAGCATACGTTTACTTGACTGAAATGTTTAAAACAATATTCGAGTATTTAATTTATTTATAAATGATCTTTTGGTAATTAAAAAAAAAACAATTTAATCCCATGCCTGGTTATCAGATAGTTTTTTATTTAAACCTTTTATTATTATTAATACATGTCTTAAATACATACATATATGCATATTTTTTCTTTGCTCAAGGATTTTTAATTTTTGTTTGTGGCAAATATTTCTCTCACATGCAATTTTTTTCGCTGAGTTTGCTGTGAGAGCATTAAGGGATTTTTTTTATTCAACTTGGGATTTTTTCGCCGATTTTTATATTTTTGCCAGTGTTGCCACCAATGAAATGTTAAATTACACATGGATCAACCCAAAATTACACATGAAATTACGAATTACACATGCTTTTTTTTTAAGCGGTTTTTGTCCTAAATTTAATAACCCAGCAAAAGCTTGCTTTAAAACTAGTTAAAATAAAAAAACTCTTACTCATTAGCATTCTAACACATTATTTTAACATAGAGATGATATTGGAGGCAGGTACTTACCATGCTCGCTTACAAAGAGGGAGGTAAATAAGCTATTACTTTATTGGCATTATAATAACCTTCTCCTGTAGCCCTCAGTTACTCTTTGTTGCTTTAAACTGTTTTTCTGTGATGTTTTGGTTAAAGCTGGCTTAAAATATTAAGTTAGAATATGTTAAGAAATTGTCAAACTGAAACTATAAGCCTAAATTTTAGATAAGAAATAACTCATTATCTAACAACTGCTTAGTTATACAGACGGCATGTAAAAATAAAGTAAATAAAGTAAAAATAAAAGTAAGAAATTTGTAATGACTAATTACTTAAAAATTTTTGTTGGAAACATATACTTTTTTGTGTAAGAAAATAATGATTTACATTTTTTTAAATTTTATACCCTTCACATAGTGATAAGGGTATATATGAGTTTGTCATTCCATTTTTAATTTTTACAATATTAATTTTAGACCCCATTAAGTATAAATATTTTGGATTCTTATAGATAGGTAAGTCGATAAAGCCATGTCTGTCCATCTGTGTGTCTTTAAAAATCATGTTTTCAAACCTTAAAAAAGTCGCTCAGAAAATAATCAGAAATATACCTGATTTAATCGCTATTTAAAATCAGCAAAATCTGTTTACTATTGACCAAGATGAAAGCGAAACTCTGAAATAACCACAAAGCTTAGCACGGATACTTTTAAGATAGAGACCTAAATTAGGGAAAAATTTTTCATGTAGAAGCACAAATTTTGGGAAGTATTTTATCTAATGACAGCTATAGAAGTCAAGTGTTCTACAACAAGTAATTTTGAAAAACAAATTTTTCTGATTAGAGCAAGGACAGGAGCAACCGCCATTCAAATTAACAGTTCTTGTAAAATTTTTGATACGCTATTTCGGAAACTATAGCATCTATCGACTTCAAATGTTCCACAATAAGTAACTGGACAATAATGCATACTCTTTGAAAAAAATGCGAATGAACAACTTTACTTAAACTTTTAATACGAAATAAGTTGAAAACTGCTGGCCTTAAGCCTTCTACATGGTATTTTTATTATAGATATAAACGTTGTTATTTTCTAAAGTTTACTATTTTTAAAGCTAGAATAGCTATCCACTTTTATTATAATATTTGCATTACCAAATAACTCTGTCAGACCAGATGGCTATAAAAAGATCAATGTGAAGGGCATATTAGATTCGGCAAAGCCGATTATAGCGGTCTTACTTGTTTTTAAATACAAGTATAAACAACTTTTTTTATATATAAAAAAGTAATAATTATCAAAAATGATAAAATTTTAAATTACACATGAATTACACATGCAGCCAATTACACATGGGCTACACATGAAAGGAAAAATTACACATGAAATGTGTAATTACACCTAAGGTGGCAACACTGATTTTTGCTGTTTGTACGTATTCATGCATACATACATTGTTGTGTATTTTGTGGTTTTTTCTCAATTCAT
This sequence comes from Melanophora roralis, assembly GCA_963583895.1. NCBI lineage: Eukaryota > Metazoa > Arthropoda > Insecta > Diptera > Rhinophoridae > Melanophora > Melanophora roralis. The sequence goes on from OY757191.1 coordinate 76,563,774, forward strand.
TTTATTCTTAATATGTTTTTCTGTTGCTGCTACTGCTGCTGTTTTTTCTTTTTTGCCATATTCCTTTTATTATGTGAACGTAAGTTTTTTCTTGGTATGATTTTTTTCAGGTTGCTGTAATGTTTATACATAAGTATGTATTTATGAAGGTTTTTCTTCTTTGTGAGAGAATGTACCTTAAGTACATATATACATACATATATTGACATTCTCACATAATCACCAACAAACACAACATTATCATTATTATTATTTTAACGTTTTTCATCAAACGTCACACATGTGTTGTTGTTGAGAATTTTTATAGCTCAAAATAACCTGTTTCGAATTTATTTGGCTTGTTTTTATTTAAGAAAAAATTATCCTTTTTTACGTATTTAAAAAAAAAATTATTCTTAAAAAACCGGTTTTTGTGCGGGTAATTTAAAAGTTTTACATAAAATGTTTTTTACTAATTTAAATATATTTAATTTTACTAAATTTAGTGCATAAATTAAAAAGAAAAGCAAAAATATTTTAGTGTTGAAAAAAATTTACCTGAGAAAAAAACTATTTTGCTACGACGTAGTCAGTCCTTCGCGCTACTGCAATTTGTGTTTGTCAATCTATTTTTCCTGTCTCAACGATCTCTGTAGTCTTAACTAACTTTGGCCTGGTGTTTTCAACGTTGCCGCATCGTGTTGTTTGACTTATCAATTAAATCGTCTTCGTTACACACCACAATAATATGAAATTAAGGTATGTCCTTTGGTCATAAGTTATTTATCCTTTATATTTATTTGTTTATTTAATTAAGGTTATAACAATTATTTAGTAATATTCTAATTTCTTAATATTTAGTTTTATGATTATTAGTTCACATTAGTTACTCTACATATCTACTATTTTAAGACACACCCAGTTATTTCAATCGTATCTAAATAAATTAAAAACAAAAAAATCGAATAAAACCAAACCCCCCCAAAAAATATCGTTATTTCTTTGTGATTATTTATTACAATCAAGCTCACACTATTCAAGAATATTTTCCCAGTGTAAATGTGTACTTTTGCATGTTTATACATATGCATACATGTGTGTGTGTGTGTACCAAGAATTCCTATAAATATTTCTTGGCAGAAAAAAGAATCTTTGCAGTAAGAAACAAAATTAAGAAACAAAAAAAAAATTTAAATAAAACATTAAATACTTATAGAGACCCAAAAAACCAATCAATATTAATGCTTTCACGAAAGTTTTTTTTTTTTGTAATGTAAATATCATTTCAAGACGAATGAAACCCAATGGGACCAACTATTTTTTTTGCAATACATGAATGGACTTTCAAGGGGCATTTGCATGGAGTTGGAAATTTGTTGGAATGCTCTTTTGGAGCAGTCTGAGCAATCAAGTGGAGTACACGGGGGCTTTTTGTGCCTCAAAACATCTCTGTTTTAATTCTTGTCGCGCTAGTACCTTGGCTGCGAAAAGGCAGTGATCTCAAGCTACATATTAGCTTGAAAAGTGTCACCCATCTACAACGACGTGCTCGACTTAATTCAACGTTTTTGGGCATCGATCATGCACCTCTTCTGTTTTAAATAAAAAGCATTCTTGATGTTTTCGTCTTTCTTCTCCGTCGGGGCATGGCTACAGTTTAGGCTAATTCAAAATTTATTTGCCTTGAGGCGGATTGAAGCCTTAAGTTTCACTAGAGTGAAACGAAAGGCCAGATGGCGAATTCTTCTGCTTAAAAAAAAATCCGTTAATGACTGGTTGGATGACAACTGGTAACATCGTGCTTTTTCCATCAAGGGCAGATCAGTTTATCATTATCCTTAAATCGTTTGCATTGATCGTCAGCATTAGGGGGGGAGGGCTGTCTTTCCTTTTTTTTTGTTTTTCATGATTTTAGTTACTAAAACTGCAAAATTTTCAAGTACGATTCGTACTTAGGTTTTCTTAAATCAAGTCTAGTCGGATTTATAAAAAAATTAAGCAGAAAAAAACGTTTTGTTTTGTATATATTATTACGCGCGGTAGTTTTGCCGTTCAAAGAGTCCCAGGTACAAATCCCAGCTACAAGAGGCACAGAAAAAAAATTCAAATAATAAATATGTATAAAATATAAAACTCTTTTTTTTTAATAAAGCTCCGAAGTTAAATTTTTTTTTAATTTTTGGATTACTCCCTTTTACGCTTAAATTAATCTTTTTAAGCCTAAATCAAATTTAAATTAATCATTTTTTGGCTTAAACACTGTATTTTTATTAAAGGAGAAAAGGTTAAAACAATAAAATTTTTTTCAAGTTTCGCACTAATTTTCTGCGCTTTGTCTAGTTTAATTAATTTTTTTTTTTCAAGTTGAACTAATTTTTCTAATAAAATATTTAATATAAAATTGGTTTCTTTTCTTTATTTTCAGGTAAGCATAACTTGAAAAGTGCAATCAGAAAAACAACTTTTTCAAACGTAAGTTATTTTTAAATGTTAAGTAGTTCTTATCTTCCGATTACATATTTCGTATCAAACGTTTTTGTTGGGATACTTAAGTTTAGCAACTTTTTACTAAACTTATTTTTAAATGCTCTGCAGGGTTTAATAAAGAAGTTTTTAAACAAATTTTTTTTGTTGGTTTTTAAAAAAATAAACATGGAAAAAAATTATATTTTTGGAAATGGTGTTCTCTAGTCTTTAAAAAAAAAATCAGACTCAAACACAACCTAGATCAGCCATAGGTAACCTATACTATATACATTTGCAATGGCATTTGTGCTGTTGAGGTTCTCTTAAAAACCTTACTCTTATTGTTCATTTTACATTGATGTTACTGTAATTTTAACAATAAGACTTGTTAATATTTTTAAATTCTTCGTGTGTGTGCACACTAGGCTTGCCAGATTTAATTTGCCCAAAAGCTTGATATTGACGAAAAAAAATTGATTTTGAAAAAAAAACTTGACAATTAAAAGCATTTATGCTATTGTTTCTTTATTTTATTTTTAATAATTTTTTTCTAAAATATTATTAGAGCAAAAACAAAAATATCATAAAAAGTAAAAAATAACAGAAACAATTAAAAAAACAACATTAAAATTCAGTACTTGTTTCGTAAAAAAATGGAATTCAGTCCTTATAAATTTTAAAGAAAACTTAGAGGAGTTACTTAAAAATATAAATAAAGATACTACTTATATTGCCACATATTCTCTACCATCGTGTGTTTAGAAAAATGTAAAAAAAAATTTTCAATCCTCATTAAAATTTATTCTTATTAATTGCTCGGTTTTCATAAGGTTATATTCCTGTCTTTTGTATATAAGTAGATTATTTAGAATACTAAATGCTTTTTCACAAAAGGTAAAATATCGTAAACTTCTCGAAGAACACAGTAATCAATATTATTTGAAATACCTACTACTGCGAAAGCTCCAGCAGCTTATTCCAAGTCAGAAGGGATTTTTTATATTTAAACAGGAAATTTAAAACTTGTAAAAAAACTTGATATTTATAACTTTTCACTTGACACTTGACACGCATTAAAAAACTTGACAATCAGGCCAAATCAGGCCCGTCTGGCAACCCTAGTGCACACGTACGTAAGTTAAGAGAAAACATCAAGGCGCCCAGCTTTTGCCAATAGCGGATTTTTATGTGCACTAATATATACTTATGTTTGTAAATACATATTTGTAAATGGGTTATAAAAAAGGTGCAGTATTATTCTCTTCACAATATTTCGGCCCCAATATATGTGATATTGTTAATATACATATATTATATTTATTTATTTCCATACGTTTGTAGTGGTGGTCGCCGGCTCTAGTGTCAAATTTTTTCTCATCGATCTTTTTTTTTAATTTTTTTCTTTACTTAATTTGTAATTCTTAATTTATGTCCTTATTCCAATTGACAGCTGCTTGGAAGCTCATATGCATAGCATACTTTAAGGCTGTAATAGATGCGTATCCATGCTGTTACACATATGGACACATACACACACACACACACACACACACACACACACACACACACACATACGATTATGGATACTTGCAAAGGCCCATCAGAAATTTACATACACATTCAAACATTCTATATGTTATTTTTTTTGCGTATGAAGTTGCAATAATTACTTTTTTTCATTCAGTTTATTTAATTCTTTATATTTTTTCATATAATTTTTTTTTTTTCGTCCTTTCTTGGTGTCTTTGCGTCATTCTTATGTACAAATACATATATAGGCCGACATTTGCACGTAAACAGTACCGCGAATATTAAAAGCATTAAATTATTTGATAAATTATAAAACTGGTAAAACTTCTAATAATATTTCAATAGTATTTTTTTTTTGAAAGATTTTGACAATTTTTTAAAAAATATAATTAAGATATGAATCTTAGCTTTCTAATTGTAAAAAGTTAAATACTTTGTAGATTATGTTTTTGTAAAAGTGGAGAATTTATTGCCAAATATGAATTATTTTTTTTTTAAATTGAATTTAAAAATAATCCAACAAAATTAATTTTTGAATTTAAATTAAATTTTATATTATTTGAGAGTTGTAAAGTACAATTGTTCCGTTTAGAAATAAAATATATTACTTCATTCATATCGCAGCCTCACAGTACCTCATTCGAACGGACCAATTTTTGAGCTTTTTTTTCGAGAGTATGGGTTTGTATATCCGCAATAGCATCACGAATGTTGTTCTTTAAACGCTCAATTGTCTCTGGTCTGCCGACTTTGAACTTTTCTCTAACGGCGCCTCACAAAAAAAAGTGGCTTCTTGGCAGCCAATTCGGCTTATTTAACGGCCATCAAACGTTGTACGCAATAAAACGATTGTGGCATAAGATGTGTGGCGAGTTGCACCATCCTGTGGAAATCTAATATCGTTCACATCAATACCATTAAGAGTGGGGGGAAAAATCGATTATCATGGTGCGATAGGTGTTCCCATTGACCGTAATGGTTGCGACGTTCTCATTTTTGAAGAAATATGGGCCAATGGTGCCTACAAACCGCACCAAAAAGTCACTTGTAATTCTGTAGGACCAAAACAATTTTTCTTAGCGTACGTACCAAGATAAAATTGAGCTTCACCCGAAAAAATTATATATATTTTTTTTTTGCAAAATCTATATTGTTTTAGAAATAAATTTCCAATAAATCCCAACGATGCTCAATCGTAAGTCGTTGGGGGAAGTTTAGTTCCTTTCTTCCTCTGTAAATGTGCGTCTGGCGGGTTAATAATAATATGCAGGGTTTTAAATGGTAATTTCGTTATTCGAAAAAAATTTTTTCCCACTTAAAAATTTTTTTTTTGCATATTTTAAGGATGAAGTGTTTTCTAAAAATTCGCCTATATTTAAGGCAATATTAATTGCATTTCTTGCACCGTAAATATTTACAGTGTTTTAAGTGCCCCGAAAAACATCTGATAGTTTTATTGTTTATACGTACATATATTATTATAAAGAAGGAAAAAGCGGGATTTTTAAAAATTTTAACTTTGTCCTTAAAATATGCAATATTTTTTTAAAGTGCAAAAAATGTTAACTTCTTTCGAGAAACAAAAACATCATAAGTTAAGCAAATCTATTTGTGTATTAAACGATAAGCGTAATTACAATTGCCTACTCTTCAAGTTTACATGAACGCACAACATGTAGCATAACTTAGGGAGTTACATATGATGTGATATAACTAAGATTGTATCCATAAACGAAAAATGTGAAAATCTATTAATAACTAATACATTGCATATGTATGTATGTACATATGTTCATACATACAAATTCATATAAACATTTTGTATGATATAACGTTTCATTTACAATTATTTGATAGGAAAACTACCGCAACTTTTTGCATATTTTTTTTCAATGCAATTTTCTTGTCTAAATTAGAAACAAATCATCTAATACTTTTTAACTCCTTTGTTTACTGCGATTACATTTTTGTGTTTATTCTTTAAATGCAAAATTTGCAATATTTTCTATGAGTAAATGTGTTCTTGCAGTATTTGGTTTTTTATGGTTAAACAATTTTTTTGCGGTCGAAAGAACAAATTTTTTTATCTGTCAGCATTTTCCTTTTGTTTTTTTTTCTTGCTTTTTAAAAATAGTTTTTTAATTGCAATTTTTTTCTCTTTCAAATAGTTTTACTATTTATGTAAAGTGTAATTAAATAAATATTACTATTGTACAACCAGCCTCAAAGTATGCTTAACATTTTGATGTTGGTAAATTTGCGCCGGATGATTTAAACTGGTCATAATGAAGAAAAGTAAAAATATTAAGGCGTTCAATGGAGTCCAAATAATAAAAGAATTGGAATTTAAATTGTTGGGAAAGATTTAAAACTTTATATTTTTTTTTTAATTGGAAAATTAATTTTAGTTAAACTTAAAACCATTCCTTAAAAATTTAACCATTAGGGCCGTATTTCATATTACCGCAGTAGAATTCTGTTTATTTTCAGCCGTTTTTGTGCGGTATGGTATGGGTTGGAAGTCGCTTTCGACTTGTGTGTTTGATATATGGTCATAGAGATCAATTTCAAAAGGGCACCGGCAAAAATCCCTAAAATGGATTGTTGGTTGGATGCAAAAGTCAGTATGTCAGGCAGATATACTAAATTTATTCCTTCCTTCTATTTCCACCCCTTCTATCTGCCTACCCCGTTAACATAAAGGGGCCGAATTAAGCAGACTTTTAACGCCTGCATGTTCTACCTTACCTTACCAGATCTTCAGAAAAAGTCTTGATTAATAAAGGATGAAAGACGGACCCTTGCTGCGCTTATAAATTTCTTCAACAACAGACAATCGCCAAGAAGATCGTCTGCATTGTCTCGGCCCTCGAAACTATTAAGGCAAGATTACAACATGGGTCTTGATCTTAAGTGGAGGAACAGAAGTGACTGTAGCGTAACTTGGCCTAAATAGCCAGGCCTGAGCTCAGCGGGCACTAGGTTACTGATAAACTTGGGATGGTTAGGTTTTAGGATCAGGATTGCTAGGGCTAAGACAAGTAAAGAGATTCGATACGCTTCACATTGTTTTGGAATGTGTGTCACTACCTGAGTTTACGGAACCATAGAGTCAACCACTTGACTCTCTTTTGGTAAAAGATTTTACAAAGAATCAAGTGATGTTTCACAGTGGTAACCAAAAACATCATAAGTTTTATCATAGGGACCAGGTATCTGGGAAATAGGCAACTGAAAGGGGGGAGTTTCACATGGGTGCTTAGTTGTTTTCTTTTTCGGTTTTAAAAGTCTAGGTACAATTAAAAGATGTAAAAGAGGGCTTAAGAAAATGGAGGACTACCCGGGACGGACGGCAACCCTATCCTACCGCCTAAGACTTAAAAGTGCATTTGACGCAATCTTTTTTCTATCATTTGTTTTGCTTTATTTGCAAACGTTAAGGTTAACCTGGAACTGAGTGTCTTAAAACGACATTAAACAAACTTAAGTTCAAGTCCTCAAGTTTTTCAAAATTTTGGAACTACCTGAAACAATTTTATGAGAATCTTATGTTATTCAAATTAATTTAAAATTAATAACTTAATTTTTTTATTCTTTATTTTTGTTTTCTTTGAACTCTTTGCAATACCATCATAATTATTAAACGTTTTAACTCATTAAAAAAGATGAACCTTCAAAGAACTATAAAAAATAAGAAAATAACTAAATCTTTGAGACGGAAAATGTGGGAAAAATAAAATTTTTCTTAAAAGTATGTGTGTGAAAAAAAACATTGCAAAATTTGCGTTTTTTTCCAATGCAGCCATATAAAGAATCATTAGAGAATAATATATTGATTTCTTAGACCATTGAACAGAGAAAGAACAAAAAAAAAAGGAAAATTTTATTTTTTGGTCGTGTTAAGCGGGGGTTTTTTCACTTCGCATACATTCGCATAACAAGCATTGGTCAAGATTTAATTACAATTCTAGATGATGTTCTTTTAACCCTCTACGTTTTTTCTTCTTTCCTTTCTTTAATTACAAAAAACTGGAAAAAATGAATAAATGTGAAAAAAGGATTCCAAACAAAATTAAAAAAGGCGTTGCAAGCTAAAAGTAACATGAAAGGTTACTTTAACTCTTGTTTCCCAGAAACCGAGAGAAAATCATTTTTAATTTAAGAAAAGAATTTTCACAAACATTTGAAAGTAAATTTCTGTAAATACTTTTTTTTTTATATTCTAAGTGAATAAACTCTAGAAGTTAAAGTTAAAAAGGATATATTTAATGTTTCTATTAAAAACACCTCCTTTTGCTAAAATAATTTTTTGAACGTGGTAATCGTACATGCATGGGTGCCCCTGTAGGTCAGTGGTAAGTGCACGAGTCTACCAGTCAGGGGGTTGTGGGTTCGATTTCCACCAGAGACCCTGGTAAGTCTGCTTCATTCTCTAAATTTCTTCTTTCTTTCCGTCTCAACCTGTTCTATCTGCCTCTCCAGGTAACACAAAGGGACCGAATTAAGCGGACCCAAGTGAGCTGTATCCTTTCCTTCAGCGGCTGCCTGCTCTACCTAACCTTACCTAACCCAACCTTATTGTACATACATGCTTGTTTAGTACATGCTTAAGGCTCAACTTTACAATTACCTAATTTTCATTCATGCTTGAGTCGTGTATTTGGCACTATAGAGACCTGAAGATTACATGCATTGAAAGATTTTAAGATTTACTTGAGAAAATTAACATATTGTGATGAATGAATGAATTCACTTGTGCATTACCTTATGAAACACAAAGAAACTCTTTAGATTTTTTTAGAAAAGTATTTGAACATAATCGTTTCGTATAATACAGCTTCCTTTTAGTCGTTCGTTTCCGTTAGTTGTTTTTCTTTTAAACTTTTATTTTATAGTTATTCCCTATTTTGTTTTTGTTCCCTAAACTAACTGATTACAACAAGAATAAACTATTTAAAAGAAAAACAAAACTATCGCAATTTGCCCAGTTAAATCGGCATTAAAATTTTGTATCATAAAGGCTTATTATACTTATTTAGGGCTTATTTGACAATTATTCTATAGAAGTTTATTAGATAGGCCCAACAATTATTCTATAAAAATTTCTCAAAAATAACTCTGGAACCATTAACTAATTTTTATGAATAAGGACGTTAGTATTTAAAACATGAAACTGTATTGTATTGTATTTCCACTGAAGGTGTGCTGAGGGGGGTGCGGTTTTTTGAATGTATTTATTATTATTTTTTTTAAATATAAACAAATAATTTTTGATTTTTAGTTTGGCTTTAGTTCATATAATTTCTTTTTATTAGAAGAAATTATTATTTTCCGTTAATGTTGAAAGAAACTTTCAATTTGAAAAAGCTGATTTTTCTACCGCTACTAGCCGAGTAGAATGCATTTTCGAAAGCAGCTACGCCATTTCATCATCAGTACTCCTTGAACGGTAGTAGTGTATTTGGTTGTAAACATTAAAAACAATTAGTTCAACAATAGATAAAAATTAACATATAACTCACACATGGCACGGTGCAAAATGATCTTTAATAATTTCTGTCAATTTGTCGTGGACAAAAAAAGATATTAAAAAGTGATTACCCCTATTGTATGATATACAATAATAAAAAAAAAGCGTTTCGTTCCATCTGAGAGATGGATTGATGCTTGTCCGTTAGTCAAGTGTTGCCAAAGAGGCTTTTAATGGAAAAAAGCATAGTGTATATGAAAAGTAAACTTCGTCCTAACTTACAAAATAAAAAACAGAAGGAAAACACTGATACCGTATCCTTTTCTCTGTTACATGTAAGTTAAATAGGTGATGTTTACAACCATATACACTACTACCGTTCAAAGAGTACTGATGATGAAATTGCGTAGCTGCTTTCGAAAATGCATTCTACTCGGCTAGTAGCGGTAGAAAAATCAGCTTTTTCAAATTGAAAGTTTCTTTCAACATTAACGGAAAATAATAATTTCTTCTAATAAAAAGAAATTATATGAACTAAAGCCAAACTAAAAATCAAAAATTTGTATTATAAACAAATAAGATATCAGTTTTTTTGCACCAGTCCCTTGTCCTCTCACCCATACGAGCGTGCTGTTAGAATACACCGCCAACGAGTTTAAGTATGTCACACATTCGCGTACAAGTTGTGATGCACGAGCTTACATCGGCAATGACAATGCTACCACAGGAATGTTTTCTAGAGTGCAAACACAGAGAATCGCTCTTAAAAGAACTCTCTCGTTACTCGTCAACGAGCTTCTTACGGGACTTAAATTGCAGGGCCGCTTCAAAAACCGGATATTGTACGGTCATTTTCACTGGGAAATTTTTGAGCATGATTGGCCAAGGAAAGTGGGGCTGAATGTTAACTTCGATAAAACAAACCTGATTTTTTCACAAGTAGTTTTTAGGTTGGTCTATGGACCAATATCAATAAATTATTAAGGGACACACAAAGTACCTGGGAAAGAGTCAATATCGACCACACATTCCAATCTTACTTTACAAGAAACTCCTGTGATGGATTGTAATAGAGAACCAAGTTAACGACAGGCGCTTGAAGAGCGCGTAGAGACTTGCGGCGCTCAACGCAGGTGCTATATTGTCATGGCAAGATTATTTGAGGCAAAAAATGTAGCAGGCGGCTAATTGGTCTCAAAACTGAACTTCATTGGGAATTTAAACGAAAGTGTGAAGAGATACGGATTAGCCCAAACTTCAGTACAGAACTTACAACTTCTTTGAGGATAGATTCACGATTAATAGGGGAGAGGGATATTTGAAGCTGCGGTCTTCTGTCATGAACAGGGCATCAGGGAGTCCTGCAAACTGTGCGTCATGAAACTGGTGCTCCTCTTCAGCTCTAAAGTAGGGGTGAGGGCTAAGATGGCCAGAGCTACGAAAGCTTGGGTGGGGTGAGATGTCTTATGACCCAGTGCGACAAGGTTTCTTCTATCCCTGTGAAGAAGCAATCACAAACTCCTAGTTAAAATGATAACAGGTCACTGCTGGACAGGGGTTCAGTTCATTAATTACATTGAATTAGATTAACCAAACCCACAGATTATCGTTTCTCCTTGTATTGTTACACTTTTGACCTATAAAGTCAAGTGTTGTTTTTATGGCCAGCCAGGGATTTTTAACTTAATCTAACATCAGTAATGGACCTAACAATGGCTTGGCTGTCGGTGAAAATGCCGATATTCTAGCGAAATATCCTGGAGTACCATAAGCACTTGACGCTTTGCCATCGCTTAAAATTTAGCCTGAAGTACACTGCATTTTTTTGGGAAGTTTGAGCAAAGCTTGGACTCCTATATGTGCAATAAATATGGTTCAACCACTATCAGTTCTCCCCTAAGAGCTGTCTGTATAAAGTACCAGATCGACAGTTTACTCCTAAATATCGAATGAGATCTTTCTGCAGGAAAAAGATTCCGTTGTATGAATTGCAATAATACTTGCGTTACCGCATGTTCTGCGGCTCGAATCTTACAGATAATAAAGTATTATCGCGGTATTTGCTCACAACTTTTTCGCCATGAGTTGAGTAGGGCCTAAAAAGATCTTGTCTGAGCTAAACCTGTTGAGCCTGTTTTGAGAATCGCCACATTGCGCAAAAGGACGTTGGCCGTTAATATGACGACGATTTACGGAAAAGTCCATAGCCATCCACCAGGCTATAACTCCATAGAAGAAAATCAGTTTTTCAGGGTTGTAATGGAATCTGATAGCTGTAGAAATTGGATTTGAAAATGCCCTACAGATATTTCAAAGCTATAAATTTGAGTATCCTCTGGTTATTTCTAAGTTAGAATACTGGGTTTTATTCAAGTTCGAAACTTAAAATTAAAAAAGTCGTCGCACAAAAGTTTTTATAACTCGCTTTTAAATCCGATTCCGACAACTATCGGTTTTCATGACAACCCCGTTTATTACATTTTTAAAAAAACCGCCTGACGTTCCTGACGTTTATGCCTTCGCCATTCCCGCCTCTATGTTCTTCCATTCAAAAGAACTTCCAAATATTTTGTGCTATTTTACAGAGTTAGTAGCAATTCTATTAGTGCCGTTATTTGAGCTTTAAAAGCAACAATTCCTTGGTTCAATTTGGAATCAAAAAACCTTAAAAGAAATTATGTTGGAAAAACTTTTCAATTCAGTGCGATTATTCTCATTGTTATGGTGTAACCAATTAATTTTAAATAAAAAAAAAGCTTCATGCAAAAATCAAAAAAGCTTCAAAAAAGCTAAAAATTTTAGTAACATGTAAACAGAAAGCTTTGGTCAGAAGCTTGTTTATACCTGCTTACAACGAAAGATTTTGTTTTCGATTAAACATAGACTAAATTTAGTATAAATTACGGAAAAATTATTATTAACATAACTTTTAAACAAATGTTCTGATTTATTTTGAACTTAAAACATCCAAAGAGGTTAAGTTGAGCTCTGTAAATATAAATTTTGAAAAAGAAATATTGAGGTTTTAATGCAGTTACTGTAAATGTAATTTCATCACCTGAATTGTTTGCGTTTTTCGTTGTGTTAAAGTTATGTTCATATGTTTTTTTAATAATTTTGTATATATTAATGTTAACGATGAATTTTTATGATTTTAAGTTTACGTTTCCATAGCTTTATTACGTAACTACGTACAATATACTTGGACGAATTTAAATTTCTTCTTTAACACTATTTGCTGGACAATTGTTTATACATACTTTCAACAGCAACAAACAATTACATTTGGATTGTTTGGTATGGTTGTTTATATGACAGTGATATTGTACAAATGTATGTATGTGTATGTCAAGTGTATGTATGTGTATGTACGTGTTTGTCAGTGTATGATACCAAGTTTTTTTATGTACTTGTATTTCCAACTTAAAATCGCCTTTTCCAGCTGTAGTAAGATGTTTGGAGGTTTAGATTTTTTTAGAAGGTTTTTTTTGTGTATCTGTGTTATATACTACTCTAGAACATTCATTAACAACCACTATGATACCCTTTGTATCTATGCAAAAATTCTGAGTTTTTTCTTCATAAAATTTTTTCTGGGATTTTTCTCTTTTTTTTAAGTTTTTTTTTTCTTCTGTATTGTTTTTAAGCAAAATCTAATGAAGCCTTTCTGTTTTTTTATTTTCATTTTTTTTCTTTTTGCATAACTAAAGTATACTTTACATTACTGTAGATATGCATGTACATCTGTATGTGTGTATGTACTCCTTTTAAATTTTTTTTCTAGTATTTATTTCAATTTTTTTCATATTTATTTTCCTGCTGGCTTTGGTGTTGTCCGTTTATTTCTTTAGACATTTTTTTTATTTCTATGCTAATCCCGCCCTGTGTTTTGGGTGAATTAAATACTGATTTTTTTTCTTTGTTCGTTGTCCTTTTACCCAACACTAACGACAACTACGTTTCCTGCCACTTGATACAATACCTACCTATCCATGGCAATCATCCATAGAATCCTGTTCAACCCCCTCTCAAGTTTACTTGCAGTTTGTTAATCCTACACTTTACTCTTTCCTTTTTTAAGTCTTAGTGTAGTACACTTGATTGTTTGTAGGTCTGATTACCTCCTAGAAATTTTTTCCACACTTAGTCTTAGATCAGCCAGGCACCTTCGTTTTAATCTCTAACACCCTTCGACTCATCCATCTCCTTTTTTCGTTTGTGTTCGTTTTGCTACATTTTGTTCCCTTATCTGGGCTTTTAGCCTCTGTTTTTTTTCGATTTTTATTTTCTCTTCTGATGTCGAGTTTTACTTTTTTTCTTACTTTATTAACATTTTTTTCGTTTTGGTTGCATCTCTATTTCTCCTGTTTAATATTTTTTTTTTGCCGATTTGCTGCGGTACTAAATCTAAGTTTACTTACGTGATTTTTGTATTCAACGGAAATCTTTTGGTTTGTTTTTGTTGTATATTTTTCGTGCTATTATTTCTTCTTAAAGCATGTTGCTATTTGCTATTCCAAATACATTTTTTTTTGTTAGAATTTAGTTTTTTTCTTCAGCAGAAAGATAAAGCCAAAAAAATAAGCAAGAGCCGACTATGGATCTATGGCCTATGGACTATGGCTTCAAACAAAACTTGTTGCCAATGTGAATCTATTTGCTTTTTTTTATCGCTCAACTTAACAAATATACATTTGATAAACCTGCAAACACAGTGCAGCAACCAATTTAACCCCAGCATATGAGGTTTACAAACGAATACTAGAAACCTCAAGGGAAAAAACCAATAATTTTAAACGATTTTCCGTTAAAACCCACTCCAAAAACAGTAAATAACACTTTGTTTCTGCAGTAACCCTGAATTGCAGGTATCAAACACAACTAACATGTAGTCACAGAAGTTACCACAACATTAATCCGTTCCAATACAACTACCAGGTACTTCTTGCTAGTGCTCGTGGTCCCAGGCAACAACTCTGCTCAGAAATCAGCGGGCTTCAAGCAACCCAGGGCTGGAACCACTCTATATGTTCCGAAGCAAAAGAAACCCCCGGTTCTTTATCCAGAAATGTTTATGAATATATAGGTTTAATATTTCGATTAGCAGTGACAGGAAAAACTTCACCAAGGATTAAACTCTACAAACAAACTGTGCGACTAAAGAAAAAATGCGGGGAGCGATTTATTGGCCAGACAATCGCAAATGAGTGTGTTCTTCTCAACGGTCGCGTATCACGCAGAAAATCCCTGGTCTTAGAAACAAGTTCCCTTACTGTTTTATATCACATTTTATTCTGTTTAACAAACACAGCACTGGATTTTTATGCCCAGAGCATCACGAGTTTGTGTCTCCTTAACACCTTTGGTTTATTGGGTTTGGCGGGCACTTATATCGCCCCTACTTTCACAGCCCTAATCTATGGTTACAATTAACTGACGGTTTAGTGTGTCGTTTATACTCTGCCTGATAGTTCCAAGCCTCAAGGAGCTATGTCTGTAGTCAATTGAGCATGATTGGCATATGCTTCTTTTGCCTGCAAAGAAATAGATAGGATTCGAAGTGTGACATAAAAGGGAGTCAAGAAAGATAAGAAATAAGCCAGGGTAGAAAACAGAAACTTGCCGGATCCTTGAATAGATTTTGAAGTCATATGAAGAGATTAAATCCATAAAAACCAGAATAGTACGATCTCTTAGAAAACTCGACATAAACTGAGAATCTTTTTCATAACCTTAAATAGTGCTAAACAGCACTAGGGCTACCAGTCGGTGACACTGGTCAAAACGAGGGGGGCTCTGTCCCCAAACCGCTTGGAGTTCAACTGGTAATGTTTTGGTAAGAAGGCCAAACCAGTGGCTTAATTTTGTTACCACGGGAGCCAGGGGACCCTGGAGTTTTAGCTCTAGCGTGGCTGTGGTGTGACCCATCTGGGAGCATCGTGGTAGTTGTGGTTTGAACTAAATTACGGGGGGGCGTTTTTGCTCGGTTTGAAGTTGCATTGCAACCGTATGCCATGACCCATATATCGCAAGGAGTTTTAAAAGGTCTTAAAGGAAAGGGTTATTCTCCAATGCATGGCTTAAATATCAGGGATATCGTTTTGCGGCAAGTGAAATGTTGTTCACGCGGGCGCTGTTAAACTTATTGTATTTACTGGAGAGCTGTGTGCCGAGAGAAAGGTGAACTTTCACTGGTTTCGTGGACACAGTGCCATTAAGAAAAATGAGATAAAGGCGAAGCTCATTTGCCTTTAGAAAGAACAATATACGTTCGTGTTTCACGTCAGTTTTATAATAAGAGTGTAATAGACTCCACTTTGGGGGTAAATGTCATGTAGGTCTTGTATAAATACCACTTCTATTGGTCGCCAGATTTATGTGTAAATCCTTTTACCAAGGGATGGCGCTAGTTTACAGACTTTTAATGGAATGATAAGAGACGGCTTGTTGCGAAAAAACTGGACAACTGGTTTGCAATTAATGCAGTTTCTATGGTGTTCCGGGAGAGGAAGAAACGTTTGAACAAATTCTGTCGTTGTGCAGCACTCGTGCGCTCCAAGGCAAACTTAGAATAGTAAGAGACAAGATCGCTAAGATTTTCCCGAAGACTGTGAAGCATCCTTGAGTTAATTTCATTTAATTATTGTTTTTTTTTTGTCTGGCAAACATTTGCAACCCAAGGAGCCTATTTGGAGTCTTTAAGAGCAACCAGTTAAGCCTTACCCACGGGGTTTTCTTTCTCTTACCGAAAGCGAACTTCTATTTCCGCCGTTAAAGCTATTTTATTCTTTTAAGCTTCTGCTTACTTTCTGCTCAAATTCAAACTTACTTAAAGTTTATGTTTATTATTTTGTTCTTCTTTCGAGTCTCTATGTTTCTTATGAATTTACGTTTTGTTTTTTTTTCTTGTTGCTCTATTGAGTTTATATACAGTTTTTCCGCTGAGCCACCATGATGATGAATGTACAATTTTTTGCTTTTAATTTCAATGTTTCTCAGATTTAATTACAATTTGGTAGATAATCGAATTTTCTATTTTTTTTTCTCAATTCTATTTTACTTTAAAGTTTTTTCCAACTGTATTTTCAATTTCTTTTTGTATTCAGAAGAATTGTCAACATCAACAGTTGCAGCATTGAAATGCTCTCCGGCAACATCTTCGTTACACGTCTCCTGCATCCTTTTGCCATGGCCATGGACATTCGTGCATTTCCTTGCAAATCATATAAGCTGTAGATGGGTGTAATTGGGAGTTTAATTCTCACAGTTGCTCTAAATTTTTTTCTTTAGCGTTTGGAGTTTTCTTTCTTTTTATTTTCTTTATTGATGATATACATATCTTGGTATTTATTTGTTCTTTTAAGCACGTATGTCTGTACTTGATTTAAATTTTTTTTTATTGCATTTGCTCATCTTCATTCCACTGTTTTACACAAGCACCCACCCACCCTTCTTTGCATTTGCTTTATCTTTCGCTTGGCTTCTTTCACCGGCGGTACTCCATTTCAGTGTATTAACCATTCAAATGTCGTTTTTCTTTTTTCTAAAGTCGTGCAAAGTATTGTGAGCAAAAAAAAAGTATAGGATTGTAAACTAAATGAAAAAAATATGCTGAGATTTTTTTCATTTCATTGCATTTCGTATCCTTCCTTCCTTCCTGTGCAATTAAGTTTTAAATTTCAATCATTTACATACATATATGCCCGTCTTACTATATACAATTTGTTTTCCATATTGACTGTTTTATTTTAATCAAACGTCTATATCTGGTTCATATCTTTTTATCGCCCACCAGCTACTTCTTGTTTCTTTACAAAATCCTACAGTGTTTTTCTTAATTTATTAAAAAAATGTTTTACCAAAATTTTTAATCTAAAGATTTTTGAATTATTTTTAAAGATTATTTAAGTTATTTTTCTGTTAATGATTTCGGCAACAGCTAACAAACCTAAGTTGTGTATTAAAACCAACTAACTGATTTGCAAACTCACTTTTTTTTATAACACAACTAAAAGATATGATAGCAAAAACTCCAGTTATCACAACTTTTTTTTCTGTGTACATATACTTAAAACTAGCAATTAACCCCCCACTTCGTAAGTGCAGTTTCATTTTATTTTTTTGGAACAGTGTACTTAATGCAATATAGTCTAGGAGTTCTAGACTCATAATCCTGCAAAATATAAAAAAAGTACCAAACACATGAAAAAGTACTTTTTGTACTTCTGGCCTTATCTGAGGCAAAAGCCTCAGCAATTAACCCCCCACTTCGTAAGTGCAGTTTTATTTTATTTTTTTGGAACAGTGTACTTAATGCAATATAGTCTAGGAGTTCTAGACTCATAATCCTGCAAAATATAAAAAAAGTACCAAACACATGAAAAAGTACTTTTTGTACTTTGGGCCTTACCTGAGGCAAAAGCCTCAGCAATTAACCCCCCACTTCGTAAGTGCAGTTTTATTTTAATTTTACTTAATGCAATGTAGTCTAGGAGTTATAGACTCATAATAACAAAAAATATATAAAAAAGTACCAAACATATGGAAAAGTACTTTTTGTACTTCTGGTCTTATCTGAGGCAAAAGCCCTTAATTTAATATTTCTAGACTTATAATCTTAAAATATGAAAAAAAAGTACCAAGAATTAAAAAAATGCTTTATTTTTCGGGGCTTAATCTGGGTCAACAGCCCTTAATTTTATATTTCTGAATCCACAGCCCAAAAAAAAATATATAAAAAGGTATTGTAAAAAAGTACTTTTTGTTCTTCGGACTTTTAACCTGAATTGCCCATTTCTGCACTCCTAATCCCAACAAATACAAAAAGGACCAACAATGTAAAAAAAGAATTTTTGTGCCCTGGATCTTAATCAGTGTTAATAGCCCTGAATTTCATATTTCTAGATTTATTATCTCAAAAAATACAAAATAGTACTAAAATTGTCAAAAAATACTTTTGATACTTTGTACCTTTATATGGGTCAAAAGTCGTTAATTTCATATTTCTACACTTATAATTTAAAAAAAACGCAAAAAATACTTTTTGCGCTTCGGGCCTTAGCTTGGGACAATAGCCCTTAATACATATAATTTTTCTAAACTCTAATCCAAATAATATAAAAAAAGTACCAAATATGTAAAAAAGTACTTATTGCTCTTTAAACATTTGTGCTGAAATGCACATTTCTACACCTATAATCCCAACAAATACAAAAAAGTACCAACAATGCAAAAAAAAAAGTGTGCTCAATTTCATATTTCTAGATTTATTATCTCAAAAAACAATAAATAGTACCAAGAATGTCAAAAAAGTACTTTTCATACTTTTGACCTTTATATGGGTCAAAAGGCCTTAATTACATATTTATAGACTCAACGTCTCCAAAACTACAAAAAGTAGCAAAAATTTGAAAAAAGTACTTTTTGTACTTTGAATCTTTTTTACCTGGAACGAAAGCCCTAAATTTTGTATAAATCTATAATCTCAAAAAATAAAAAACAAAAATCTGACTACGTGTTGGTTTAGAATTTTTAAAAAGTACCAAAAAAAGAAAAACTACGCCCTTAAGGTCTAAAATGTTAAAGAGTACCAACACATTTTGGGACTTGTCGGACGCAGTTGGAAATGTGTTTCTATTTTTAATAGCTTGGAATTTAAAAAAGTACCAAAATATAAAATTACTCTTTTTTTACCCTTGAGTGTCCAAAATTAAAAAAAATTCCTAAGCACGTGTCCGTTAAGTATTTTTTATTTATAAATGCAATACGATGCTTTCTGATTCTGTTTATTTCGTATAGTCTGAGATCGGGATTTGCAAAAATCCATTTTTTTGTGGATCTTTACACCAGAAGAGTTGTTCAAGTCTCTAACTTCTTTACGCGTTTAGGCTGTGTAATGATAAATAAGTCAGTAAAGTTTTTTTTATATACTTACATATTACGTAGTTGGTTATTAGGTATATACAAATATTTAAGTTTTAATTTATTTTTAGCATTCAAACCTAATCCTAACAATTTTGATTATTTAACAAAATTTGTTTATATTTCTTTACAGGTAAGGTTTCGTGTGATTCTATGCTTCTTAAACATTATAAGTAAGTACTATGAAAAAAATACTTGGGGTTACAGGCTAAACTTTTGTCATTTAGTTAACAATACATTCACAATCTTTTAAGGTACCTTTACACGGTAATACAAAGTAATTAGATTTTGTAGAATCAAAATATTATGAAATTCTCTCCGTGTTTAAAAAAAGAGAATAAAAAATCTGTTCTAACTTTTTTTCATGTTTACACGGATGAGGTTGGTAAAATCAAAATCGGTTGTTTCTTGCCACTTTCCTTTTGGGGTAAGGCCATATGGTTAAGGTTCAACAATATTAACAAAAACAACATGAAAAAAATCTGCTTTTATTTTGATTTTTTGTGTATTGTTTCATTAAGTGTAGCCACCTTCATTAGATGCTGTAAGTGCTGCCAATCTTTCACACCTCTGATGTGATGAGAATACACAAGTTTCTAAAATGGTTTAGAAAATAAACATTTACCGAACACTTGTCAAATTTTTCATCCGTATTCTCTTCTACCCAATACATTATGCTTTTACATGATGAGATTTTGTATTATCCCACAACATTTTTTGACATATCGTAATATATGTATTACCGTGTAAAGGTACCTTTAGTAACACACTAATGGCTATTTCTTGATTTTTCATTTAAAAGCAAACCAAACGATTAAATCACATGTTTTTTTATGAAAACATAAACAAAATGAATTTTGTAAATAAAATTAATTTAATTTTAATTATTAAATATTAAATGATTTGCCTTTTAAACTTTTATAAATATTAAAAAAATCGTACTTCATACTTTTAAATTGCACGCTACTGTGCATTAGAGGTGATCGGTTCCGTGATTTTATAAGAACGCCGTGAATAGTGAACGTGACTTGTGAATTACTGCTGCTTAAAACATTGACTGTAAACGTAATATTTTACAAACAAAAATGTTACTTAAGGTGGCTTTACATGGCAAGACAAAGTATTTAGACTTTGTAGATTCAAAATATTTTGAAATTCTCGCCGTGTTTAAGAAAAGAGAATAAAAGTATATTTTAAGTATTCTTTTACAAGGATGATGTTGGCAAAATCAAAAGCTATTTTTACAGCTTGTTATCTTTTGTGGTAACGACATATGATTTAAGCTCTATAATATTAACGAAAACAACATAAAAAACTTCTGCGTTGATTTTGATTGCTTGTATTTTGCTTCATAAAATGCCGTCATCTTCATTAGATGTTGTAAGTGCTGCCAATCTTTCACATCTATTATGTGATGAGAATCCGTTTTTTTTCTAAAATGGTTTAGAAAATAAACATTTAACTACCTAACATTTCTCAAATTTTGTATTCGTTTTTTCTTTTACTCAATGCATTATGCTTTTACATGTTGAGATTTTGTATTATTGCACAACATTTTTTAGCATGTCGTAATACATGTATTACCATGTAAAGGCACCTTTAAAATAAGATATCAAACTTAAAGTAACAATAACGAAGTTAACACTTTTATATTTTATGTCACTGTAGTTTCCAGTGAATTTCAATTCACGGGTATAATATCACAGGTTTAGAAATATCGTTCATCTCTAATAACCATAAATACATACAAGTTTAGGATATATTCAACGTATTAAGAAATTTTTAATTTTTCATCCCTTAATTTAGCAGTTTTGAGAAAATGATAATGCAAGTGCAAGTAAAGGTATTTTAATATCATGGAAAAATTAATGTATGAGACCTGCAGTTTATGATGGTTTAGTATATATTACACGTAAATATCAGGTGATTCTTTAGCTGCATTAAAACTATCGATATTGATAAGTACGATATGTCAGTCAAAAATTTGAAATTGTCTTTTCTTTACAGTTAAATTTTGCAATTTATTACGAATCGTTCATTGGATTGTTGGTTTGGTTTCAACATGCTTTGCCGTACAGCTCGTTTAATAATTGTGTCGAGTATAATCATTTTAAATTCTCATGCAGCTAAAAAAACACCCTGTACATATGTTTGTATTTATCTTCTAGGTTGCCTGTACATACGTACATTTACATTTATGTATGATTCACACACCCATACACATTCAATTAGTGAACGGAAAAATATTTACACTTGAAAAAATTAAAGTAAAGAAATTTGAAATTTATATACAACTTTATATCGCATACTTTTCACAAGCTTAGTCAGCGACTTAATTACAGTTTTCTCTCTGCATGGAAAGAAAATGCTTCAATAATTAAAATCGCGTTACACTTGTGATAGAAAAAATATTTGGGATTTTAGTATAACGCTCTGTGACTGCCCACTGTTCTAGTTGGTTCATTGAGTTGTCATATTAAAGTCCATAACTTTCCTAGAGAGTTGAATAGAAATATATCCATAATGAGATTCTATTCTTAGTTGGGAAGTTGATAAAAGAAGACAAAACATGGGGATCATACGTCAAATTTTACGCATTGGATCTACACTGCAGTGGCTAGGTCTATCTAACTCTATGGAGTACTCTTGTAGTGGACTTTATTGGAAAATCAAGTCAACTGCAGGCGTCTGGAGAGCGTGCAGAGGCTTGCAGGACTGTGTAGAACTGGTGCTCAGAGCAGCACCCCTACGGCGGCGCTAAATTAATCTGGTCGCAGAAAGTGCTGCAAGGAAATATGAGACCCGATTAGTGTCAAGGAGACAATTTACTCGAGCGCCATTAGGTTATGGAAATTATTGGAAGCGTGGAATTTAGCAGGGACGACCTGATCCCGAAACTGAGCTTCATTAGGAAGACGGGTGTGTCTATGGAGGAATACGGCTGACCACAGTCGTTTACTTTTTTACGGATAAGTCCAAAATGAAGGGGGGGGGCGAGCTGCATTTTTCTGTAGTGTATGTCAGGCAGAGAGTTGAGCCCCCAAATGTTGCCTTATCCTCTAAAGAGAATTCTCAGGTGAACATGCATATTTATTGAAAGCCAGGTGGCGATCAAGGCAATCTCAGCAAACCACACGCTTTAATTTTTCAGGCGTGCAAGCAATCCATTGGTAGACTGAGTGCCGCGAGACAAGTGCATTTTTACTGGGTATGAGGACACAGGTTGTATTAAAGGGAGTGAGATGGCAGACGAGCTGGCAAATCAGGGGGTCCATCGGCTTATGGAAAGAGCAATAGATGTTCGTTCTCTCCTTCGATTCTACAATAGGGGCATAGGCTACGCGGTAAGTGTCCGAAAGACGGAGACCGATTAAATACCACTTCTTGTAGAGTGTCCAGAATAATGTGGAGATCTTATGACCCGGGGACAACAAGGTTTCTTCCGTCTTTGCGAAGGATCGTTTGCAGATTCCAAGAAGGGATGATGATAACAGGTTATTGTTGGACAGCGGCTCATGCCAAAAAAAGCAGGGCGAGTGACTAGCGATTATTGCGGCTCTGTGGTGTACCGAGGGATAGGGGGATAAGCTTTTTGGGCTCCAGAGCAAACTGTTTAGGATATTATTTGCTCCAAAGCCTGGAGAAAATGTCGGGGTTTGTTAAGATAAGGCTGCTGGCATTTGTCAAGATAGTGTGGAACATCCTGGATTTCATTACATCTAATAAGTAAGATTAGTTATTGGTTCTTTTTGTCTGGTAACACTAAGAGCTCAAAGGGTCTTTGTGGGATCTTCAGGGCCAGCTAGTTTCACCTAACCTAACTTTACCTGTACTTCTGCAATTGTTTATTCTTCTGTTTTATAGTAACAATTTTTTTTTTAATTATTTTTTTCAATTTCATTAATTTCATAATAAAAATTATTTTTTGTAGAAGTATATTTCGTGTCTTAAAGCTGTCCCCCTCGATAGAATATACATTTAATCATATCATATTGAAGAATCATTTACAAAATAAAATAAACAGTGTAAAAAACAGCTTAAAAATTTAACCAAACTAAGCCGCCTTATTTGGCGGCGGCTTAAAAATTCTAACATGTGTCGGCAGGGGCAGCTGTTAGCCGGCTGTCATCCGAACGGCTTCGAGCCCGTTTTTTTAATAATACACACAGTAAAAAACCACTCATACATTCTCATAAATCATCTTCTCTTGTTGGACACCACTGATTTAGACCCTAACTCTTCTCTATTAAAATTAAAAAATATCCCTTAACCGGCAACATTTTTATCATTGTCGTTAATTTTCGTGGCATCATCGTTAATTAAACATACATACATACATAAGTATGTGTATGCAGCACTGCAGCACATGTACATATTTATACATATGTATTTATATTTTGATGTGCATGTGAATGTGTGTATGTGTGTGTGCGTGAGTGTGTGTATGTGTGTGTGCACCTTACCTTCCTTTGTGTCGTTGCTGGCTAATTATGTAGAGGCTATTAAATTACACACAAACAAACTTCTGATCGATTTTAATACAACAATATATTAATGCCCCTATAACACTTGCTTAATTCAAAAAAAAATATTTTTCAAAAGAAACATGCACGAATTTTTTAAAATCGATCTATGTATATCGTCAAAATTATCATAACCTTGCAAAATAATTTTGATTTTTTTTTTAAATAAAAAATAAATGGTGAATGCAAAAAAGTGGCCAACACGTTCAGATTGTAACAAGAGAAATTATTTGAAAAGTATTAAATTGTTTAAAAAAAAGACAGAACCTTTAAAATATTTAAGAAATAATTTAAATTAATTTTGGAAAATATATTACTCGAAACACATTATTGGTTATGATTCTTCTTAAATCATTTAGTTTTCTTTAAAAGAATTTGCATTAATAATAGGTTCGTCAAGATGACAAATAAAATAACCATTTTATTCGTTGTATAAAAACCTTAAGTGAAAAAAACATTTGCTTTAGTTAATTACGATGCTCGTTAACACGAAAGTTCGTTAAACCGGAAGGCTACTGTATGTATAAGTATTTTAATTTGTTGGTCTTTAACGTATTACTGGGGGTAATAACTGCAAAAACAAAAAAAAAAGTATGTAAAACACTCTGTAAGAAATGTGGTTACGTATGTGTTTGAACCTTAAGGGTTGCCAAATTTTTTTAAATGTGTAGGTATAGAAGCTTATAGGGGAAGTTTTTAAACAAATTTTCAGCTAACAGTTTTATTAGGCAACAACTTTTTCGATTAAAAAAATTTTTTTAACATGATTTTACTACATGTTAGACTGTGTGAACCGTCCGTTTTTTTTGTTTTTAATTAAAAGAAAGAGACACTGGCAGTCTTCTTTTGTTTGCATAATCTAGGTTGTTTTCCCAGCCAATATTGCTTTTTTTAAATAGCAAACTAATCATACATAATTTTGATTAACTGATAATACCTACAGGTCCGTAAAATATCAGGAGACTTTGAAAATATTCTTGAAGCAGGCAACCCGAAAAATTTAAACAACAAGTATGCAGTTTTGAGACTACAAGAACCTCTTTCCACTAAGATTGGATTTTGCAAACATTCAGATCTCAAAGAGGTGAAATTGGGTTAGAAACGGGAAACCCCGGTTTTTGATATTTTCTTAACTATACACGAAAGAAAGAAAATTTAAAAAGTATCGTATTTAACTAAAAAAATGAACGGATCCGTTTCTGATACTTTTTCGAAATTTTGAATAAAATTTATATTTTGGAAATTTTTGGGTCCATTATAAAACATAATTTTAATAAAGGTCGACGCTGTGGAGTACTATTGACATGAAAATCGGTATATGTTGGCAAAACGTACTTTTTTAAGCTTTTTGGCTACTTTTTGGACAAAAACGTTTTTGCTAGTTTTTGTGCATTTTTTTAGATTATGAGTCTAGAAATACGAAATTAAAAACCATTGACCCAACTTGAGGTCAAAAGTCAACAAAGTGTACAAAAAGTACCCTTTTGACACTTGCATTATTTGGGATCTCGAGTCTAAAAATATGAAACAAAGGAATATTTACTTTGTTGTTTTTCAAAATATTCCCCATGAAGATCTACAAACTTTTGCATGCGTTTGAACCAATTTTCGAAGAACTTTTGCCACTTTGATTGCGGTATCTCTTTAAAACGTGCATTCTGAATACAGCAACCGCTTCTTTAGGTGTCAAAAAACGTTGACCCTTCTAAGTTTGTTTTTTTACGTACGGGAATAAAAAAAAGTCATTCGGTGCGAAGTCAGTACTATACGGCGGATGACGTATCAAATCAATGTTTTGAGTGCTTAAAAATGCAATTGTTTGAGCCAATGAGAGCTCGCATTGTTCTGGTGAAGAGTGATTCATCTTCGGTGGTTAGGTTAGGTAGAACAGGCAGCCGTTGAAGGAAAGGATACAGCTCACTTGGGTCCGCTTAATTCGGTCCCTTTGTGTTACCTGGAGAGGCAGATAAAATAGGTTAAGACGTAAGGAAAGAAGAAATTTAGAGAAGGATAGATAAGAAAGAAAGAAAAAACAGAAGAATGAAGCAAACTTACCAGGGTCTCTGGTGGGAATCGAACCCACAACCCCCTGACTGGTAGACTCGTGCATTAACCACAATAGGTCACATGACGATCGTGCAATATCAGTTCACGCACAGCATCAAAGGTTTTCGGAACAACAACTGATTTTGGATGACCTTCACGAAAACGACCACGACCACGAGTCAATTCACCATAAACACTGGTCCTTGATGGTGCTTCATCGCCAAAAACAGAATTAAGTTTATCCATGCACTGTTGCTGAGTTATTCCACGTCAAAAGTTGTAAAAAATAATTGCACGAAAATGTTCACGATTTAATTCAATTTTTGGGTTGAAATGAATCTTTTAGGTTACTGTAAACAACACAAATAGCGCTCGTATGTCAAAACGTTCTGAGTACGTATAACCTCGAAAGTGTCAAACTTTACGATATAGCTGTCAGTTGCAACACTAGGGTTGCCAAATACCGAAACATAAAGGACAACCATCGTAAACTTAAAGCCGACTAAATACAAATTATTTTGCTATGATTAAGGATTTTTATGGAACTTTAAAAAGTTGGCAACCCTTGCTTTCACTCTTGAGTTGGCTTATTGGTTACGAAAAGTCTTAAACCGTGTCTTAACAATTAAAGTCTTACTTTAAAACCAACAACAATATCTGTACATATTAACGAAAAGGTACACATTAACGAAAGTTAGTGGCAGACATCATCGTAATTCTCTCACTCAAACAAAAGACATTTAAGAGTATTAGAGCGTCTCACAGTTTGTGTGATAATAGCTATTATCTGTGTGAAGAGTTTATGTTAAGGCTGTATATGGATTTTTTTTTCAGTGTATGTGTAATTTTTATTTGTTGTAAATGTGTTAATGCCGCTTAAATTAACCATGTATTGGTGGTTAACAGTTGAGCAATGACTTAAACACGAAGAATAAGAAAGAAATACAATGCCAACAAAAACAAAAAATGTACAACAACAACAACAACAACAACTACCAATACACAATTTAAAATTTTAAATAAATGTACCTACATTTTTATATATTTTTTTTTTTCCATTGCTGCTGCCTTTCTTTGGCTTCAGTATAAGTTTTTACATACAACACGTTTCTTTAACATAAAAAAGGTACGGGAAACACGGTGGTTTCCTTAAGAAATATAAAATAAAATTATTTGGTTTTGGATTGTTTTAAAAATATGTATCTATGCAGTTTGAAATTATACAAAAGAAATGAAAAAAATATTTAAAATACTTGTAGTAAAAATTAAATCAAAAGTGTTTTATTATAAAATTAACGAGTTTGTGCAGTTTTAAAGAAAATAATCAAGATCAATAAATGCGAAACGACTTGCAATTTTATTATATTTCGGGCTTTAATAGTTTTTGTTGTTCTTTTTTGCGGAATTTCCTTTAAAAAAAACGAAAGATCTTGCTATTCTAGTTTGAGTTTCCATTGGATGTGTTTTATTGCATTTTCTAGGTTGCAAAAGAAAAAAAAAATAAATAAAAGATAATATAAAAGAACAGAAATTGTGGTGCCTTTCTTTTATTGTGAAGTTTTTTTTTCTTTTTTTAATTTATTTGTATCTTTTTCTATAGAATTTTCCATTGCAAAGATATCAGCGACAAAAAAAATCACATTTTCTTTTTTTGTATTTTGTTTTGAGTTTAAAATTCTAAACAAATTTAAAATTTCATTGATTTAAGTAAAAAGATTTTTAAAAATAATTTAATATTAAAAAAAAAACACATTTAATCATACAAATTTTTTTTGGATTCTGCTATCATATTCAAATTTGGTTGGTTAGTCTTTTTGGATTAATAAAAGAAAAAGGTAAGATTTATTTCTTTTTAATGATTTTTTTCCCTGAGATTAATTTTGAAACCGGATGCCGCTTTTTCAATACATACATACATACATAGTATGTACATTTGTATGTATGTACTTATGTAGGTACATATGTACCTACATACATACAAATATTCACTTTGTTAAATCAAAATTGCCTCCATGTTTTTTTTTCGTCTGTTGTATGGTTATTGTAGGTCTTATATTGAAAAAAATCAATTTTAAGCCCATCACATTTGCCTTTTAATTTTTTTTTTCAATTTTGTTTTATTTGTATGTATTTAAGTTGGCTGGTGGTTTGTGCCTTTTTTTCTGTATGAAATACACGATCATTTCTGCTTCTTTCTTTTCTTGCCATAGCCTTTTTATTTTTGTTGCTTTAATTAATATTGATTAATTATTGCTGACGCGTTTTTTTTTTAAATATTTTCTGTATTGATTTATTATGTGTTCTTAAATGGCTTATTTGTGCCTCTTTAGCTATGAGTTCTTTTTATGTTGATGAGAGACAGAGAGTGATTGAGGGAGGGAGAAAAAGTGAGAGAGAAATTAGGATACTAAAGTCATACTAATGGTTTTAATATATACAAAAGAATTTGAATGTTTAATTTGTAACATGACTAGTGGCTTTAGGGATTAACATTCATATCGTTACCTTAAAATGAAAAGGCCTCAATTTAATTTTTTAAACCACGGCCTTTTGGTTTGTTTTAAAGTGTATTCGCGGGGAGTATTACACATTGCGGGTTGGGACCCGCTTATAGGTATTACTTTAGTAATGAACGTTCAGTCGGGTTAGATGAACTGTGATAGGTTAGGTTAGGTAGAATAGGCAGCCGTTAAAGGAAAGGATACAGCTCACTTGGGTCCGCTTAATTCGGTCCCTTTGTGTTACCTGGAGAGGCAGATAGAATAGGGTGAGATGGAAGAAAAGTAGAAATTTAGAGGAGGATAAGAAAGAACAGAAAATGAAGCAAACTTTCCAGGGTCTCTGGTGGGAATCGAACCCACAACCCCCAGACTGGTAGACTCGTGCACTTACCGCTGATTTACCGGGACGCCATGAACTGTGATGTTTTATATGCATTTTATATGAAATCCTATCGGGGGCTAGTGATCACAGATATCTATCTGCCTTCTTTCCTCTAAAGGCTATAGTTTTCGAGAAAAACGCAATTAAAGTTTTTTATATGAAAAACCCTTAAAAATCGACTTTTTGGCCAAAATTTGTAGTGATCACAGATTTTCGACCTTTTTCCTCTAAAGTCTATAGTTTTCGACACTTTTCGATGTGACACTTTTTGAAAGTGCCTTAGAAGAGGTGGGGAAATTTGTATAAAAGCAGAATTTCTAGGTTGATGTGACCCTCTTTTGACAGTAAGCGTACAACTCAATTGATAAGACGTAATGGGAGAGACGTATTGATATTGCTGTCGTCTTTGCGGGTCACTGGTTTGTAGGTTAACACGCAAGTTGACTTGGATTCTATTCCAACGACCACTGCCGCAGTTGTGGAAATATGGAAGAGGAGGGAGACTGGGTTTCAACTTCTCTGCGAATGTCCTGCATTGGCTGTCAGCGACATAGGTTTTTGGCCAGTTATATACAGGAAGATCTTAGTAGGGAATCAATGTGCAGTTTAAATTATCTGTAGAGATTCCTATTGGCCACAGGGGAATCTCGGGGTACGTCTAAGTCCAAATTTTTATTTTAAGAGACGATTTAGCTGTAAAAGTTGCATTGTCATGTCAACACGTAGTAGTCACTTTTGCCATTTTACGAGCAAATCAATGGTAGCTTAACAACCAACCAACAGCAACGATTGGTGTGAAACCTAAAAATCCGAGAGCTTTTAATTTTTATGTCTTAATTCTTTTTGTTAAAAAAAAAACATTCGAAGTGTAGGTCATTATGGATTTTTCTCCAAAAGAAATTCTCATCTTTTGAGGCCAAAAACAAGTCAAGACAATTTTAAATATTTGGTTTTTAGGTGAAGCGTCTCCTACTTAGAGCACTTTGGATTAATCAAAACAAATAGAAGTTGGAAGTAGGCAAGGTCTGGACTAAAAGCCGGATGAAGCAAAGCTTTCCAATCAATTTTCCTAATAGTTTTGAACAGGTATTGCAACAAACATCTTGCAAAAATCTTTTTTTTTTTTTAATTATAAACATTAGGTTGACCTAAAAGAGGCTGTTTTGTCTGTAAAGGCCTAATGGAACGTTAAATATTTAATTTTATTTTAAGCTTTAAAAGTCAATACAAAAAGCTTAAACAAGGTTAGAAAGATTGGAAAAAAGAGTAGCATAACCGTTCCACATGAAAGACGAACATGGAAAAGATATTGGAATGGACGGACAGGCAGACAGACGGAAGTACAATTAAAACTAAACTAATAAAAAATAGTAAATCAAAATGAGAGAGAGTCAGACAATTGGCCGGCTTACTAAACAAATTACCAAACAGTTTGTAATGCCAACTTACCCTTAGTGCATAACGTGCGTACCCAACAAACATAACTGGTCGCCAATAACTGTATTAGACAAGTTTGACAAACATTTGATTTAATTCATACGGATTTTAAAAAGATTTCTTTTAAAAATATCTGAAAGATTAATGTGCAACGCGTCTGTAAAATTAATTAAAATTTTCTTGTAACAGATTTTTGTGCGATTTGCTATCAGACTTTTTATTGAATTTCTGCCAGAAAGAAATAAGTTACAAAAGTTGTCTCCACTTTTTTTTTATATGTTTTGACGTCAGAAGTACGACACAATTTATTTTATTTGGCTAAAAGTTTTTTTAAATATCTAGCCGATGTCAGAAAACTTTGTTGGCTGGGTTATTTTTAATTTTTATAAATATGTGTGTCAGTGTTTGTAGAAGTGTTTACATTTGCGTTTACACGTCTATTCTTCTTTAATTCAGTTGTTAATATGGCTTTTCCGACAGATATTTGCTGTTGATTGAAGCCACATTTATGCCAATTGCAACTGAAACTTGGCCAACAAAAACAAAGCAAAATTTAAAAGTTTGTATGTCTGCCTGCCGGCTGCCTCACTTTCCCAGCCTGTACTTTCTGTTGCCAAAGATGAATGATGATAGTTGTCTTGTTGGCAGCTTGTATGGTTGCTGGGTGCTAAACATTCATTTACTTACCCATTCCAACTTATTTAGTTGTAAAAAATGTTTTAATGTTTGATTTAAGTGTTAAGTAGAATATGGCAGTTAAAAGTATGCACTTGAACATGTTTTTTTCTTTTTATTTCACTAGCTCTAATATTTTTTCTCTCTCTCTCTCTCTCTCTCTCTCTCTCTCTCTCTCTCTCTCTCTCTCTCTCTCTCTCTCTCTCTCTCTCTCTCTCTCTCTTTAAAATATTGCAATACACTTAAAATATTTAATAAACGCCTTAATTGTTTTAAATCTATTAAAATATAAGCATTGTTGAATTAAGATATAATATGGAAAATCGGTTTGAAGGACCAGTTTGTTATAATAGATTTTTTATAAAATACAACCAAAAATTTTTGTCTCTTATAAGTGCGTATATTTGAAACAACAATAAATTTGAATTATTTGTTTTAAATATATTTAAAAAATACATTTTTGTTAGTTTGTCCTTAATTTATTTTTGGTTCGTAGGACCGTTTTGTATTTAAGTTTTGCGATTTAACATGACCACAATGATTATCATAATTTTTTTTAAAGAATGTAAGATCTAAAAATAACGTGTCAATTATGTATGGCAACTCACGGCTAGCCTAGCCTTTACCGGCACAGCTTCTAGTAATGACCCTAATCATGATCCTAAAACACTCTTCCCAAGTTCATGAGCGACCTAGTGCCTGCTGAGTCGAGCCACAGTCATATAGCCCCAGCTTATCTACAGTTACTTCTGTTCTTCTCTTAAGATTCGTCATGTTTTGCATTCATGTGCTAATTTTTTAATAATAGTTACCCGTTGATGGTCTGACGGTTTCATCCTTTCATGTCAACTTAAGGACCAGGCCACTATAAGTGAGTTCGTCGCCAATTTCATTGCCAAATATATTGCAGCGCCTGGGACCCAACGCAGTCTAACGTTGGTAAAGTCCATCATCCCTCCAATGGTCCTCATACAATCCCCACCAACCTAGACTGGAAGAATTGCGACTTCAAGGCCTTTAAATCTGCCTGACTATCAACATAACTTGACCTCTTTATCCCTTGGAACAAGTTTCACTATGAAATCTGATACCCTTGAAATGTCTAGTATTTCCACCTGGAACACAATACATTCATCGAATAGTCTTAAGGTAAATCTGATGTTCTCTGTCATAATATAAACCCCTGCTCCGGCGCCCATTACCATCTTAGATCCGCCAGTGAAAACCAACAATACCTTTCAGGTATTATTTCCGGTGGTGTACTTTCAAAACTGACATTTGTGACCATATAGTCCGTCTTAGATCCCCTCCCTATTCTAAGATCCTTAAGACCAAAATTCCATAATATCCTAGTCTGGCTTTTTGTCCAGTACTCAATAGGTACCGTCTGGAGAATGACGTCTGCTGTCGCTTAAGGTGTACTTCTTATAGCACCAGTGATACCAAGTTAAGCACATCTTTAAACCTAAATAGAAGCTTCTTACGACAGTCATTTTCTACCGCCTCCTACCACGATATGTAACGTATTTACAACTGTCGTGTAAAATCAGTTTTTACCATCTTTAGTTGCAATCCCCAGCTCTTTCCTTTTAAATTTCCGAATATTTTTTGACGTTTGTGTTTTTAAATATTAAAACTGTTGGAAATATGTAGTTTTAAACATCTTAACGCCATTTTCAGAGGTTTTTACGTTCGAAGGACCATTTTCTGTACTGAAATAGTATAATTTACAAATATTCATTGATTTCTGCAATATAATTTATATAATTTATATTTATATATATAATTTATATTTGTCCGTCTCTTAAAATAGAGTCCGTCTCTTAAAATAGAGTTAACAAAAACTCCTGAAAAATTTTTAAAAATTTCCAATTTCCAAATTTTTTTCTTCAGTGTATTTTCAAATTAAATTAACACCCGGTTAGGTGAAATACAGCAAATATATGATGCAAAAGTTGTTGTTGTTAAAAAAAAAAAACAAGAAAAAACAGTAAAACTGAATAAAAAAATGTAAAAAGTCTTACGGTTACTTGGCTTCTTTTGGTAAAATTATGCCGGTTGGTCGAATACTACTTATACGTTCTCTTAAAGCCATTAGTACTTTTAGAACAAAAAATATTTATTTAAGTTTTGTTGTATATTTTTTTTAACAACCCAGAGTATTATTAACACATGCAAGTGTTGTAGGTCTATATTAACTAATGTACGTAAAAAAATAGTATTTCGCATATGTTTATTAATCAGTTCAAAGTAAAATAAAACTAAAGAAGAAGATACAAGTAGCAAATTGGCTTTATTTTATTAAAAAAAAATATGTATTTGAGTCTGTGTGTGTGTGTATATACATATGTATTCATGCAGTCGTAAACCATATGCATCATAAAGCTTTGAATTATATTAAAGTACCTCTATCATCACCATCTTAACAACGATTCTGGAACTTTTTTTTAGTTTTTTTGTGTTGATGGGTTGTTGTTCATTATCGGCCGTGATGACTATGTTTGCGCAGTTAAAACATTTACAGCTGCTTGCTAATGTTACAGGGTTTCTTTTTTTTTCTTTTTGTATTTTAAATATTGTTTTATTAAAATACTAAATATCAGTTAAGTAATGACTTAATAACAGTAAAATGCCGTATTCTAAAGTTTATATGAAAGAAGTAAATTTCCTTTAAATTGTTTTGCAGAAAAAACTATTTTTTTTATACAGAAAATTTAAAAATTTAAGCATTTTTTTGACCACATGTCGACGATTTTGTCTTACGGAACATGTGCCTACACGCAGAGAAAAAACATGGGAATATGATCACGGTTAATTTCATCATTGTTTGGTTACGAAGAGCATTATTATGATTACCACAACCATAATATAGTTGTAAATTTTGGGCGGTAAATGTAATGATAGTTCTGATTAAAATTACGATTATATGTTTGTGGTTATCGTTCTTTTGGGCCATGGGCAGTCATTATCTTGATTATGGGTTATTAAATATATGATGCACTTAAAATATGGTATCTAAGAGCAACATGTGCTCGATAACCCATGATCAAGATTTTGGTTACCCATAATCAAAGTGATGATTACATTCTTCGATCAAAGCTTACTACAACCAAAATATGATTGTAAGATTCATAATAATGATATTCGTAACCATACGATGATTAAATTTTTCCGTGATCATATGGTAACCATATTCCACCATATATTTTCTCTGCGTGTAGGCCAGTAATGGGCTTGTTGTTTGCCCCGTGCCAAGGAGAAAAAAATTTAATTTCGCAGAAATCAAATGATGTAGATGATTTCTCTTAAAGTTTTTTTATTTTACACTCTCAATTGAATTGTCGGACTCTCGTCTGTGCAATAGAGTTAAGGGCGCAGAACGAGGTCGGGAAGATTCGCTGTTATTTACAAATTTAATCCGTTGGGGAATGCCTGTATGTTTGCGTGACGTGTAGATTTCTCATCATCCTAACTAGGTTTATAAAGGTTGAACTGGCTGATTTTAAGAAACTTACGCCACCAGTCTCGTGTTAAGTACCAATCCAAGATATTTTTTCCAAATTTAAACCGATAAAATCCTAGACAGTTTGCCCTAATGTGCTGAACGGTATCAAACACAAAATATGTTTAACAGTCTTCTTGCCCCCAACCCAGTTGCAGATCTTTTTGCAGCACCCTCTCCAATCAGGTTAATACTTTTCAAATCCAAGTTTATCTCCAGCGACACGGTAGGGGTGCTTCTTTGAGCGCCAGTTACACAAATTTCCGGAAGTTTTTGCGCGCTTTCCAAACGCCTGCGTTTAAACAGTTTTTACAGTACAGTCCAGTCCACCACACAAGTATCCCATA
The DNA here is from genome assembly GCA_963583895.1 of Melanophora roralis. Taxonomy (NCBI): domain Eukaryota; kingdom Metazoa; phylum Arthropoda; class Insecta; order Diptera; family Rhinophoridae; genus Melanophora; species Melanophora roralis. The sequence goes on from OY757191.1 coordinate 76,598,553, forward strand.
AGGTAAAATAGGCCTCGCTAATGCATTGAATATTTAGTACGTAAGATTTGGCGTAAGAGCCTACGTTTTACCCAACATTTCCCTGCATTCATAAAAGCGCATTGGTCGTTCTTGTCTCTTTACTTTTAGCCTCAGGGACAGCTTACTGTCCAGTATAACTTCTAATTAGGTACTTCGTGTGTTCCTTCAGTACCAAATTGATGCCATTTAATATCGGTGTGGTCCAAGGGACAGGCTTCGTCCTTCAGATTTACCCTAAGCACCGCCTTTTTCGCCCACTGGCCTCTTCTTGACATTGTAGCTTCTATTATAGAGCTAATCATACTCAAAAACTTTGTGTTGACAGAAGCCGTGTAACATCATTTGCATACACGGTAGGTTTAGCGGCTCCATTTCCAAGTTTAGCAAGAAGTTCATTGAAAGCCAGCATTTAAGGAAGTGGTGAGAGGGAAGTTCCTCTAAGAGCCACTGCTTCTGTTTTCGCATTTCCCTATTCTGTGCATGTTATCCAGCACTTCAAAAGGTTTGATACTCAGTTCATAGCCGACGAAGGAGTGGAAGAGTAGTCTGTATCTCACTTTTATGCTTGACAGCATTTTCCATTACATTTTTAAAATTTGGTCATAAATAATGATGAATAATGCCTTTTATTATTAAACCAAGGAAAGAGAAGTGGATACTTTACATTCTTATTAAGAATCCAGCGGAAATAAGTCCCCAGACCTAAGATTTGAATCTTGTTAATCGAATAACAGGGTGATAAAGAAAAAATTTAAGTAAATAGAATGAGATTAGGAAAACATACGGTTTGTATGTTCGTTCTTAGCAATATAGGCTGTGAATATAATTCCAGTATTCAAATTCTAGTTAAACTTTGTTTAAATTGAACAAATTTACATTCAACCTACAGAAGTACATAATTCTAAATGTTTGTTTTAATTAAATTTTTAATTAATTTGTATTAAATATTTTTTTTCTTATTTTTTGCTAATTTTACAAAATGGTGGATATCATTGACATCATTATCAGTTATCTAGTAGTGGTGTAGAGCACCATATAATGTTAATATGAAGATACAAACATACATAAAAACCCCTTTTAGCTTTGTACGATTTTCCATTAGCGTTTGAATTGTTTTTTTTCTTATTTTTGAATCAATATTGGCAATTAACACTTTGGATGGTTACGTGCGCATGTTATAGTTCAAATAATAATCTTCTTCTTGCTCTGGTTTTGTTTGCAAAACTATAAATAATTTTTCTTTTTAATTTTGCAAATAATACAATTTTGTTTTTTTTTTTTAATTCGTTTTACATATTTCTTTGCAAATCAGCAGTTTTGTTTTGTGTTTAAACTCAATTATGACTATTTTATATATTTTAGTTTGCAATGCCATGACGATGACGTTACCATGTTTTCATGAAATACATACAAATATAAGTAAAATGTAATTGCAATTTTCTTGACCATTATTTAATTGCTCAAAAGAAGAAAAAAGTAGTAAGTAGTTCAAGAAAAAAAAAATTGTAAGGCCACCTTAAGTATGTGCTGATGGCAGTAGCACTGTAACACGGGTTGCGTTTTATTTTTCAATTATTGAATCAAAATGGTATAAAAAATAATTGATTTTATTTCTCTGCTTTAATTAAATTAAGTTGGAAAGACAATTGAATTATCTTTTCTACACGCATGAGTTCAAAAGCAAAGGGGCATACTGGCAACGGCCGAGGCCAGTGACATTAAAAAAAAAACGTTGAATTCGAATGTCTTTTAAATTTATCTAAAAAAATTTCCTAAAATATTTGACTTAATTATTGCAAAAGATTATAAAAGATTCAATGTGTTTATGTTCCACATCTGCTTATGTCTTAGCATTGTATGTAATTAACTTTTAACAGGTCTTAAGGTTCATTTATACGTGACATAACCATATCCACAGAAAACAGCTGTTGGAACCAAACTTATGGGCAACACTGTATTTGATTATAGGTGACTCACCCTTACGCCTTACCATAACCAAAGAAAACAATTAAGTTTTTGGTTTTTAAGGCAACGGTTATGGTTATGGCGTTATGTTAAGCCACGTATAATTGAACCTTTAAGCTCTATAATCTGATAAACTTATTGAGAATTATTATAAACAAACCAAAACATTCAACAAAACATTTTTTGTAATCAAAATGTTTTGATTTTCTTAATCCCTTATGCAATTTGGATAACTATTGGTTACGACTAAATGTATTAAAGGGCTACCGAAAGCAACAATTTTCGATTCCGACAGCTATCGGTTTCCATGACAACCCTGATTATTCAGGATTTGATCCAAATTTTACTTACGGCGTTTGTTGTATTACTTGCTTACTTTCCTAAGTGACTTCTACAAAACGTTGGTTCCATTATTCGAACGTAGAGTCGATTTCCAAGCACTTTGATCTTCGGTACTTCGTCTTCAGTTTCTGACACCAAGTTTCGAAATGCCTTCCTTCACTTGATCGTTCCATCGTGGTTTGAGCCTTCCGCTCTTGGCATGATCCGTTACCAGGTTTGCATTTGACTCATAACAGGGCGTAGTCAACGTAAACACTAAATTTTCAAACGGCTAACTATGTCAATGTCGACAAACAGCTCATTAATTTGGGGGTTCATGCGACTCTGGTATTCTCCGTCAACGCAGATTGGTCCATACTTTTTCCAAAGAATTTTCCATTTGAATACTTTAGGTCCTACCTTGTCAACGCAAATGCAACAGGCGTTCACATCTGTACGGCAAGTCAAACGTCAATCAGAGCAATATTCTCTCGGACAATATAGTGAATAGACAATACAGTGTTGCGTTTCAGGAAGATAAATAATAAATACTCCGAATACGCCAAAGTACGCATTATGTGGGTGTCTGGTCCTAACGGGGTAATCGGAAATAAACAAGCGTATAATCTGTCAAAGCAAGATCACAAAAGGCAGTTCCCCTAAGTAACCAGAAGGCCAAGTTTAGGAAGTGTCCAAAAATCTCTCATAGGAAATTGTGCAATAATGAAACACTTGATAAATTGGTTAAGAATTCTTTGAGATAGGCCGGACAAGGATAGAGCTAAATCTAAAAAATTAAAAACTACGGAAACCTGATTAAAGAAAGCGAATGAGTGGGCTAACTGGTTACTCAAACCCACAATCACACCACCATCGTATGAGGTTTGCGGAGAATTACCAACTGCTCAGCTTTTGCACAGGATAGAGTCCGAGGTTTTATGTCTAATGTTTTCCTAGACTTAATTGAGCAGTGAAAAATAGAAAATGTGAAGGAGACTCGTACGCCTCACTGAAGCTCTGTAAACTTTACGCCTTCAATGTTCTTTCCGATTGCAAGGACTACACAACAGGGCGATCGATCACTAGCCTAATCGTATGTTCGGTGCGACTTAAGGTATCATTTTAGGTTTCATCCTTTCTTATATCCTTGCAGTCTCTTGTGTGACTACAACACATTGCCACGTTATTTTTTATCATAGGTGGAATCCAATTTTTTATTGGACAGCACGATTGTGCAGAAACAAAAACTCATTTCGAATGGTTTTCATTGAAATTCAAAAAATTATTGCAGGTTAGAGGTGTTTTGCTTGCCAACAGGATAATAAAAAACAAAACTTTTTTCTTTTAATTATATCGTAGCACAGACAGAAGGTATGTGATTACATTGCAACAAAATATTTAGAAAAAAACTTTTAAAGGTTCGGAAAAGGACTGACAATCAAACAAGCACAAATGCCAACCAACATTATAATAGTTTTCTCTTTAGCTTGAGATGATGATGTGTTTCTGATAGTTATTTTAATTACTGCAAAGTTGTGGTACATACACTCATACAGATTTCCTAATCGTCATCATCTTCAGCGTTAGTAGAAGTTGTATTGCCTGGCTGCTGGAAATAAAAGCGTGTAATTAACACTAATTAATCATAATTCCATAGAAATCATTATATTTGGTGATTTAGCTCAAAATAAAACTACAAGTACAGGCATATTTAGATACATATCGCTTGCTCAATATTAAAAGGTTGTTGTATGTTTAAACTCAAAAATTTAAGGAAAACTAACTTTATACATTTCATAAATGCTGAACATTGGCCCAATTTTGAGATACAACAAAGGAACACATTGCTGAAGGGGCCAAAAACGTACCACCGTCTTTGAACAAAGATTAATGGTTGTAAATTTTTACAAAAAATTTGAAAAAATTTTCAATTAAAAATGGTGAAAATATGTCACATACAACCTTAAAATATTGAGCAAGCGATATGTATGTATAAATATGGTTGATGGTTAGTTACGATAACTACTTAACTGAAAAAAAATAATTCTAAAAAGTTTTAAACACACACACACACAAACACAAATTTTTTAATTATAATTGTTCACATTAAACTAAACACCACTCAGCCAAGCAACCATTTCTTTATTCAGACAAGCCCGTGTTGCCGCTTTAATATGAAAAAGCTACCACTACTTGTGCACAGCAACAGCTCTACAAGAAAAATTTAAGCCAAAAAAGGCCTTGAACTTGTGTTTTTCAGGCTGATGGTTGATGGTACAGTACAAAAAAAAAAAGACAGGTTTGGTATAGAGAGTATTAAGTCAGTCGAATGTTTTTTTGGAATGACAGTTTAATAAAGATATTTTCATTTGTCATATGTATATTCATACAGTGCCGTGCAATTAATAAGCAATAAAATATTAAAAAAGGTGTAAACGTGTAGCAAGTATGTGTTCCTTCTACGGATTTTCTAAAACAAAGACGAGTTTTCTTAAACCAAATACAATTTATCTTACTTTTAGCCACATTTTGTATAATATCCCATTTACGCTTACATCAAAAAATAAAAAAATATTTTTTTTTTATTAACGGAGCTTTTTTTTAAAAAAAATGAATTTTATTTTTATTTTATACATATTAAAAATTTAATATTCAGAAATTTCTTTTGGTACTTGCTGAAGCTAGGATATGAACCTGGGACTCTTCGAACTGAAACACCAGCGCGATATCTAGGCTATCGAGACACTTTGAATTTATATCTTTACATAAGTGATAAGTCTGGCATTCCATTTGTAATTTCTTTAATATCCATATCTGCGACCCCATAAAGTATATATTTTCTTGGTTCTTATAGATAGGGAAGTCGAATTAGCGATGTCTGTATGCCGGTCTGTTCGTGTTATGGTTAAAAATCAACTTTTCCCCTGATGTCGCAAACTATCAAAAACTATCAAAAATCGCTATTGAAATCCAGCAAAATTGCCCGATAACTGACCAGGATATAAGCCAAAAACCAAGGATACCTTTGTTTATTTCTCTAAACTTTGTACATAAAAACCTCTAAAACTGCCCCGAAGTTGCCCCTACACGGGTGCAATCTAAAACCGACTCCCATTAATTTTTTCCCACGACCATTTTTGTGGAACATACATACACCCCCTCTAACAGGGTTGCCATACAAAGATTATTTTTTTAAATTAGTTTTAAACCGCTTCCAGCGTTCTTTTGCTAAGGTCATATTCAGGACTGACCCCAATTAATTTTTCCTCCCAAACATTTTTGTGGAACATACTTACCCCTCTATCTACAGCCCCTTGGTAGTCGCCCCTAGAGGAACAAAAAATATATCACAGACTCTAATTAGTTTTTTCTAAAACACATTTACCCCCTATCACCATCACCTAAGGGGTTGCCATAAAAAATTTACAAAAATGATGTGAAAACGCTTATAACTTCCCCAGAGTCTGCCTTAGAGAAATAAAGTGTACGACCAACCCCCATTAGTTTCCTCTCCCAAACATATTCCTTGGACACAACTACCATCGCCTAAGGGGACTCTCATACAAAGTTTGGGAAATTCTAATAAATCCCCTTCTACAGCTGCCAGGGTGCCCGTAGATAGGCCAAATGAAGGACGACCCCCCTAAGGGGGTTGCCATGCAAAATTTGAAAAAAAAATAGGGTAACCCCTACAACTTCCCAGGAGGGTTAAAATATGACCCCGACCTCTGTTTAAAAATTAAAAAAAATATTTCATAAATAGTAAGTTTTTTTGTTTGGTTTTTTTAAGTAATCTCGAATGGACTTGGTTTAAGAAAAACTAAGTGTCGATCGTACTTAAAAATTTCAAGTACGATTTTGAATAAATTCAGGAATAAAATTCTTGTTTTTTGATTTTTTTTTCGTTCTGTGTACCAAAAACAAACCGAAAAAATTAGTCAGATTTAAATCCTTTTTTTAATTTTTAAATTTTTGTCAGGCTTCCATAAAAAATACATTTTTTGTTTTTAATTGTCAAAACTAATTTGCTTATATTTATTTTTTTGATAGAAATAATTATTATTTTTAATTTCTTATTAAAAATTAATAATGATAAAAATAGTTATTTTTATAAAAAAAAATTATTATTTAAAAAAAATAAATGAATAAATAAAAATTAAAAAATAATCATTATTTTCTGAGAAAAAAAAATCAAGAATTTTTAAAAGCACTTGATTTAATCAAGATGGTGTACTTTCCTTGGCTCTCCGATGTTTCCTTGTTCAAGTTTCATTTCAATGAAAAATAGAAAATTATTATTTTTAGTCCCTGGCTTAAGTCAATTAGGTTTACTATAATTTTAAAATACTTCTGACCCAAATATCACTTTTTAATTAAACAATACAGTGCACTCGCGATAATGTGAACACTCTAATATTTGAACACCCCAAAATATGAACACTTTTTCTTCACCATTGACTACTCTAAAATATGAACTTTGTACAAAGGTTTTAAAATTTGAACAGTTTTTTTTTATTTTTAAAGCATACAAATTTCAGTTACAAAGCATTAGATGTTGGGGAAATCCCGAGTTATATTTATTTTAATACCAAATCTTAAAAAACCACACATATGTACATGCATAAATATGTATGTATATGCACGGGCAAGGTCTATTTTTTCGTTAGTTATTACATGTACGCGAACGCAACTTGTCAACAGTTAAAGTGCTTATTAAACGTAAATAATTTGTTAAATATGCATACAAAAAAGCATAAATTTTTAACTTTAAAAGAAAAATATGAAATTTTAGAAAATTTATTTAAGCAGGAAAAGTGTTTACCTGCAAGAAAACAAAATTTTTTGCAATAATTTAAGCCAATTGTAAATATGAACAATATCGAATATATGAACAGGCTCTGTTTTAATTAGTTCATATTATCGCGAGTGCACTGTACCTGCATTATTTAGTGTCTTTTCCTAACAAAAATCTGATTACAAATATCTAGTGATGGTCGCTTGATTATTACGAAAGAAATAAATTAATATAAGATAGTTTTAAAACTCATTAACCTGGTCATCTTAAATACTTAAATTATACCTACAAACGTGCATAAGTATATGCCTTAGACACTTCGTTATTAAAATAAGATTTTCTTCGTAGCTTTTAAAGGTTAACTAAACTTAATTTAAATATTTTTTAATTTATGAAGAAAATAAATATATCTGTTTAAAAAATAATTTTGTCAATTAAAAAAAAATATTAAATGGCCCTAAGCTCAGCCACACAAGTGTTAACATATTTATTTACATTTGGGTTATTAAACCTATTTTTGAATAATTTTTGGATTACTTGATCCTATAAAACATTAAATTTATGTTTTTTTTTTAATAATTTTTGGTTTAATTTCTTTTTACTTTCAGGTAAGGATTTTATACAAAAACTTCTATATAAGTGAGTAATTAAATTAACTCTTGTTCCTTTTTTTTTACTTAAAATTTAACCAAAACCTTTTACGGTGTATTCAAAACATATCGCACACTAATCTCTTCTCATAAACCAGTTGTCACAAAACTTTCGTTTGCATTTCGGTTAACTTCATTCGTAGGTCTTTACTGCTCAACCCAATTTTGTTATAATTATATAAAATTTTTTTAGAAAGGCCGGAAAATTATCTTTCGTGAAAATTTATGATTTTGAGTTGTGACTATTAACGATTTAGAGTGCGATATATTCTTTAAAAACACAGTTGAAGTTTTAAGATCAATTTTTGGATAATTTTTTAAATTACGTCCCATGACTTTTGACTTTTTCTGTTTTCTATTAAAATAATTTACTTTTACTTAATGATCCTAAATGCAAACGCATTGCCTTCGCTTTAGGAAATATATAGAAAATTAATTAGAGAATTTTTCAACAACAAAAAAAAAAACAAAAACAAAAATTAAACATTATTATACAACACCATCTTCAGAGTATTAGGGAGAGACATACAGTTTAGGAAAATTTGAAACTATAAATGTTTTGCTACCTGTTTGAATACAACAACAAACATTACACCTGTTTATTATTTGGGGTTATTATTATCAGATTTCCTTTGTATACATATAAATATGTTCGTATGTACATATGTATCCCAGCTAGCAAATTTTTCCAACACTTGTAAGATATGTGTCTGTCAGAAAAGTCTTAACGAATTCTGTCATATTTTTCACTGCAAAACAAATGAAGTGGTTAACATAAAACCTGCAAGAGTAACGCCCCGTCCAAATTAGCAATAAATATCCTAGCAATAAGGCAATAACGTCGGAAGAATAACGGGAAATTATTGCTTATTGCCTCGCCTATGTTAAGGGTATGGGAACACGTATTTGTCTTAATTCATTATAAAAAACAAAACAAATCAGAAAATCATCGTTTTTTAAAGGAAAATTGGCAGAAATTATTAATTTTTTATCGCTTTGTATCACTTGGCGTCCTTTTTTAAATGTCACTTAAAAATGACAATTGAGTTTGACGTTTTATGTCCGCAATAGTTGCTTTCGAAAAATGGTTGACAATTATTGCTCAATAAAATGTTGGCAATAAATATGTACGCAATAGAGCAGTCCACATTAGAGATAACATAATTTTGACATTTGCTGCAATATATGTTAACATATTTATTGCTAATGACTAGGGGAAATTCATAGCCGACATAAAATTTGGCAGGATTCGAAGAGAAATCTGTCAAAAGCCTAATGGAAAAATATATACAAAGAAGTCTGCTAAAAATTTTCTTTTTCAACAATAAATTTTTTCAATTTAGAATTATTCTTCCAATAATTTTTTTTATTTCTTTTATGTAAATTGTCTCAAACGGGAATTAAACCAGCGCTCTCTGTTTAAAATTCTCAGACATTTTTAATAGAAATCCAGTTTAAGTCAAATTTTTGTTAAACTTATCTGATACAGACATTGTCGGCCAATTTTGCTGGTTGGGTATTCACATTAATATGTACATATCCATGGGTACCTGTAATCTACATTTCAAGCAAGAACTGTAATTTTAAAGTTTATCTGACATATAAGCATTGCCATCCCTTGTTTTGTCTTTAAAAATAAATTTTTGAAACTCGTTTAAATAAGTTTTTAGTTTTAGTTTTTACATACAATTTTTTGAATACAGGGTGTCCGCCGGCAAGGTATACTTCTTTGTTTTGCCGCCATTTTGGTAAACCTTAGTCTTGACAGTTTATATGCGGCTGTTGTGAAGTAGAAACGAGGCAAATTTATTATAAAAAAATATTCGCTAAACCAACGTGGTTAAATTGTTAAAACATTTTATCAAAATCAATCATTGATTACTGTGACCAAGGTATATTCAACAAGGTAGGAATAACTGATCACTTGACTTCTATTTCCGCCATATGATTTCTAACTTAGCTTGGACACTTGTTTATGTTATACAATGGTTGTGTATACTGTGTGTATGTGTGTTCGCTACATTTTCGACAACCAAGCTGCAATTAGCAACAACAAAATACATGCTGAAATTTTACAGGAAGTTGTTGTTTTAGGGACGTTCCCACCTTCTTATTCCACCATGACTGTGACGATGAAAAAGTTATGTAAAATTTTTGGGAGAAACAACGTGCCAACAAGCCGCACTATTTATCGTGTAGTGAATGATTTTGTAAGAAAGAGGGACTGTAGCTGATAGGCCCTAGTATGGACCACAACGTACTGCAAGATCGGCTGAAAACATTATTGCTGCTCAAGAAAGTGTTTAAAACAATCCATCAATTCGACGCTTTGGCTTTAAAGAACAACTTTGGCCACAATTTTGCACAAGGATTTGCATTTGTTTTTATTTAAGATTCAGTTGACATAAGAGCTTCTTTAAGAAGACCATTTAGGCCGCCGTACATGTGCCAATAGGATGTTACTACAGCTCGCCCATTACAACCCCGATTTTCATGAATGAATCATAATAAGTGACGAGGCACAATTTAATTTGAATGAATGTGTGAATAAACAGAATAGTCGTTTCTAGGTAAAGGAAAAACCCTCGAAATTATTCAACAGTCACCTTTGCATCCATTAAAAGTGACAGGAATCATTGCACCTTATTTTTTTAAACTGAAAACGGCCTAACGGTAACTGTCAATGAGGAGCGATATCGTGATATAATTTAAAACTTTTTAATGCCACAACTGCATGCTTTGGTTAACATGTGGTATCAACAAGACGGTGCAGATCGCATACAGCCAGGAATACAATGGAATTACTGTGAGACCTCTTTCCACAACAAGTTATTTTAAGAAATGGTGATGTTAGTTGGCCTCCACTGTCGCCTGATTTGACTGCTCCGGATTTCTTTTTGTGGGGATATCTGAAAAGTAAGGCTTATGCAAACAAACCAGAAACGCTGGCACAACTCAAACAAAATATTTGTGATAAAGTTAATGAAATACCGCGTGAAATATGTAAGAATATAATGGAAAATGTGCTCAAAAGGTCTCGCATTTGTGAGGCTAACAGAGGCGGGCATTTATCTGATATTAAACTTTATTCATAATTGCCGACATTAAATAAAACATTTATCAATATAAGATCCCTTCTTTTTTATTTAGTCAAATATAATAAACAAAGTATGTATACCTTGCCAGCGGACACCCTGTCTTATTTCTTACTATTGTTTTGTTAATTTTTTTTTGAGGTTAAGTGTTATTATTGCATAATTAGAAACAAAGTTGCTGTCAATTTTGACATTACCGACAATACAGGTATAATAAAACAAAACACGACAACTTAATGTCATTATCACAGGGGGAAATTCATATCACAAAGAAAGAAACAAATTAAATTCCTACGCTGAGAGGACGAAAATATTTCTCTACTCAAACAGTCAGACTCCAAACATACACACCGACACATACCATCGCACTTGTGCCATTCACTTTTGTGCAGAAAATACTTTCATACACGTGTAATTTCTACAATTTCCTTCTTTTTTTTCTTATTTACCTTAATATTATTTTTCTTACTTTAATTAGCATTTATTTCATTTTATGTTTTATTTGGTCTATGTCTTTTTGTCTGTCTGTCTGTCTGTCTGTCTGTCTGTCTGTCTGTCTGTCTGTCTGTCTGTCCATGCGGTGTTTTTGGCCTAAATCTTTAAATATATTTTTTTGTTGTAAAAAGAAACGTAATAAAATAAAGACACAATAATAACAGCAGCAACACAACACATGTTTAAGTTTTTAAAGGTCGTCCGTCTTATTTTCCCTGTTTTATTGTCGTATCTTTCTTAACTTTATTTTATTTTTTTATGCGTTTTCCGGTAATTTTTTTATTATAATTTTTATAGCTGTTATTTTTGCTGCTGCTTTTTTACTTTTAGTTCTTTTCTATTTTTTTTTTTTGCAATTGCTAAGATTACATATTACAACATATGGATGTACATATTATGTTCACATGTGGTACTTACACACAAACACACTTTAGGTTTTCTCTATTTGTTTTCTTTTGCCCCCCTTTTGGAGATTTTATACTTTTTTCCTTTTTCTTTTCGCGTAATATTTGCGTTAAAATTTTCCCATAAAAACAACAAAAAAATTGTACGTTATAGAACTTACAAGGAAACTTAATTTTTTCTTGTCTAGTCCCAGACTAAAGCAGTTTAAAGTTTAAAAAAACGTAAAATAATTTGGGACACGTAACATCAGTTAGTTCACCGGTTATTGGGATGGATTTGTACCTTATAGTACATAAAAAAAGTTTTTTCCCCAAACTACTGAAGCGAACTTTTAACAGGTAAATCCCGCTAAAACAAACAGTTCTAAATCTTTAAATCGAAACTTTCATATAGATTTTTGTCGCATATCAATAATCATATAAGACCAAAAGCTTTCAAGAAAACCGTGAGATTTATACCACCAGAAGAAGTCTGTTGTCAAAACTGTGAGAAAGGTGACTTTGGGTTTGGTTATTTAATGCCCCCCATGTTCACAGTTATCGACGGAAGACGGCAGCTTTGACCCGCCCTTTCATCTTGGACCCATCCATAAAAAAGCTACTACTCTATTGATCCATAAATTCAGCTGACTTCACCTTGAAGCTCAGTTTCGGGACCATGTGGCCACTGTTACATTTTGCATTGTCAGTTATCTCGCATTGTCCATATGACACCTGCTAGAATTGTCTCGTTGCCCCCAATCGAGTTGCAGACCCGTTGCAATCATGCTAATACGTTAAAATCTAAGATTATATTCAGTGACGCGGTAGAGGTGCTTTGTTGAGCGCCAATTAAACACAGTCCTGCAAGTTACTGGGCGATTTCCAAACGCCTGCGTTGAAACAGTTTTTACAGTGCAGTCCATCACAAAAGTATCCCATAAGGTAAAATAGGCATTTGGCGGAAGGGCCTACGTTTTACCCAACATTTCCCTGCATTCATAGATCGCATTAGTCGTTTCTCATCTCTTTTTTTAGGGACAGCTTACTGTCCAGTATAATTCCTAACTAGGTCCTTTGTGTGTTCCTTTAGTACCAGATTGATGCCATTTAATCTTGGTTTGGGACCCCAATTGTCGTCCTTACATCCAACTTTTTCAGGTTAATGAGTAATTTAGTGTCTGCTGAGCTCAGCCCCGGCCAAGGAGCCCTTCACTTCCAATGAAGACTTGTTATGTTAGGAACTCGGATCCTAAATTTCCAATAATATCGAATTATTGGTGGTTTTACAGCTACCTTATATGTCAACCCAAGAGCCGAGGAGCTACAATCGGACTCGTCGGAAATTATACTGTCAACTAAGTTGCAGTGTTCCGGGGCCTAAAATAGTCTGACGTTGAAAAAATTTACAATCCTACAAAAGGTAATTCTTTACTAAATTCAAGGCTCCGTCTTCTCTTCTATTTTATTTCCTACCTTTCTTAATGACCTACATATGTCAGACTTCGAATCCTATCTATTCCTTTGCAGACGACAGCTGCATATACTATTCATACTCATTTGACTTCCGGCCTAGTTCTTTAAAGATTGGAGCTATAAGTCAGAGTATGAATGACACACTTAACCGTGATCTAATGCTTAATTGTGGCCGTGCAAATAGGGTCGAGCTTAATGCCTGTAAGACCCAATGTTGTCTTTTAAAACGTGAGCGCACAGTGGAGAATGCTACATCGTCTGTTTTAAAGGTTGGTGAAAATGTTGAGAAGACAGAAAGTCTTGATGTTCTGGGAATGAAAATTGTGCTATGTCCACTGGACGGAACACGTTTTTCTTGTGTCGAAAGAAGCATCCAAGCGTCTTGATTTTTTGAAACGGTGAAACACCGTCTGATATTCTTAATATTTATACCACCAATATCTGACCGAAAATGGAATACAACTCGCATGTATGGACTGGTGCTTCAAAGTCTGTTTTGGGTCTATTCTATCGCGTACAGGAACGGGCGAAGATACTAATTGGTGCCGTTGGGGTATCTTACCGCATCGATTCACTTAAACACCACCGTTATGTGGGTTGTGTTTTGCTGTTCTATCGATACCAATATGGAATATGTTTTGAAAAAACAAGGGAACTTGCTACTGAAATCAAGGATTTTTTTTCGTGATACTGGTCTTTCCAGAAAAGGACATCCATTTTTAGTTGACTTGGCCAGTTAATCCCACCACGCATTACTTAAAGAATTTGTTATTTAGTAGCATGATTCGTATGTGAAATAAACTTCCTAAAGATATCTTTCCGTCACTGTTAATATCGAGAAATTCAAATCAAATGTTTACAAACACTATTCCTTTTATCCTCCTTTCCATAACTTATTTTCCTGATACCAACACAATGGTAGGCCTGTATAGAAGCCATCCCCTGAGTGCTAGTTATTAAAAATAAAAAATTTTCACCAATATCTCTTAAGGATATTACCGGTGGTGTTCTTTCAAAACCGACATTTGTGACCATAAAGTTTGCCGTGGACTTTTGGCCTATACTAGAATTCTCGGGACCAATTTTTTTGTAATATCCTACTGTGGTTTCTGCCATTCCCATACAGACTATCAAATTCCAACCATTATTCGTTTTGAGGAATTATTTTTCTAAGGTTTTCGAGAATAATTTGGCATAATATTCTAGTGTTGCCAGAATTAGGAAACGTTTCCAATAATGACCCCCTACTAGTCTAACTAAGCTTCTTCTTGTCATTACCATCACCCAGTACGCAATGGGCACCAATAATGGCTAGTGAAGCACATCTTTGGACTTTAATCAGATGAGGCTTATGCTCTCTATATTAACATTTTTCTTTTCAAATTCAAACGAGAAAAATTAGGTTTTGTGAATTTCAAAGGTTTTTAAAGGTTTTTGTTTCACCCTTTTTAATTTTATATTTTTAAAATGCTGTTTATTTTATGTACCTCCTTTGTCGACATCAATTTCGACATCTTTATTATCATGTCTTTCTACTTCGCATTATTTTATTTTTTTGTTCTTTGTAAATTTGAACAACTTCTTACTTGTATTTGTTCTGTCTAGTTTTCTTAGTAAACCTTTTGTATACCTTTCGCCATGTTCCCCCTTTCGACGGTCTTTTTACTGCATTAAATATGAAAATCCATGCAAAAGGCGATGGACTGATTCGGGATACTCTGTTGTTGTTGACGAGTGGATACGGGAATCCAGTTTTATTATATGCAACTTGTCGACAACCATAATGTTCCTTTTCGCTTTTTTGTCGCTGAAGCCCAAAACCGCTCTTAGAGTGTGTGTGTGTGCGTGTGTTTCTTTACTTAAGATGTTGGTTTCCATGTTTTTGTTTTACAAATTTCTGGTTTCCTTCACAAAATGCTGGTTGTTGCTGCTTTGTGTTAATATTGTTGTTATGTTGTTTTGTATTTTGTTGATGTTGCTGCTTACACATATGTACGTCCTTGAAAGATTTATTTTATTATCAGTCGTCTACAATAAAATTAAATAAAAAAATACTAAATAAAATTTATAAAAAAAATACATAAAAAATTCACTTTTTAAGAAATGTTTTTTTTAATTTGATCTTTTTCTTCTTTCGATTACATGTTTGTTCTCTTTTACATTTTAGGTTTTTTTTTCTTATAAATATGGGATTCCAGATAATTTTTTTTAGAATTTTAATAAAAAGACGCGAATGGCTGCTTAGACCACTTTTTCTTTTTTTATTTTTTGTTTTGTTGTTGTGTGTTTTACATTAAAAATGGGGTCAAATTTAAAAAAGTTCCTTTAAAAAAGTAATTTTTAAATTGAACAAAAAAAAAGGCAGCAGTTCGGGAAGATTACCGCTAAACCCAACAAGAGCTTTATTGAAAATTCATTGGGAGCTAATTAAGCAGCAATTTTAAAATTATTTGCGGGAAGCAAATCTTGTATTAGCTTCAGTTCAGAACAGGGCATTCGAAATTGGTTTGACCCGTTTTTTGGCATCAAAAAATGAGCAGTTCTTTTGACTCAACATCTATATGTTGCCACAAAGATGAGAAGAGGTCATAACTAACAATAGGCGACACTTAAGATAAATTTATATTAAAGAAATAATTCAAAACAAAATCTAAAATCTAAATTAATTCAACGAATTCAATGTGCTTTTGCAAATTATTTTCAAAACTGATTAAAAATTAAAAAAAAAACTTGAAACTTATAAAATTTATTTTTCAAGCAAATCAAATAACTGGCTTCAAGTAAATGTAATTTTTACTCTTAACCCCTTTTTTTGATATTTTTATTAATACATACATATATGTATATCTGTAGATATGTTTATTAAACAGTATGTACATTTTTTTCCTTAATAGAAAAAGTTTTTCTTTTTTATATTTTTTTTTTTTATTAATTATTTCAACATGAGTGATCAAGTAAATCGTGTTTTAATTTCCTAGAATTATAGATCATATGTATGGATGGTTGGTTGGTTAATGAAAAAAAAAAAACCACTTGAATTCACAAGAAAATTTCTTCATTTTAACAAGTATTATGATGGTTAGTTACCAAAAATTAATACTAGAGGGAGATAGACAGTGAGAGAGAGACAGGCTAAAACTATCACAAAAGAAAAAACAAGATACTTAAAAATAATATTTTTCGACACTCAAAATACTTTTTTTTTAAAATATGCACTCAATTACTTTGGATTTGCCATACAAAGCTATAACCAACTTTTTTATAAAGATATTAAAAAAAATATTTTGCTTAAGAAAAATCTAAGTTTTATTTGCTGACATCATTGTATTATAGATTTATAAACTTTTTTTATACCCTTCACATAATTGATAAGGGTATATATAAGTTTGTCGTTCCCTTTGTATATTTTTTAATATCCATCTGCGACCCCATAAAGTATATATTTTCTTGATCCTTATAGATAGGGAAGACGATTAAGCGATGTCTATCTCCGTCTGTTCGTGTTGTGGTTGAAATAATTTTTTTGAAGTCAATATTAAACCGACTTCCATTATTTTTACTTACGAACATTTTTCTGAAACATGCTCACACCCTATTTTTACCCCCATCAGGGTTGCCATACAAAGTTAAATTATTTTAAAATTTTTTTAAATCTCCCACAGCTTTTAGGGTGATTCTACAAAGGTCAAATGTAATACCAACCTCAATTGGTTTTCCCCCCCTAAACATTTTTGTAAAATGTACTTACTCCCTATCTCCAGCCCATAACAGGGCTGCTATACGCAATATAAAAAAATAGGGTAAAAACTCCAACAACTTCCCCTGAGTCGCCCTTATTGGAATTAAATATATCACAGATCTTTATTAGTTTTCCTTCCCAAACATATTACTAGGACATGATTACTCCCTATCTTCATGCCCTAAGGGGGTTGCCATATAAAATTGACAAAAATTATGTAAAAACACCCATAACTTCCCCAGAGTCGGCCTTAGAGAAAAAAATGTACGACCGAGCCCCGTTAGTTTCTTCTTCCAAACACATTTCTAGAACATACTTACTTCCTGTCTCCATCACCTAAGAAAGCTCCCATACAAAGTTTGGGAAATCGTAATATATCCCCCATTACAGCTTCCAGGGTACCCGTGGACTAATTAAATTTAGGACTGACCCCAACTTGTTTTTTCTTGCAAACATTTTTCTACAACATACTTGTTCTTTATCTCCACCCCCTAAGGAGGTTGCCATACAAAATTTGAAAAAATTAAGCTAAAACACTCCTACAATTTCTCCGTAGTCACTCTAAGAGGGTTAAAACCTGACACCGACCCCTATTTAAAAATTGAAAATATTTTATAAATTAAAAGAAATTAATACAAAAATAAAAAAATTTCTGTTATTCGAAAAGCCAATGTGAAGGGTATATAAAAGTCGGAACAGCCGAATATATCGCACTTATTTGTTTTTTGTTAATAATATGTTAATAAAGTTTTAGCCATAACCATGACTTCAGTTTTGGGGTCAATAAACAGCTGGGAAGCAAATATTATGTACAAATTATCATAATTTTTTAATCGCATACAAAACCCACACATACGCCAACTATCATATGTATGTGTGTATGTATTAGACATCTGCATGACTATATTCATTTAATTGCCAATACACAACAAAAACAATATTCATTCAAACATTTTTCATTCTATGGGATATAAATAAAGTTAAGCCAGTAACAACACAAGAAAGAATGTAATATGTGTTACACTCAATGATACAAGAAGAACACATTCATTTTACAGTTTTCGTTTTGAATGTGTATAAAACACACTTGAAAATACAAAAACATAGCAAAGTCTCATTACAGTTAGAGTTTTTATAAAAACATTCAGGTGTTTTTTCGAGTTAATGAATGTTTAACAACAACAATAACGACAAATTTGCAAACACAAATGAATAATAATTTTTTACACCAATCATACAGCAATATTCACACATTCTATTCAGTATTTATTTATATGAATGTATGGGTAATATTTTGTTTTCGGTTGAAGTTGTTTTTTATTTGCTTTCGCTTGTGGGTTCATTCATTTAATTTGTTTAACATTGAATGAAAAACACTATGTTGTTGAAAAACAAACGAATGTATTTAAACGGCATTTGGGTGTAGTCAAGCAGACCTCTAGTATGTATGCAGTAAGTTCTCACATACATTAAAATATAGTTGTATTGTACAATAATGAAACAAACTCACTAACACTTGTACAAGATACAAAGCCACTCTTTCCAGTAAGAAATACAACTGTAGTTTATCATTCTTTACTTTTGTTGGGGGTATCGTACTTCTCTCTTTCAGGCATAATTTTGATATAGTAAAGTAAATTTAAGTTGTTTTTTTTTGGGTCTTGCTGGCAATTTTATACAAAAAAACATACTAATGTTTTTTGCCTAAAAACTTTTTAAAAGAGAAGCTCACGTCATGACATGAGGTAAATTATAAATTGTAAGTTCTCATTCAACCACTTATAAGCAAAGAAAAAGAAAGGCATTTTAAAAAGATTTTTATTTTTATATAGAAATAAAGCAGCAAATTTTTATTTTCAGTGGCAATTTATTTGACACTAAAAACTCTTTTCAAACTCAGTTTTTGTTCGGCGAAGTTCTACTTCCAAAAGGTGTTCGTTCGTCTTCACTTTACTATGTTGCCATCTGTTTTTTTTATAAATTATTTTGTTAGCCAGAAATTTCAATTACTGTTTTAAATTTAAAATGGATCTAAAGAATAGTATAGAAGGTTAATATATTATGTAAATTAATTAAAAAAAAATTCCCACTACACTTGCGAAAAGTTAAATATCTAGGGATTTTATCATTATCCCAAAGCCGGAACTGATGTTGCATTTTTTTGCGAAGGTCATAGATTTTAGAGTGTTTTCAGACACCTTAAAAAAGTTTGTAGCCACAGTGGCCAAACTGCGTAAAAAGAAGTAAAACCGTATTTTAAATTAAACATATACTTTGAACATCCCTTTATGTATTTTCGTAAAGTATATATTTTTTTTGTTGCACAGTGTAATCTCTGTGACTGACTGGCTGAATCATTCATCAACGAACAGGCCAGACGCGTAAACCTGGAGTCCAGGCGGCGAACTACGGCATTCGATTCGAATCGAAATTCTTTTCGATCGATCGAGTTGTCAAGGCTTCTAATATAGAAATTTTTATAAGAATTTAAAAATTTCGATTCGAATCGAATGCCGTAATTTGCCCCCTGAAACTGTATGCATAAATAGATCTGCTGAGGCGAATTTCCGGGAAATTCGGACCCTAAGAAAATAATAATTTTTCCAAATAGGGGAAAATTGAAAAGTTGGTTTCTCCCTTACAACACACGATAAAAAAAATTTAAAAGTATCGTACTCTATTAAAAAAAAAAAACGATCCGTGCCTGGATCTCTTTTCAAATCTTAAATCCTAAGAGTTAAAACCAGGCATAAACTATTCTCTAATGGTGCTTTGGTCTTCTTAACCAATAAAGATAATAAACATAATTTAAAGTGCTTTTGAAACGCCTTAAAAAATTTTAAATGTTTGTGGTATTTTTTTTTTTTATTTGAACCTTAGGGGCAGGAAAAAAGAGCGAAGTTTTTATTTTGGTACTTTTTGTAACTTCTTTACCAAAAAATGTAGATAGAAACTTAATTCGACAGGTCTAAAAAAAAACACGAATAAATTGCTGGTACTTTTTTAAAGTTTAGAACTTTTTTTGGATTTTGAATCGACAAATATGAAACTAAGGACTATTAAACCAGGTTGAGGTCGAAGGTCAATTAGGTGGCCACGAAGTACAAATTTCACATGTTTTAGTACTTTTTGGCGTGTATTGAGATAATAACTCTAGCAATAACAGAAATTAGGCTTTTGAGGTCGAAAGTCAGAAAAACCGACAAAAATTACTTTTTAATAGTTTTTGGACTTTTTTTGTTTGAGATTCTGGTTTTAAAAATATGAAATAAAAATCCATTGACAACGATTGAGGCAAAAAGTAAACTAATTGGGCAAAATGCACTATTCTGCATGTTTAATAGTTTTCTTTAATTGTTTTTAGGTTTTGATTCTAAAAATATAAGGGTAAGTAAAAAGTACTTTTTTTATATTTTTGGTGCATTTTTTTAAAAATAGATAATTCGATATAACTTAATTAATATTGTATAGAAAGTAGTAAAAATTTTACTTTTTTATGTTATTTTCGCGTTTGGTACTTTGTTTTAAAAAATATTTCAAATTTCGTTTACGAAGTAGCTGGTTAATTGTTAACTGTTTATACATTTACATAATGAAAACTCTAATTACTTTTTCTCTTAAGCTTTAAACATACATACATATTTTAATTATATATTTATTACATTAAATTAAACTAATTTTTTAGGTGGCAATATTTTTTTGCTATTTTTATTTAACACTTGACAGTCGTGTGTGAACAAACTCCATTTGTTCTTCAAAAAAAAAAAATAAAATAAAATAAAAAAATAAAAACAAAAAATTTTTTGCGCTTACAATTTTGCCAATATGAATAACAAACCAGGCCAAAAACTTCTTAACAAATTAAATTGCAAAGAAGAAAATATTTTCTGATTCCATTGTTTTTATCCCCTTTTTTTGTCATTCGTTGTAGTAGTGCTGGTATTATCGACGAAAACAAAAAAGATAAATGTGAAGTTTTGGTCTAAATCGTGAACATAATTTTATGCATGGTTGAATTAAATTTGGTATATTAAAGGGAACTGGTTAGTTTAGTATGTAAATGTTTTTTTCTGCTTGCAAAAGACAACTTAAATAAAATATTACTTCTGAGCTTGGGAAACTAAAAATGTCTTATCCAACTGAGGGGGGTTAGTTGCAAAATTTCGCAAAGTTCTGGTTTATATTTTTTGTTCGGATATTTAAGTATTTACTTATGTATGTACACACCTGACCAAAATAACAAGTACACAAACATTCTTATTCTTTCTTTGGCTACTTTTCGTCTTCTACATGTTTTAGATTGAATTTAGAAATTGTATCACAAATTAAAAGAAATTTGATCTTACCAGTGATTTCAGGCAAAAAGTTGTAAGTATTCCATTACTTTTTATTTCTATGGCCATTTTCTGCTAAAGAGCGTTAAAAAAATTAAGTTCTTTCAAAAAATTTTTTTTTAAACATTGGTTTTAATTGGACACAGTTTTGAAATGGTTTGTTAGCTTTTTATAACCTGATATATTAAAAAAATAAAAATGATTTGGGAGTTGGGCCGGAAGAAGCGTTGCACAGTAGATGCATTTCATTAGTTCTTACACCAAATCATCAGCAGACTTCAACCTAGTTTTTAAAAACCTTCATTATTACTTTCTGCTTTTATATAATAACCAGGGAAACCGAAAACATACTTAAAAAAGGGTTTTATGCGCATAAAATATGCGGGGAAACCAAAATGATGTTAAATAGTGTTAATTTAACGGTATCTAAACTAGTCAAACAAACCAGAATGAGTTAAACTTCAAAATAAATAATTAAATATAAAAACAAGAGGTAACAATGGACACCCGTAAAAATTTTTCAGGGTTTTTTTAATTAAATATAAAATATTCAAGAAATCCTTCAAAAACCTGTTATACAAAAAATATGCTCTTGAGCAAAAAATATGCCAAAATATGCTGTTATATGCAAAATATGAAGAAAAATATGTTATTAAAGGAAAATATGCAGTAATATGCAAAATATGCAAAAATAGGCCCTAACAAATCGATGGTAAAATTTTGCAAAAATTCTTAAACGAATGAATAATGCGACGCACAGAAAAAAAATATGGTTTTGCATATTTTTGGTTGACCTGATAATAACTTTAATGAACTTATTGAGAATTACTATAAACAACCAGTATTAATAAAAATTTTGTTGTATAAATAATAAATGCTGTTGAAATTTAAATTTTTTAATGATAATTGCTTTATTGATTTTAATTCTTGTCTATTTTTGATTCGATTAAAATCCTTTGGAGAGCGCTAAAACAAAAAGTATCTAGTTACACTTTTAAAAGAAGGAACTAACTGAAAATTAAAAAAAATATTAATTTCTATAAGGGCAATAGCTGTAAGCTTTTTAGTTGAAAGCCAACAAAATCCAGCCATATTGTCAAAAATTTTAAACAATAAAAATAAACTGAACAAAAATTGAAATTATATTATTTCCTTGATTAGTTTAAAAGTGTACTTATTATTTTGGCCACAACATACATCAGTTTTTGATGGTTTTATAATATAAAAGAAATAGTTGTTTGAATTAGGATCAAAATTATTTATTGTTTATTTTTTAGCAAACAAAACAAAAGTAGAATTATAAAAGTTTTTTGTTTAAATAACAGTAACTTTCTTTAAATTCATTAAAATGATCGTGACCTTATTATTTTGGGCATTAGTGTGTGAATATATGTATTTACCTCAGTACTACTTTAAAAATTTTGTGATCCTGCACTTGGGCTACTCTTAACAATTTGCCTTAAAATTTAAAATTCTCTTTTAAATTGTAAATTAACTTTGTTTAATAGTCTTGTAAACAATATTCAAAATTGTTTCACAAAATGGGGTTATTTGTGGTCAGTTAGTCATCTTTTAAAACAACATGTAAGAGAAATAAACCGTAAAAGAATTCATGTTGTTGTTAGTTTTGTGGATGGGTCTGATTTGTTATAAAAATGAAGGGCTTTTTGTATAACGTTCAGGTTGTTGTTCTCCTATAATCTTTATTGATTGATGTTGCTGTTTTTGCAAGTGTATGTACTCGCATACATATACACATATATATATATACATACATACATATGTATTTTTGTATATTAAACGGAATTACGAAGATAGTTTCTTTTTGTATTCTTATTACGATTGTTTTCATTTAGTTTTGGTTAATTTAACATTTTTATGGTTTCATACCTTTTTGCTGCTTCATGTCTTTATTTTAAACAGCCAGTCGAGTGAGTGACTATCTCATAGTCTGTCTTATATCTCGTTAAAAATGACTTTTAATCTGTATGTGTGAATATGCATGCATATGTATTATGATTAAGTTTTGTCTGTGTTTGTATATAAAATAAATTAATGCAAAATGTATGAAGGTTCATATGTTCGCCTAAAATGCAAAAGGGCCGATTACCACTGTTAAAGAGTTTACAGGTGAGATAGAAAAAAAAACTTAGAAAACGGAAAGTATTGTTGTTTTAAATATGGGTTATTTACAACAGTAAATGATAAAACAAAACAAGTCCGCGACTTCAAGCCAAAATGACTCTCAGAGAAAACAGGCCCATAACTGAAACATCGGCTGCAACTTTACGAACTCACGTTTAATTTTGCCAATTTTTATTCACAATTCTTCCTTTAAATAATATTTTTTTATTTTTTTAACAATATTTATCATTTTATTTATAATTTACAAAATTTTAATTGCATTTATAATTTTTTTTTTTATAAATTTATTTGTTTTTCTCCAAAACATGTTGTTTTGCTTATAAAATGTATAAAATTTAATAAAAGTGTGGCAATATTGTTGAGGGAAATTTTTTTTTAAAGTAAGTGCAGAGGAAAAATCGTTTTCAGAATAGATTATATTTTTTAACTGCTTTCAGCAGCATGATTTTATGTCATATCGTATGGAAAAACACATTATGCCTGAGTTTTGTATGATAATTAATGCAACAAAAACCTTTAAGTTCGAAAGTTTAGTCCTACCTGGTATATTTTGTGCGGCCTAACACGTTGCTAGGACTATTTGACTTGTGAAAAACTAATTCATTTGTTTTTACACCCTCTTAATCGTAAATTTTGTTATTTAGGTCGTTATTTTTGAAGGTTAAAGACTATTATTAAACAAAAACCTAATTTTTAATTGTTGTTGTTGTTGTTGTTGTTGTTTTAGTTGTTGTTAAACCTTTTTGCATTCCAGCTGACCATATACACTGTGTACATATGTATATACACATGTATGTAATTTTTTGTCCATGTACAGTTGTGCGGTAACATTTGTCGATTCCTTTAAATTATTTTAATGATATCGTAGATATGTACATACCTTCGTCTTTCTTAAAGTAAATTTTTTATTTAATATTGGACAAAAAATTCTTGTTTTGCAAACGAAAAACATATAAAGAAAAATCCCAATTCTTTTAAAAAAAAAAGAATCATGCATAAATTTACATAATTTACCAAAATTTGTTGAAACAATATTCCATAAGGATTTATTGATTTTTCCCCCATTTTGTTTTAATAATTTTCAATAAAGGGTTTCAATTATGCAAAATGAGACTTGAGTTTTTTTTTCTTTCTTTTTTTTTGTGCAATACCTACTGAGATTTAATAAAAAGAAACGGTGTTTTATTACCAGTATGAAAACATATGACAGAAATGTTGTTGAAATAAAGGTATTCAATATAATCTAGCAGATAATTTAACGACATTAATATTTATAATCATACTTTGCTGTATCTTTTGTGGTTTTCATCTGAAAGATAGAAAAAGGTTTTTATAGACATTTAGGAAAAGAAAAACCGCTTGGGCTATTGCATTAATTAAATTTTTGTTCAATCGAAACTGCTTATGTGAGCATCAGCCACCTTTACTTTACTTTACTTTACTTTATTTTTTTTGGGCCACTTTCAAATCTTATTTGTTTTGGCTCTAAAGAAATAGTCTTAAACAAATTGCACCAGCCTATAGGAACAGTTTAGATGTTTTGTCGTTTCTCTAAAAAAAATACTTTTAGGACATAGAAAATTACAGAGAATTTTTTAGTTTTCAAAACTATCTTAGCCGCGATAAAAAAAATTATTTCCAAAGCTTGCATTTTAGAAGCAAGAAAAAAATATAATTTTTTATTCTAAATTAAATTAAGTTAAAAAGAAAACAATGAAATGCATACAACAACAACTACCCAACGAATGCCATAAGCATCGAAAATTTTTCACCGTAAATAGACGGCCTAGACAATGTGTGTCAATGTTAATCTTTTTTATTTTTTTGCTGCAAACAACACTGAAAACAAAAAACGCACAAGTTTTAAATGTTAAGAAAAATAAAAATATACCAAAATAAACTAAACGCAGACGAAAACAAAATTAAAAAAAAATAAATAAATATAAAATGCCCAACAAATTGAATTTTCCAAATAAAAGAACAAAAGCAATGGTGAATGTAAAGAGCAAAACAAACTTAAAAAAGCAGCGAAAAAGTCGATCAAAATAAAAAAAAAGAAATCACAAAAATGATAAGAAACCGTTTCTTTTGTATGCTAAAGCCATATGTTTATAATAAAAATCCTAAAAACAACAACAACAACGATTAAAACAAATAAACAAGAAAACAAATATGATCTTTGGCTGAACAAAAAAAAAAAATATTTAGCAAAAACAAAATGTGGGTAAGAATAACTAAAAGATGAAAGAAAAATCAAAGCTCAAAAACCTTAAACTTCAAAAAATATCAAAAAAAACCAAAACAGAAAATCTAAATAAAATAATAAAAATATGCAACAATAACTTTTGGTGCTACCTGCAATCTTACTTTTCTACTTCTTCTTCTGCTTTTTCATCTTTCTCTTCTTGATTGTCTGCTTAAGAACAGCCAAAAGCTGCAAACACATTAAACTAAGAAAAAAACCGCGGTTCCCACATATGATTTTCAAAGAAAAGCTCGTTAATTCAATTCCATTCATGTTGCTTACACAAGAAAACAAACAAAACAGCCCGACGGACATGAAGTCAAAGAAACCTTTAGACTGAGTTTTTCTTTTCTTAGTGGTTTTTTTATAACCTTTTTTTATTGTTGTTGTCATAATCCTAGGTTTTTTAAACAAACCTTTTAAACATACGCACATACTTTCATAATATGTAATGCATATTGTCACACGTGGTAATCATAAAGATATACATACATATGTAATTTCAAATAATTTTTCTCCTATCGGCAGTGAATAGATAGTTTGTGTAGCTTTTCAAAAAAAAAAAAAAATAAATAAATAAATAAATAAATATAATAAAAAAATAAAAAATGGTTTTAATTACCAAAAATGATTGAACCAATCAATATATTGTTCAAATTTGCACCTACATATAACCAAATATTTATATGTATGTATATCAATTATCTTAACTGTAAAAACTGAAAAATAGAAATTTTTTATCCCATTAAACATTTTTATGATTTTAATGACTGAAATGGTCAAAATTTCATATTGGCTTTTCGAAACCCTGAACTTTTTTTGTATTTTTAAAAATTTTTTTTATTTATGAAACATTTTTAACTTTCAAGTCGGTGTAATTTTTAACCCTTTAAGGGTGATTAGGGAAGTTATAGGGGGTTTTACTCTAACTTTTTAAAATTTTGTATGCCAACCCCCCTAGGGGGTGGCTGACAGGGGGTAAGTATGTTCTAGTAAAATGTTTGCAAGAAAAAATTAAATGGTCCTACGGGCACTCTGAAAACTGTAGGAGTGGATTTATTACAATTGTAGCAAACTTTGGATGAGAGCCCCCTTAGGCGATGCAGATAGGGGATAAGTACATATATTCTAGGAATATGGTAAGGAGGGGAAACTAATGAGGGTATGTGATACATTTTATTCCTCTAGGAGTGACTCCGAGAAAGTTGAAGGGGGTTTTTACCATATTTTTTTTTAATTTTGTATGGCAACCCCCTTAGGGCGTCGAGAATAGGGGGTAAGTATGTTCTGGGAATATGTTTGAGAGGGGAAAATTTAGTTCTCCAAGGCTGACTTTGCGGGAGATATGGGCGTTTTTACATAATTTTTGTAAATTTTAAATGGCAACCCCTTTAGGTGATGGAGGAAAGGGAGTAAGTATGTTTTAGGGATATGTTTGGGAGAAAAAAAACTAATGGAGGTCTGTGATACATTTTATTCCTCTAGGGGCAATTTCGGAAAAAGGGGATTTACACTATTTTTTTTAATTTTTGTATGGCAACCATGTTAGAAGTTGGAGATATTTTTTTTGAAATTATATTTTTTTTAAATCCACTAAATATATTTTACAGTAAAAAATTTTTAACTTAATAGAGAGAAAAAAAATGTTGGTTATCTATACAATTGTGCTTGTGAAAAAATAAATTCCGTTTGTCTTTCTGGATAACATGTAAGTTAAATAGGTGATGTTTTAAGTCAAAAATACTACTACTGTTCAAAGAATACTGGTGATGAAAATACGTAACTGGTTTCGGAAATGCGTTCTACTTGGTTAGAAAACTTGTTTTTTCAAATAAAGTTTCTTGCGACATAAATGAAAAATATTAATTTCCTTAAAGAAAAAAAAAAAATTAATTCAAAAATGAACTTAAGTCTAAATAACGAAAACCAAAAATTAGTCTTACGACAATAAGTACAACGAACAAGTAAGAGGGCTATTATATTCGGCTGTGCCGAATTTTATATACCCTTTACCTAGGCCTTTCGTATATTTATTATAATATTTGCAGTACAAAATAACTTGACTACATCAGATGGCTGGGTATATAGAAAGACCAATGTGAAGGGTATATAAGATGCGGCTCTTACTTGTTTTTATGTTAATTTGTATATTTTTTTTTAGTAAATCTTTGCATGTTTTTTATGCATGTCTATGTATCTTAGTGTGTGTAAAATATCTCAAAAATCATTAGTATTCTCTAGCTGAAGTATAATTTTTTTGTGGTTTTTGCTGCTGCTAATATTTTATGCTGTAAATAACGAAATTATAATGGAATTCTCATACAATAAAAAAAAAAAAAAAAACACAAAAATTAGAGTTCAATAAACTTTTTTCGGAAAGTTTTTTGTTAATGTTTCTTTTTATTTTTGTTAATTTATTTTGTTTTGCATGTTTTTTAATGTTTTAAAGTATTTGTATACAAGTCCAAAATATAGTGTGATTTGAATGAATTGTGGAGAATTAAAATATTTTTTGCAAAACAAATCATTACGACATTTGGTTAATTTTAGCTTTTTAAGCTTGCTTAGCTGTGAATAAACTCTTTAAAAAAATAAAATAAAAATACATTTATAGACAAAAGCATTAAAAATAATTAATAGAAAGTTAAAAATAAACCTTATGTTTATTTTCAGATAATCTCTTTGATACTTTCATACGTACGTTAATTTTTATATGTATATATTTGTAAGAATACACAAAATGTATACTTTTGTCCAACAAAAATTACTTTTTAGACTTAAATCCGTTCAGAACAAAAAATAAAAAAAACGGAAATAATTATAATGTTCTGAAATTTTAGTTATCATTTTCTGAACTAAGTTACTAAGTTTCATGGAAGTAATTTCATGAAAAATTTCATCGTGCAAGTCTAGTATAAGTTTAAGTATTCCATCTCTTTGCCCTGCTTTCTCTTACGGACTTAAAAAAACGTTAGCAAATCGTATATTTTTTACGCACGCAAAAATGGGTTTAACGCTTTTTATATACAAACATACCTAGATTAAAAGAAACTTAAGCATAGTATATGAAAATAAAAAGGCGAAGCTTTTTAACACAATATTAGCGAATTTTTAAACTTTGTAAAAAATTCTTTTATTTATTCTGTGGTTTAGTCATCAATTTTTCCTTTTATAAAGGCGCTTTTACATGGTAATACATGTATTACGACATGCTAAAGAATTTTGTAGAATAAGAGAAAATGTTATGTAAAAGCATAATATATTGAGTAGGATAGAATACAGATACAAAATTTGGCAAGTGTACGGTAAATTTTTTGTTTCTAAACCATTTTAGAAATTTACTTATTCTCATTACATCTGAGGTGTGAAACATTGACAGCACTAATGAAGGTGGCTACATTTTATGAAACCATTTGCTATTACTACAAAAGATAACAAGCAATAAAACAACAGGGGCCAAATTACGGCACTCGTGAACGAGTAGATTTTCGTATCGAATGAAATTTCGTCACGTATCGAATGAATGGATTACCGCATTCGATAGCTCACGTATCGAAATTAAAATAGAATGTAATAGATTTTTTTGCATTGTAATTGAATGAAAATATATGATTTAGTAAAAAATTACAACTTTGTTAAAAAAAAGGAAACACAAAATTTTGCTGTTATATTGTTTTTAAGTAATTAATAAAAAAAAGCAAAATAAAAATGACAACATTAGTTTTGTTGTGCTTATCTTCTGACTCAGAGGATGAATCTAATACTATGCGTATAAGAAGACAAATACGGGTTAAAAGTGATCCACTGTCATTGTCAGCTACTGAATTTCGTTTAAAACTTTATCATTCAAGGTTTGTTAAGCGTTTTAGAGTTTCAAAAGAGGCATTTCATTTTATTCTTTGTGAGCTAAATTTTGAAGGACATATGTCTACTGCCTTACCACCAAACCTGCAGCTAGCCGTAACATTATCACTTTTCGCCAGTGGATCTTTTCAACATACCACTGGAAATGACTATTTAATTGGAATAAGTCAGAGCAGAGTTTGCAAAACGGTTAACAAAATGATGAAAGAAATAGATAATAAGCTGTATGCAAAATTTATTAGGTTTTTACCAGAACAGTTTGCTTTAGGCTCGGAAGCGTTTATGCAGAAATTTAAACTCCCTGGCGGTAAACATAAAATCGCAATATAATGCTAGCTTTATGTAACATTTCCTTTATTTCTTAGTGATTGGTTGTATAGATGGCACTCATTTTGGGTTGCAAAAACCATCTCAAAATTAACATATGTTTGGTAATTTATTTTTTGCCAAGTTGGGATGATCAACCATATCCTTTTGCTTTCCATTTATTTTGTTAATTATGGTCCTAAAATGTTTATTTTATTTATTTATTTATAGCTTCAACTATGATTTGTATTAAAACTTACATTTTGTCTACCTTCACTGCCTATTGTTGCACATAAAATAAATTTCGAATGCTGTTTACCTCACGAACGACTTTTCGTTAGCCAGCACTCGATAGCGTACTTGTTAACGAATGCTATCATCAGAAATTACGATAGCTTGTAATACTCGGACAAGCGGTTGACATGGTTTTTGTATGGGCATAACCTAAGTGAAATCTTTCTTCTTTCTATTTCAAAATATGAGGCGGAAAACATGGTAAGACCAAAACGAAACCTAATAGAAAGCGTAGGGTTTACTTTTCATTTTCCTTTTCCTAGCAGACAAGGATGATAACGTCTGCTATCACTTAAAGGGTAGCAACCATACTACTGTTTATGTGGGACACTGTAGAACGGTACGCATGTTCTTGATAGCTAGCTAGTTCGGGAGTGATGGGCAGGGATCTTGTTCCAGTGATCGACCACGCTTAGCTTGCAAAAAAGAAATTTTTAACATGCGATTAAATTGCCCTGAAAAAAAAAAAAAAAAAAAACACAGACACACAACTTGACTAATTATCTACCTTATGACCTAAAACTGTGGCGGAGTTGTTATAGCCCCTGGCCTCTGTACCCACCCATCCTTGGTCTCTCGATGGCCTAAAGATTCAATATTTGAAAGACCCCTAACACACCATTGCGTCACCAAAGCCTTATAAAAGTTTCACACTTATTAGTTTAGTTATACATATTAAGAATTATCTTATTTTTATTCAAAAATCCATAGAAATATTAGAAAAATTTGGTATTTCAGTTGTATTATATTTACACAGTCATATTTGATTTTCAGGGTGCAATTTCATACATACTTATTAAGGTAAAAATTCGGTTTTTAAAGGGTTAAAGGTTTTATACTAGCAATACAAAAGAAATTAGCTTAAAAGAAACTATAAAAATATAAACAGAGTTAAATTGATTTTACTCAGTACAATTTACTGTAAGGTTTGTTTTGTTTCATTACTTCTCGCATTTTTTTTTTTTTTTTTTTTCCTTTTTGGATAAGGAACCAAAACAAAGTATGCAAAATACTATTTTTTTTTTTTTTCAATAAACCTACATATCTACATACAAATCTCTGTGTATAGATTTAGTGCTTCTTTTTAATAAACTTAAATCAATGTAAAAAGGAATTTTAGAATAAAAGAGATGTAATTAAAAACAAAAGATCAAAACAAAATTAACTTACAAAAACAATGTTCCAACGCTGCATGAAGGCCTTCTGCATGTTATTGTTGTTTTCGTTGTTGTTTGCTGCTGGATCTATGGTTTAATATTTTGTTTAGAATATGTAATGTAGGGTTAGCATGATAAAATTAATTATTGGGTGACTACGTTAACCGGTTATTGATTTTATTCGTAAAAAGAAATTATGGTTATTTTATAATTCGAAAAAAAAATGATTAGTTTTAAAAGCAAAAGTTGTAGTTTGTTAGAAAGAAAAAGGAAATATTACAAAACAAAAGGTTTATGTGAGCTTGATTTTATCTTGTGTTAGGATCAATGGCGTATAAATTAGGGAATAGTAAAAAAAATATTAATTACAGTAACGGTAATATGGTTAGCACAAGAAAATAAAGTTTTGAATGAAACTGGTTATTAGTCATTATTAAAAAAAAATTTGTAACTATTGCAGAATTTAGTTAAATGAAATTAATTTTTAAATTTAGTTAGATCAAAATTATAGATATAAAAAGAAATATGTTAATAGATCTGAAGACTGTTTCTTGGAGACGGTGATAAAAAAAAAACTAATTAAATTGTAGACTTCGGCAATTTCGATAACTTCGGGTGTTGTGATCGTAAGGCTTGATGGTTTAAAGCAGCATTATGATGAAAGAAAAATTTGGTGAGACTTTACGACTTTGTCCGTTAGGTTATTTGAAGGTCACGCCAAAACGATTTTTGGTTATGTCTTCGCAATTTTTCGCCTCCCGGGTTACGCTGACTGGTTGACCAGCGAACACGTGCGTGATTCGTCTGGACCAAAGTTCCATAAAGACCACGGGAGGGAATATGACACAAATATTCTAAAATCGGTCCCTTGTCCTTTAATTGAAAAAAAAAGAAATCGTTACTTACGAAGAAAAACACGAAGAACACATGTGCTTCACAATTGTTACCTTTAATCGAATTTGTATTTCATTCATAAAAAAAAATGTGTAGAAAACTTCCTACAGACGAAACCAGGTCTCAGCGTCCTTAGTGGAAGTGGATAAGTTCACCCAACTGATGTGGACACTGTGCCTTTCGGCTCAAATGTAATAAAAAGTTTGCTTTTGATTCCTGCACGTTTTTACACAGGAATAAAACTATTTTTCTTCACTTTAATTGAAGTTTTCCTTTTTAATTTAAACAACAATTGCAAATTTACACACGTTTTAATTTTCACTTAGAATCAGTATTTTTGGTTTAAAGTTAGTCTCTTTTTTTCCACTTTTTATTCCTTTTCACCAGTCTGCAGTCGTTGAAGATCAAATTAAAAAGAATGTTGCTTCGGCCTTATCCTAAACTTTACACCTTAACGCGGCATGCTTTTATTCACTCGCTATAAAAATCTTTTTCCATTTTATTCGAGACTATCTTCTCTATATCTCACTACATGTACTTAACTATCTTTTTCTTTCATTTACGCGGCGCCAGTGTTTACTTGTAATATGTAATACAATTGTACTATTCTTATCGTTTGAAACCTATGTGGACTATACATGCGACTTACATGCAACATACATGATAGGCATTAGCGAGTAACAATTGAGGTATAAAAAGAAACGATTATTTATGTTTTCTTTTCTCTTTCTGGGCTATCGTTACACTATGTGTTAAGGCAGGGATGGCCTTGTGACTCTTAAGAGAACTTTCAACTGCTTTTACAATAACAAGCAAGTTGTAAAATTCGTATATAAAAACGTTATACTTAAATCAATTGCTAATTGACTTTATTTTCTCTTTTCACTTTTCCCCTTTACGATATATGTAAAAGTAAAAAAAAAGTGAGAAAAGAAAGGTTTAACCCTTAAACGGGACATATTAATTTCATGTTAAAAAAAAACATACATAAATAAAATACGAAATTTTATTAGAAAATATTTATAAAAAAAATAGGAAAAAGCCAGGTAAACAAGTATTAATTGTTATTTTGGACTTTTGAATATATCATGGCAAACGGATAACATTAAGTTGAACTTTGCCATTTGCTTCAAAACGTAAAAAAAAATATGTAAAAAAAATGAGGTATTACAAGCTCTTACTCGATAACGAATGCGATAATCTCAAAAGCAAATATTACGAACAATTTTACTCGATCACGGATGCCGTAATTTGGCCCCAGATTTTGATTTTACCAACACCATCCATACGAAGAGAATTTTATAATATTTTGATTCTACAAAATTTAAATACTTTGTATAACAGTGTAAAGTCACCTTTAATAAAAATTAAAGTTTTTTTAAGTTGTTAAGAAAAAAAAATATATTTTGTTTAATTTTTTTTATTAAATTTAATTTTTGGAAAAAATATATTTTTTTTATTAAATTTTATTTTTGGAAAAAATATATTTTATTCTTTTACAACAACAATATTAAAAAAACTTGAGTTTTAATTTACAAAGGGTAAATTGATGACCTAAAGCCACTATACCACAAAATAAAACAATCAAATATTAACAATTTCACATTTTGTTTTTTTAACATTAAGAATAAAAAGAATTCAATTTGACAGGGACCGAAAATAATATTTATTTCCAATTTTTTTATTAGAAAAATGCAGCAAAAATATAACGTCAGAGAGTCACGTAAAGTACATCTGATGGTATTTGACTTTATTTTTTTGAAAACAATAAAAAAGAGTATTTTTTATTTAGAATTTTTTTTTTAAAGTTATTTTAATTAGATATTTTGGTGTTCCTAAAAATATTTTTTTTTTATAATTCGGCGAATTTCTTTTAAAAACATATGTTTTAACTTATGTTGCAAGAAAGAGATGTCGGATGATTTGACGTTGTTGTTTTTTTCAAAAGTGTTAGAAAAATATACAATTGCTGCTTCTAATTAGTTTCGACAGCGAATTTCTGTAAGAAATAACACGAATTGTATTTTTTAAAATGTCAAACACCAAAAAAAAAATCTTGCGATTTTACTTCAGAATATTTTATTCTGAAGTGAAATTAAGAACAGGGTTGATTTTCAGTTGTTTTTGTTTTTAATAACCGTTGTGTGGTGTTTGAATTTAAATATCCAATAAATGAATTTATTTCTTCCACAAACTAAAATATCTTTAACAATACCTCATGGCATAAATTGAAATGAACGAAATTAATCTGTAAAAGTTTTTTGTATGCGAAATATTTTAATTTTTAATTTTGAAGTAAAACAGTTTTTGTCTTGTTCCTCAAACTTCTAGAAGCGTTTTTTGAACTTTTTTTTGTTCGTTTCTCTGGCATGATATGAATTTTAATTTCACAGTTTTTTTTGTTGAGGTTTAGGTTTTATAAAAGAATATTAAAATTAATTTAGCGATAAAAAATTAATTTTTTTTGCTGTCAAAAAGCTTTACTTTTAGAAATTTGAAGAACCTTTGGTTGCTAAATGATTAAGAATGATTCTTATAATATAACAACTAAAAATCTTCAAATAAAGATTTAAATAAACAGAAGTGTGTATAAAACATATTTTTAAAAAATTAATTAAAGTCTTAAAAAATTTATTTTAATTATTATTAATTATTAATAAATATTTTTTACCTTAAATATGTATGTAACTACAAATTGTTTGAATTTTTTTAAAATCGTTTCAATAAGTTCAAATAGGTACAACTTTTGAACTTCAATTCCGATTTACTTAAAATTAAAAACATTTAAAGAAAAAGAGTTAAGCTTTCAAATATTATTTTTGGAAGGAAAAATATTTTAAACTTAAAGCAGCTGCAGTGGATTTTAAATGCGTAAATTGCGTTTTTTTTGTAATTTAAGAAAAAAGTGTTTAATATTCGAGTATTGTCGTTGTTAAGCGCCTTTTTAAAAACAATAATTTTAAAACAAATATCAACAGATTATATACACTTAAATTAAGTTTTTTACCCTTTAAAGTAGATTTTTCAATTGTTCGAATATTTTTCTTTTAATTGATTATTAAGTTAAACATTTTGACAAGTAAAAAATTGTTTCTTAATTTATTAATAAAATAATTTTGTTTATAAAATAAAACTTCCTTTTGTCAGTTCTTTGTACATAAAAAAGCACATTCCGATTTTTTTTTTAAATTTCCTAACATTAGACTTTATGATATGTACATATTTCCAAATCTAAAATTTTTCACTTGGAAATTGAGCTTCTATTTTAACATTTTTTAACTCTTAGAACAGCTTTTTCTAATCTTTAAAGGCACTTTCTACAAAAGTCTTTATTTTATGTTTTATATTTTAAACAGTTTAGAAAACCTTAAAAATTGTCTTTAGTTAAAAATAGCTGAATTTTTTTTTTTTTCATTTACACTCTTAAATAATTAATTTATATTTAAACTCCTGAAAACGTCAGCTAAAAAAGAGTGTGAGAGCGTATGCTTAAGGACAGATAAAGACAATCTATAAAAACAACATTTAGGGGACTCACAAGGTGTTCCGGTATGTGCTTTTGTCATAATGTTATAAAATTTCACAATGGCCTAAAACATTGTTGTTGTTTTTAATACAAAAATAGTTCGAAAAAAATACTACATCCTATAGTATGCTTAACAAATTGTTATAATAATTCCACATACAGTGGTGGCCACGAATTTAAGACACGGAATTTCACTTTTATATTTTTGAAAATTTTACATCTTAATGAATAAATTTTAGGTCTATGATATTTTTTCAAAGATTCTAGTAATGTTATGAAAAAAAATTAACAATTGTTTGTTACCTATATTTTATTAGGAATTTGTATAAACAAATTTTTCAGTTTAGTACAAGTCTTAGCCTGGACATGAATTTAGGACATAGGCAAAATTAAAGTTATTTGACTTAAGTAAAGCTTAGCTTTATTAAAAAAAGTTAGTATTTAGTGGGAAGTCCTTTATTTTTGATGACAGCAGCACATCTCCTACGCGAACTTTCAACTAGCGCCATACAACGTGCCTTTGGAATGGCATACCAAGCTTTTTGTATTTCTTCCCAAAAAACGCTTCAATTTTTCGGCTTTACTGCTCGTACATGCTCCTCCGCATCATTCCATAACTTCTCAATTGGATTGAGATCCGGAGATTGAGCTGACCACTTCAGAACTGTGATATAATTTTCCTCTAAGCAACTCTTCCCTAGACGTGAAGTGTGCTTAGGGTCATTATCATGCATAAATTTTCACTTAAAAGGCATGTTGTCTTCAGCAAATGGTATCATAATGTCTGTTAGTATATTTTTATAAATGTGCTGGTCCGTTTTAGTGTTTATCCTGTGAATGGGACCTACACCATGCCCGGAAAATGCTGCCCACACCATGGCATTGCCACCCCCATTCTTAACCGTTTTAAGGGTGTACTTTGGGTGATGCTCCAGGTTTAAAGGGCACCATACGAACTGTTTTCCATCAGAACCTAAGCGGCAAAACTTCGATTCATCGCTTCAAAGTAAATTTTTCCAAAATGTCATTGGTTTATTGAGATGTTCTCTTGAAAATGCTAGTTGAAATTTAACATTTTTTTTGACACAAGTGGCTTACGTTGTGCAATGCACCCACGTGAGTTTTTTTTCATTTAGACGTCTTATTGTCCTGGATGATAAATTAATGCCAAAATTTGCTAAAATTTCATTTTTTATTTTATTTGAGCTCGTAATAGGGTTTTTGGCAGCTGCTTTATAAATTAAGCTATCTTCCCTGGGTGTAGTTTTTCGCGATCTAGGGTGCTGCTTTACATTTTTGGTGGTTCCATGTTGCCTGATGTGTTCCAAGGCGTTGTAAATTTTGGATCTGGAACATTTCAGGAGCCTGAAAATTTCCATTACCGTCTTTCCATCGGTATTCATTCATTCGATTAGTGTTCGCTCTGCTTCTGAACTCCAAGTACCTCTAGCCATTTCCTACTAAATATTTGGATACATCCCAACATAAATAGTTAAAACTTACCATTTAACTTCAAAAAACAGAAAAAAATCACTTAAAAAAACAGGTATTTCTAATATGTCTTAAATTCGTGGCCAGCTTTAAATGCGCGTTTTCACTTTTATATAAGACATATAGCAACAAAATGTAAAAAAAATACAAAATCAAATAGCGGTACATTTTCGTAACATAACAGGGTAACCTAAAATACAAGAAAGATCCAATTTGATATTGCAGGGCTGTAACCATTATTATAATTAAAATAGTACCATGTCGTGTCTTAAATTCGTGACCACCACTGTATACCTGCGCCGAGTGTCCAATAGTTGGTGAAGGTTTTAAACTATTGCTAAATTTTATAACATTATGTCAATAGGACATAATAGAACATCTTGTGAAGCGCCTAATTATATAAAGAAAAAATTTAAAAGTGACATTCTATTTACATGCAAAACTTTTTATATATTCCCAAGTATATGTATATTGGTGACCATTAAGCTTATAGCTATTGCCGTCGTTAAAGCTTTTAAATGTTTATGGCTTTAACTTGGGGTTTACACATGCAAGTAACAGACGCTCACATTTTCTCTCATCTTTTAACCAAAACACTCAAACTTTTAGAATACATATTTATATGTGTAAAAAAACTTTGTGAAAGTTTTTGCAAATGTAAATGCATAGTAAGTTTGTTTATCGTTCTTTATAATACCAGGCAATGCGCAAAAATACTTGAAATATATTTCTTTTTTGCTGCCAAAGCCAGCTGTTTGTTTTCGTAGTTAATGATATTATAGTAATTAGTTCAAAGCCTCTGGTGAAACCATGATCTCATTTTTAGGTATTTATTTCTTATATCATTTCGTTTGCAAAACAAAACAAAAAAAATCAAAATAGTTTTTTTTAAATATGCATGAAACTTATAAACAGGGCAACCGAAAACATGCTTTAAAAAAAAGGTAAAAAATCAAAATTGTCAAAAAATTTCTTTACGAAATTAAAACTATGAAACTAAAATGATATTAAATAATCTTTAATTAAAAAGGTTTAAAACTGTTTGGCTTTTTTTAAATCAAAACGAACCGGAATAGGGTTCGCTTCAAAATAATAATTAAATAACAAAAGCAGAAGGTAGCAATTAATGTTTGTAAGGGTTTTTTAAATTTAACCATAAAAAAATCACAAAATGTTTAAAAAAAACGTGCTCTTAAAAGGAAAATATGTCAAAATATGCAAAAATATGCCCTAAAAAAATGCCAAAATTTTTCGAAAGTTCTGAAACGGGTGATAGTTATAGTTTCTTTTTAAAATCAATAATTAAATAAAAAACCAAAAACCTACAAAAGGTGACAATGAACACTCGCAAAATTTTTTATTAGGGGTTTTCAAATTCTACATAAAAAAATTCGAAAAATTTTCTAAAAACGGGGCTAACAAAAATTCTCTTAAGGAAAAAAATATGCCAAAATATGCTGTTATATGCAAAAATATGCCCTAGCAAATCCATATCAAAATTTTGCAAAAGTTTTGAAACGGATGAATAACAACATTATTGGCTAATACGACGCAAGAAAATATATGATTTTTGATTGCCCTGATATTTAAGTTTTTAAGGTATTACATTTGATTATTAGTTTATTATTTATTCAAATAATTTTGTTTATATTTCGATTTCACTCGTTTTTTTTTTTGACTTTACTAATTTGCAAAATTTCTCTTTTATTTGCAGGTAAATAGACATGTGTGTGTAAAGATGTGTACAAAATTCCGTTTCAACTCCAAGTCAAGTAACAAAACATTAATTTAAAAAACAAAAACAAATATTACATAAAACATTTATATAGTTTTTGAAAAAATATTTCAAATTTAATACAAATACCCCGTAGAAAATGTTAGTTGTTGAACTGTACAGACTCACCATTGTCATTGAAAATCTACTACTGACATTGGTACTTTTAATAAGGTAGTTAGTTCTCTTGGGGCATTATATATAGACATTAGAACCAGTGATTTACTAGTGCGTTTAAACTATCTTATTGAACCTTTTATTTGTTGCAGAGATTGTTTTTATTATTAAGGTCATTTTTAAAAATTAAGACGCTTTGTTTTGGACAATGTCAATGAAAAGTCTCCAAATTAGTCGAATAAATTGGTGACTTAAATATTGGTCCCCAGATTTTTTTAGGGGATGTACTGATTGTTTAGTTAAGATCGTTAGTTTGCT
The DNA here is from genome assembly GCA_963583895.1 of Melanophora roralis. Lineage (NCBI taxonomy): Eukaryota > Metazoa > Arthropoda > Insecta > Diptera > Rhinophoridae > Melanophora > Melanophora roralis. The sequence continues at coordinate 76,637,958 of OY757191.1, forward strand.
TATTGATAAATATAAGCATTTCTTGGTAACTTTAAATCAGTGATCCCCACATGCATACATTCTTATGTTAAGATTGCGTTGGTTGTTTGTTTTTAGCGTAATTATTTTTATTTTATGGCATTTATAATTTCTTTAAATGTTATATTATAAATCGAGCCAGTTATGTTGAAGAAAAAGTTTTATTAATGCGAAATACATTTGCCCTGCTACTTAAGTTAGCATAATGTCATAGATATTTATTGTTTAACAATATTTTATGCGGATATCTCTGACATGTTTAAATTAGCCCAACAACAAATGTAATCTAATTTGTCCTTTAAAGATTTAAAAATCTTAGGTGGTCATACTGGTCGTCTGGCAGAAGAGGCTATTATAACTATTTTAGTCTCTTCAATGTTCAGAGAACATTCATTCGCACTCGTGCGAGCTTTTGGGGCTTTACTTGCACGTAAGTTGTGATTAAATATTAAAAAAGAATGTTTTAGATAATGCTATTTAATTTAAAAATTAAAAAGTTAAAAAAATAGTTTAAAAAACACATTAAGATTAAAGTTTTTTTTAATCACCTCATAGTTGGACAGTACCGTGCAATTTATAGTAACACTGAGCCTGATATACATACATACATACATACATATGTAGGGTGACCATTCGTACTGCTTTCATTAGTACATGTACTGATTTCTCATTTGGTGTACTGATTAAAAATTCGTGTACTGAAATGTACTGATTTTTTTTTTTTGGAAAAAGTACTGATTGTACTGATTTTTCAAGATAATTTGATATTTTAAATAATTTTACTCGAAAAGTTTATTATGGCTGAATTCCAAAATGCAGTTTGCTTTGCATTACAAACTTTTAACTTCTTCCCTTATACACTCCTTACAATTTTGACAACGTTTTTTGCTTCCAGGGCATTAATATAACTGGTAAACGCTCATTTGGAAGTAGAAGATATTATAAAAAAACCTCATCTTTGCTTTCAGGAAAAACTTGAAATTTTGTGATGCAAAGCAAACTGCGTTTTGGAATTCAGCCTATATTAGGAAAAAACTAGAAAATAAAGTAATTTTCTAGCAACAGAAAGTGCATTAAAATTATATTTATCGCTTGGCAGCCGTTCAGAAATTATTATATTTTGTTTTATTTATTATCTGAATCAAGTATCGACCTACAACCTGTTCTTTAATTACAATAATATATAGATACCCAAACGGACGGACATACATGCTTTAATCAAATCAAAAAGTGATTTTAATTTCGTTGGCTTTAATTGAAGGCGGATTTTAGACTATTAAATATAAAAAGCGTACTGATTTTGACTCAGAAATAAATGGTCTCCCTATACATATGTCAGAAACGACTAGGTCGTTAAAAAAGCTAAGGACTTGCTATTGCAATTGCTCGTAAGAATACCAGTGAGTAGTTGTAGGTAGATAGGAGAGCCTTGGTTTTGTTTGCTGATTCTAACTGCGATAAGGATTTCGACACCCTACCAAGCCGGTACTGACTTGCCTTGCCTTTACCTTAAAGCGATCCTTAATCTTTCCATAAAATGCACACATTGGGAGAAGCGACGAGGTAGTTACCAAACTGACATCTGCCTCAGATCCCCTTCGCGCCAACTTACCAGCAGCCTCATTCCTCTGAAGTTCCTTAAACGCTGACTTTCAGTCTCTGTCCACGTTTGACCTCGCGATTCAAAAAATAATGACCTTATCTTCTCGCAATAATTAGTTTAAAGTAAACAGGAACATTTATGAAAATTATTGTCAACAAATCGATTTCGCAATAAACCGAGCGCGTTGTGTGGCAAGTTGCGCTCTGTTTTTTTTGAAACCAAATGTTCAAGTTTAGCTTGTCAGCTCCTTGTTAATAAAAAAAGTACCGATAAAACTACCAGCGCACTTATCACTGTCATTTGGATGGGCTTGAATCGAAAAGAGTAAAACGAGTGTGAACACGCTGGGCCGATTATGTGGACTGTAAAATCGACGAAGAGCTCTTATGAGTGAACAGATTTATTTATTCCGAAGCTACTTTCCACAATATTTAAGCGTTTTTCTGGCTTAAAACGATTTATTTTGACTTGTTAAACCTTACTAAACAAAAATTTTGTTCAATACAGTTTGATGTTTTTAGCTGCCAAACCATAGTTATCGACATCAATAATTCTTATGTAGCTTAAAACGAACACCCATAGTTATAAAAGAATGCATGATAAAGCTAAATTTTAAAATTGTTATTTTGCCAACTTAGCATAAACAAACACACACAACAATGGGTGTGGCTCTATGCAAAATATTTTTTAAAAAAAAATTTTGTGTAAAAAAATTTATACAAATTAATGCGGAATTTACATTTCTTTTTGGTTCTCATTAAATAAACTTTGCATAAAGATTTTGTTTTGTTTTATGTAAAAAGAAAGACATTTTTACTTACATACATATGGACATTTATATGCATAAACTTACATACATACATACGTATCTTTATAAACATATGTATGTATGTGCATATGTGTGAAGTATGTCTGCACCTATAACGAACCAATGGTCATCGGTAGTGACGATAACGGAAATTCATTAAAATTCTAACTCTTTTTTTAATTTTATTTATTTGTGTGTATTTGTGTACATATATTAACAGATTATTTCGGGGGGGTTTCTCCTCCTGTATATATAAAGTTTCGTATAAGGGAAACAAAATTTAATTAATGATTTTTTTTTCGTGTAATTATTGGTAAATTGGTTTTCTTTATACTCACATACCAATGTACATACATACATACAACTTTGGCAATTTTTTTTTGAAATTGTTCTTATACATATATATGTAAGTATGTAAGTATGTATATGTTTCGCTTATATACTTGGAAAAAAGTGTTTTAAACAAGTAAAAAAAAAAAACTTACAAAAATTATAATTTTTTTTTCTTAAATTAATGATATAATGTTGCAATCAAGCTTACATTTCCGTTTTCTCCAACAGTTTAATTCACCGACAAACAAACACACACATAACTTACCCCCCCACTTCAACTCGATTGTCTTACCCACACCCGCCAACTAGCCTTAAAATTTTCTTTGCTATCCCCCCCCCCCCCCCCCCCCCCCCCAACCCCTCTCTACTAACCAAAACTTCTTTAGCACCAACAACAACATTAATTTATAATATTGGCTGGGCAGTTGAATGGAAGAAAAAAAAAATCGCAGCGACCATTTAAACCACCCAATGTTCCATTTGTTCCTGTACTCCGGTCTGTTTATCTTTAACACTTACGCTAAATCTCAAACTCCCATAACGAGTCTTACATAACGGCTGCTATTTACATGTGTATGTGTGTGTGTGTGTGTGCATTAATCAGGGTTGGGGTTTTTTTTAATAAACGCTTTTACTTAGAGCAAATGAGTATTTGGCTGACCGGGATTCCACCAGACCAGCTCAAAGTGGGTGATTTTTGGGTGTTAAAGACCCGGGTTTTTTTTCATTGTTGTTGTCTTTATTTCCATTGTTGTTGTGTATATTTTTTTTTTATAAGTAAGGTATTGCAACGTTTTTTTTTCAAACCTTATAGAGTTTTTTTTTTCTACAATTTTCCTTTAATTTATTTTTTTCTCAACTTGGTCATAGTATGTAATTAATTTTAAAAAATGTTTATAAAAAAAATTAAATGAAATTCTCTGTACACCAGACAGCCAACCACTTCTCCTAGTATTTGTATTTTTCCATTTTTCATTTTAGGTAAAACGACTGAGAAAAAAAAAGAGGAAAATAAGGATATTTTTTTAAAATTTTAACTCATTTACATAATTTTTTTTTCTTCTCATTTTAACGTAATTTTTTTTCATCTTCTTCTGTAATTGTTGGCTACTTTTTCCAGTCGTTCTTGTTATGTATGTGTGTGTGTGTATGTAGGTTTGTAAATATTTTTTTTTCTTATATTTTTGTTCTTGCTAGGGGGGGTAGTTAGTTGTTGGAATATAATCTGTATATAATTTTAACACCCTTTAGTGTCATTTTAAATATACCAAATTTATATAGATTTTTGGTCGTTTTTTTTTCTTGCTTTATTCAGTTTTTAAATCCCGAGAAAAAAAAGTAATTTTCAAATAATTTTAGTTGTTTTTATCAAAAAAAAATATATAAATATTGCTGTTTGTAAGACACCCACCCCTTTTGGCAAATGGTTGGGATTTTTATTTAATCCATGAGCTAAATAAAATGGTTTCGATTAATTTTTCTTAAAACAAAAAAATCGAAGGAAATTTAACTTTTTTTCTGTTCCTTAAAAAAACCCAGAACTCTTATTAGATATATATATTTACTGCAGCATTTATAATTAAGGCCTCTTAACTTTTTCCAATTTAAAATTAAAATATCTAACAATATTAACGTGCTAAGCATGATCCAATTCGAAATCGAAAGCGCAGGAAGGCTTTGGCATCGGGTTGTTGGAGATCGAGAATGTAATAAGGCTATGCGAAAAATCTTGAGCACATTTTCCTAGATCCAGGACCAATCCTCTGAATATGTCACATCCTACACGGTCTTTGATAAAGAATTTAGGGTGCTTATGCCCTTTAGGACCGAGTGGTACGGGGTAATCTTATGGAAAACTTTGACACCAAAATTTACGCAGACGGTTCTAAGATTTAATGTAGTGTTGGATCCAGTGGCTACTTGAAGGATTTTAGATTAAATTTCCTATAATTTCTGCCTTGCCAAAGCAGTGTTTTTGAGATAAAAAATGTTTGCTATCTATGAGATATGTAAGTAACTATATGACAGAAATATTGACGAGAACATTTGGATATACAGGATGTCCTTTGGCAAGGTATACTACTTTGTTTTGCCGCCATTAGTGTTGACAGTTCATATTTGGCAGTCGTCAAGTAGAGAAGTGGCAAATTTATTATGAAAAAATATTCGATAAACCAACGTGTTTTAATCGTTAAAACATTTTATCAAAATCAATCATCGATTACTGTGACGATTTTCATGAAAAAATCATAATGAGTGATGACGAGACACATTTTCATTTGAATGGATATGTAAATGAACAGAATAGTCGGTTCTGGGCAATGGAAAACTCTAAAATTATTTATCAGTCACCTTTGCATCCATTAAAAGTGACAGTCTGGTGTACAATTTGGTCAGGGGTAATCGGACCTTATTTTTTTGAAACTGGAAACGGCGTAACGTTAACTGTCAATGGAAAGCGATATCGCGATATGATTGAAAACTTTTTAATGCCACAACTGCATGCTTTGGGCTTGGTTAATATGTGGAATCAAGAAGATGGTGCCACATCGCATGCAGCCAGGATTGCATTGAAATTACTGCGAGACCTATTTCCAAAACAAGTTATTTCAAGAAATTGTGATGTTGGTTGGCCTCCACGTTCACCTGATTTGACTGCTCCGGACTTTTTTTGTGGGGTTATCTGAAAAGTAAGGTTTATGCAAACAAACTAGAAACTTTGGAGCAACTCAAACAAAATATTAATGATAAAGGTAATGAAATACCGCGTGAAATGTGTGAGAATGTAATGAAAAATGTGCTCAGAAGGGCTCGCATTTGTGAGGCTAACAGAGGCGGACATTTATCTATTATATTTCATACATCATTGCCGACATTAAATAAAACATTTCTTAATAAAATATTTATTCTCTTTCATTTAATCAAAAATTATAAGCAATAATAGTATACCTTGCCGGCGGACACCCTGTATGTCGGCTATTAGGCGACACTTCTGTTACTTAGTTCGCATACTTTTATGTCTTTTCTTGACAGGCAATTTAAGAAAAATATGCTTTAGTTTGGACTTCTTTGATAGTAAATGGGCAGACAGACGAGCTGTCTAAACTAAGATCTGCTCTTCATATCTTTGATATGTACGTGTGACCATTGGGACTATCAAGAGCGCGATCTTCAGACGTTTTCTTGAAGTGGCTCACTGTATGTCTCAGGGGTGATGCGGGTTTCTTTTAATTGCAATCGTACAATCCAACTGATAAGACGTAATCTGAAGAATGTATCGAGTTTGATGTCAGACTTAACAGGTCCCTTTTAACGACCACTGTCGTGGTTGTGGGAAAAAAGAAGCAAAGAAGACGATTCTTTATCTTCTCAGCGAATGTTCTGACCTGGCTTCTAAAAGGCATAGAGTTCCTGCAGTTATATGCTACATGATCTTTCACACAAAGGCACAACATATTAATTTTTATGAACGGCTCATGGTGAAATCAAGTGAACTGAGCTCAAACAAATCATTTTCAATTTGATGTTGCAAAACCTATTGCTTCTTACTGAAAAAGCTTTTTTTCCCCAAAATACTTGCAACAATGATAGTAAAACATGTTTGGTAAAGCTATTACCTTTCACCTTAAAGGCATTTCTTCCTCTAAAAAACGGAATTCGCTTATGTAATGTTTATGGGGGAACAAAAGTTCAGTGTTTTTAATTTTGGAAAACCTCATGAAAGTTTTCTGCCTTTTTACACGCAAAGACAAAATCATGGTTAAGTATGGTCATGATAATTTTATCACGAAAAATTTCGACATTTTATAGTTACGATGATCATTATTATGGTTGCCGCAACCATACTATAGTTGAAGCAAGCTTTGGGCGAAAAATTTAATCATAGTTATGATTAAAATTACAACTATGTATATGTTTGTGGTAATCATTATTTTAGTCGGTCCTTAGCTTGATTATAACCTAAAGGCAACATATGTATGATAACCCATAATCAAGATTATGGTTACCTATAATCAAAGAGATTTTACTGTAGTACCGGGCGTCCCGGAAGTTCAGTGGTAAGTGCACGAGTCTACCAGTCTGGGGGTTGTGGGTTCGGTTCCCCCCAGAGACCCTGGTAAGTTTGCTTCATTCTTCTGTTCTTTCTTTCTTTCTTATCTATCCTTCTCTTCTTCTCTAAATATCTTCTTTCTTTCCGTCTTAACCTATTCTATCTGCTTCTCCAGGTAACACAAAGGGACCGATTTAAGCGGACCCAAGTGAGCTGTATCCTTTTTTTTAACGGCTGCCTGTTCTACCTAACTTAACCCACATATTTCTTTTTCTATCATAAGTTAATTTGCAAAATTTATAAAAATTTATTTTCTTTTGTATTTTTATAATTTTGCAAATAACAAAATATTTTTATTTTATCAAATATTTTATTTTTGAATTTTTTATATTTTCATAATATAATTTTATTGGTTTTTAAGTTAAAACAAAAGTTTGTTTTACGCTTGATAGAAAGAAACACCAACTTTTTTGGGAGTATCTTCTTTACAGTCATTGGGTTTTGTTGGTTTTGATTTCAGACTGATGTTCATTTAGTTTACAGCAATTTCAACTTGCAATTGCCAACCATACATAAATAAGTATTTATGTATTTTTTTAGATTTTTTTTTTAACAACAAATTTTTATATTTTCTTTTTCCGGTAATACTAGAACTTTTGTATCCCTTTTTTTTCCTCTTTGTAGAAATGAAAAAAATCTCAAATTTATAAAATGAAAAAAAAAAAAATTGGAAAAATTGCCACCAACCATTTGTAAAATTTTTTTTTGCTCCATTTGTTTTAACTTCGTATTTTTTTAACTTACCCCCACTTTTCAATTCCTTTAAAGAGTATTGAATGTATAAAAATTTTTTTTACTCCTTTTCTCTTTTTTTTTTCTATTTGTTAAATGGCTTTAAAAATTGTAAGTTTTCCCTTTTTTTAAGGGCGAAATTTATTTGTTTCTGTTTTTTGTGGTATTCAATATCAATAACAAATAACTTAACCGTTTGTAACCGAAGTTTAAAAAATTGTGTCTTAGACCCTATAAGAACATTGAGAAGGTTTACTTAGGGTCCTTTTTGCACTTTTTATGCCTGTTTCGTGAGTGTGGGCTCAAATCTACCATCGTGATCGTTGAGAATTTGACTCCCATCCGAGGCCCTGGAAAGTATGCTTCGTCCTTTGGTTCTTTGGTTCTCTTAAGATTCACTTCTATCATCACTCTTTTTATCTTTCTCTGCAGGTAATACAAAGAGACCGAATTAGCAGACCCAATCCAGCTCTATTTTTTTTCCTTAAAGGCTACTTTCCTACCTACCTTAATTATGACTGACTGAAAAGCATTTTAGGGCTCCAGTTTTTAAAGGATTAAGTTTGACAAAAAAAAGCTGCCAAAGAAAAATCTATTTAATCATTGTAACATTTTAACCAAATTGTCCTCTGAAGTCCGAACAAACAATTAAATAAAACAAAACAAAATGTAATCAGTGCCATGCTAGCTTTTAACACGCCGCGTGTTTAAAAAATTACGCACCGTAAAGAGAACCTTCTTATAAAATATTTTCTCTGCGTGGGCGTCAATGATCTAGATGCGTAAAAAAATTGATTTTTTGTCTCTCCGTTATGACATCTTTTTTTTTAGTTGCAAGTTTGAACTACATATTCCACAAAACATGGTTTAAATAAATTTATATCAGACTTATACGATGACATTTTTCATAAAACTACTTGCATGAAATTTTATATTTTTAGGCGAGAGGTATAAAAAAGTAAGCTCTTCTCCACTCTTTTGTCTACAAGCAAAAAGGAATTATTTTATTTTATCTTCCGTGCGCCTATTGGTATGCACTGCTTTTTTGTTTTTTTTTCAATACTAAATGTCCTTCAAAATAAGCACCTAAAGGTACATTTTTTGTGGACTTATCCATGTCTGCCTTTTAAAGTATACCTTCCAAAGTCCTCTAATGCCCTACAGACCATTAAGTAATACAGGGTGTCCGCCAGCAAGGAATACTACTTTGTTTGTTTATAATTTTTGATTAAATGAAAAAGAATAGATCTAATATTGAATAATGTTTTATTTGATGTCGGCAATTATGTTTGAAATACAATATCAGATAAATTTTCACCTCTGTTAGCCTCACAAAGGCGAGCCCTTTTAAACACATTTTTCATTACGTTCTCACATATTTCACGCGGTATTTCATTAGTTTCATCATTAATATTTTGTTTAAGTTGCGCCAGCGTTTCTGGTTTGTTTACATAAACCTTGCTTTTCACATAACCCCACAAAAAGAAATCCAGAGCAGTCAAATTAGGTGACCGTTGGGACCAATCAACATCACCATTTCTTTAAGTAACTTGTTGTGAAAAGAGGTCTCGCAGTAATTCCAATGTAATCCTGGCTGTATGCAATGTGGCACCGTCTTGTTGATACCACATGTTAACCAAGCCTAATGCATGCAGTTATGGCATTAAAAAGTTTTTAATTATCACGATATCGCTTCCCATTGACAGTTACCGTTACGCCGTTTTTAGCTTCAAAAAAGTAAGGTGCAATGATTCCTCCTGACCAAATTGCACACCAGACTGCCACTTTTAATGGATGCAAAGATGACTGATGGATCATTTGAGAGTTTTTCGTTGTCCAGAACCGACTATTCTGTTTATTCACACATTCTTTCAAATAAAAATGTGCCTCGTCACCACTCATTATTATTTTTTCATGAAAATCGTCACAGTAATCGATGATTGATTTTGATTAAATGTTTTAACGATTAAAACACGTTGGTTTACCGAATATTTTTTAATAATATATTTGCCATATCTCTACTTCATGACTGCCAAATATGAACTGTCAACACTAATGTTAAACAAAATGGCGGCAAAACAAAGTAGTATAATTTGCCGGCGGACACCCTGTATAATCTTTAACAAATCCTTTTAGGTACATATTTTCCCTTTAAATTTTTAAGTGTATTTTTGCTGATAAAAATTTACAATTTTTGGTTAAGAAACTAAAATGCCATTACGCCCCTTCCGTTTTAAAATGAACTCAATTAATTTAATTTCAATTCAAAGAACTATTCTTCCTTACACAACTGTGCAGTGAAGTTCGGGTCATTCAAAGAAGAAGAACAAAAAATTTTTAAAAAATTGCTAACTTAAGAAAAAGTTTTTTAAATCTTGTTAGTTGTTTCACATCATTTACTTTCTTTTAATTAGAAAAATTATAATGAAAAAAATATATATTTTCTGTTTTCCTTTTAATTCTCATTCCACCCCTTCCTTATTGAATCCCATGAAGTATGTAAAATTGTTCTAATGAGTTAAATTTTTTTTAGCTTTTTTTTTAAATTTTTTTTGTTAAAAAAGGACCAATTTTTCTTTGTAAATGGTTTATACTTATATTTGCTTCTTAATAAAAAAAAGCAGCAACTTTATTTCAAGAATTCTCATTAATTTTTCTTATATACTACAAGGGAAAAAAATTACAATCCTTTTTTAAAGTTATGTACATGCAAAGGATAAGAAAAAATATGTATATATTTATGGACTTACTTTTATGTATAAATTAAAACAAAACTCAAGCAAACAGAAAAAAAAGTAAACTTATCAACTGACATCTTAGGAAAAGTGCAGAAAAAGTGGAAATCTTGAAAGTCTTTTTCCTCTATGTTTTACATAAAAAATGATTTTTTTTTTTTGCTGTTCATTATGACACTGAAGCAGGTCCCAAAATAATGTCAACTGACAACAATGACCACACAAGCCAAGCCCTTTTAAAACAAAAAAAAAAATATCTCACAGCCTAAATTAAAGGAATCTCATTCCTTTTTTATTTGTTGTTTTTTCTTCCTTTTAACAATTTTAACTGATTGCTGTACAAGAAGATCGAACATTATATAATTTTGTATTACTCATTCACACCTTTATTCATCCCTTTTATGGAAAACAAAAAATCTTTACGAAAAAAAAAGAAAAAAAATGTTTTTTTAAACTTTGGAAGAAAAACTTTTTTTCATTTAAAACATCTTGGCCCTTAACACTACTATAGCCATTTCAAGTGTAAAGGAAAATATTTTTTTTTGTAATACAAAAGAAAAAAAGGAAAAGTAATTAACAAATTTTTTAATAAAGAAAAATTAATTTGAAATACTAATTGTTTTTTTTTAAACTTTTTTTCTTTTTAGGGTCTTTTACGCACCGCTGAACAGTTAAAAATTAAGGGTCTTTGTGAGACAGCAGAAAACGCTGACGATCTAAATGATACGGCCACAGCAACAATAACAGTATCCGAGAATATACAGCAGGCAGTCGTTGGTAATATTGTCAATGCTACGGTAGTGCCGGGTCAGCAATCTCCTCCAATACCCCACCAGCAACATCAGCAATTAACCACAACCGCCGTCTTAAGTCCCGGAAGTGCACAACAGTTAGCAGCTGCCGGACAATTGATCACATCAACACCTGCCACAACACCGCAACAGCATCAGCAGCAGCAGCAGCAGCAACAACAAAGAAAATCCAGAGTACGAAAACGTTCAAAATCGCCCGATTTACAGTTGCAGCAACAAAATCAACAGCAGGCATTATTAATACAAAATCAAAATTCAATTGTTAGTCTACAACAGACATCGGCTGGCAACTATATACCCGTATCGGGAGTACAAACAGTAACTACCAGCGCTGCCATTGGCCAACATCATCAGCAACAACAACACACCACCACAATTGTAACGGCAGACGATTCGGACTCGGATAAACCGACATTGCAAAAGATTTGCAAAACTGAAGCATCCTCAGCTTCACCGGCGTCCACATCATCAGCATCGGCATCAAATAATGCTGGTGGCTTAACTTCAGTTACAGCATCAGGCACAGCGATCGTAACACAAATTGTAGTAGCAAGAGACGGAAAAGATAAAAATATGACTAGTTTAGGCATGGGAATGGTAAGTGATTCCAGTCGTTCGTTTTGGAATCTTTTTGTTCGAAATTCTTAAACGTTTTTTTGTCTTTCAAATTTCGTTTAAGTCTCTTTGGAGAAGTTTTTGTTACAAATTTGATTTTTTTTTAAATTTTGTTATAGAATGGTGGCATTCTAGGAGTCCCTATGGGCTTTTTAGATTTTGCCCCTGAACCACCGGCACCATCAGCAACACCTGTTACGGTTACAGAACACGTAGATTTGTCATGTAACCCCAGCACGGATACCAGAGATTTATCAAGTAAGTTTTTAATACTTAGTTTGTCTTAATTTAAATAAATGTAAACATAAATACATACATGCCCGTCTGGAAATGCCAATAGTGTAACTTTAGTGATTGACGAGTGACGTTTTCCCTGAAAGTGCCTTTTGCTTAAGACATTTAACGTTTGAGCGCAATTGAAAATCCACTACTGACATTAGTTCTATTAAAAAGGTAGCTTGTTATTTTGGGATCATATGTAGGCATTGAAATCAGTGAGTCATCAGTGAATTGAAGCAGTTTTAGTCTACAGTGCCACTCGATCGATCGAGTTGTCAATGCTTTTAACATAGGAATTCTAGTAGGAATTTAAAAATTTCGATTCGAATCGAATGCCGTAATTTACCTCCAGCGTTCGTCAATCACGCGCAGGCGCTTCAACCAAATATTTACCCAGCCATTCAATGATGATGAATCCTATGATATTTCCCAGCCCACAGGCAAAAAACCTCACCAAGTCCATCTAAGCAATTCCTCCCAGCCAACTCTTTTGGCTGATCTGCAGCAGTGGTAGGAAAGGTGTATCATAGTCTCTGTTTCCTCATGCCCGCATTACCTGTAGAAGTTCAGACAGTTCCCATATTATTTACTTGTCATATATTACAACGTAGTGAACTGAAAGAGTCCCAATTATACACCTCAGTTCCCACCTGCTCTTCTTGGGCAGCAGGTCTGTGCCCTGTACAGCCTGAGCCACAGAAGCCTGTCTCCCAGGTTTGCCCAACTTTGTTCACGACCCATGTCTTAATTTGTAATATGTAAAAACCCAATGGTGGCCTTACCGGCTCACAACCCAGTCCAATATCCTGGGCTAATCCCCTCATCCGCCAATCCACAGTTGTCTTATTACCGGCAACGACCCGGCACCAACAGAGCCTAACCCTGTGTGTAGCCAAGATCGCCCTGAGAGCAAGGTGTGAACTGACATAATGTCCTCTAGAGCCTTAGGGCGGCCTGAGTGTAGACGTAGATTGTCACGTCCTCTTTTCCCTTCGCGTTCTTATTAATTCCGCGGCGCTCGTCACTGCCAGAATCTCAGCCTGGAAAAGGCTGCACCCGTCCGGAAGTCTGTATGGCATCCCTACTCCCGTTTTCAATGTATAAACTCCAGCTCCGGCACCCGTCTCAATCTTCGATCCATCAGCGAAGACTTCACAACCCTCAAACATCCTCTAGGGTCCCTTCCATGCCTCCCTATCCGGAAACACTACCTGAGGTAGGGTCCTAAAGTCTGATTTCGCAAACATATAATCAGCAAAAAACGACTGTCTTAGGAGCCGACCATCTCCGATCCTTCCCTGCCCCAAGCATACCTGATTCACTAAGCCCAAACAAGCTCCTTGCCGCCATTCCAGCAGCGAAAACCTGTAGTGTACTATTGCTAGCCCCTGTAATGCCTAGTACAGCACATCTCTGGACCTTTGACAAGGGCTTTCTTATGCTGTCATTCTCCAAGACTCTCCACCATACGAAACTACCGTACTTAAAAATTTGTCTTAAAATGGATGTGTAATTCTAGTTCACCATAGCCGGTTGCCAGCCTCAGTTCTTTCCTATTGAGTTTCTACAGGCATAATAGGCTCTGGGATCCTTCCTAACCCTCTCCTCCGCCATCGCCCTCCAAGATAGTTTGACATACAGGACGATGCATAGAAACGAATCCCATAAAGTCTATATATTTAGGATTTTTATAGAAAGGAAAGTCGCTTTAGCCATGTCCATCTGCCCGTCTTTTAAAATCAAGTTTTCGGAGCCAAGTCAAGTCATACAGAGCCGGTTTAAGTGTCAAACTATCAGAAATATCTATTAAAAATCAGCAAGATTTTCGCAGTGAGAAATTTTGAAAGATTTAGTAGAATGTACGAACGGATTCGTTTATAATAGGTTTGAGTGTATTTGAAACTGCGTTTAGAGGGTATTTAGCAAATCAATATAACAGTGAATACCTTTAACCTAATCCTAATTGTTTTTTTTTGTTTAAGGACCATTTCTTTATATATCGGCGATTTTAAAACAAAGAAGAACAAAAAAGATCTTTTATTGAATTCAAAACAGTTTATCGTAATTATTGTAGATTTAATAGGGTTACGTATAGAATAGCACATCGCGCAAATTATATCCTCCCTGCTGGACTGTTGCTGTAACACAAGGATTTTCAATATTTTTGACATGCGCAATGTTTAACTTATAATCGAATCGATTAAATATATGTAATTTTTCGCTTTGCAAATCATTGAAACATTCGGTCGCAGTAATCATATTGTTTTAACTAAATGTACAAAACATTCGATTTATAGTCAATATACAAAACATTGTCTATTTTTTTTGTAAACTTTTTCAATATTCTTCTATTGTATAAAGAGAAAATATGGACAAAATGTATGGAAATTAAATATTGATTTATTTATTTCCACAGATCCCTCAGAACCGCTCGATATCGATAATCATTTGGCTCAGCACATGATACAACGGCTCGATCAATCTCCCATGCATACCATACACCATCAAACCGGTGACGAATCAAATTCGAATCTGGTGCATATAAAAAGTGAAGTAATCGATGTGAAACAGCAACAGGCCCAACAGCAAGCCGCTGTAGCTGCCCATCATCAAGCTCAACAGCAACAGTTACATGCCCAACAGTTAGCTGCAGCCCAAGGACAAACACATCAACAGCAACAACAGCAATTAGCCCATCAGCAGCAACATCAGGCACATCAACAACACCACCAGCAACACGCCCACCAACAACATCATCAGGAAATAACCGGAGCCACCGTCATGGAGATTGATCCGAGCCAAATTAAACATGAGCCGGGCATGATAATAACACCGGAAATTGTAAATATGATGACGACAGGGCATATGGGTGAGTTGTGCGATGTGTTTTTCATACTTTGTTTATGCTCCCTTAAAACCATATTCAAGCAGTTTATAGTGTCGAAAAGCTACAGAAATTTTTTTAAGGTTGACTAGATTTTAACTTTCTTAAATATTATTATATCGGAAGGCAAATAAGTTTAAAATAATTTTTAAAGCATAAAACTATGTTTAGATGCTAATCGGGGAGCTTTTCTAACAAAAACAGAATTTTTTAAAATTTATTTTTGTTAAGTTTTTAACAGCAATTGTATATGTATATTATGTAGGATTTGATCCAAATTGTAATTTATTAATTGAAAAATTCTAAATTCTTAGGTAATACAAAAGGGGGATTTGAAATCGATAACTATCCTAGTTTTTAAAATAGAAAGCTCACAAAATTTGAACAATTGTATGGGAGATGCTACTGCGCGGGCTCCTTTAACAACAGAATCTTCTTAAAAAAGTCATAATTTGAAATACCATGTATTTTCGGGTCCATAACTTTAACAGTTCCAAGATATGGCGTATCAAAGATGTTTTTAAAAATGTTCCGTTCCGTTCCCCCTGCTTTTATTCAACTATGAAGTTTTCTTCTAAAATGTTGTTATCGTAATCCAATTCCTTTGTAGTAAATTTAAATTCAATCGGCTCTGTTTTGAAAACCAAATCCGAGTAAATTTCTCGAAATTTTTAAATGCACCTAATTTGAAATTTACTTTACAAACATGTTTGAATGTAGCAAGTCGATCGGTTTAGAGAACACAATTCGATTTAAAATCTACTCGGGTTGCAAGACAGGCAGGTGGTTTGAGGACTTATTGCTTCCTCTGCTCCTATTAGATTAATGTTATTTTTTCAAAATGTGGACATTGTTTTAGAACAGGTTAGCAGGTTTGAAGTCGATAATAGTAACAGTTTCGTAGATATAGAACTAAAAAAATTGTATAACATTTTTGCAATTATAGGAGGGCTACCCTGCTCCTATCCCAAACCAGATTTTCCCGAATTTAGCTCCCTGTCTGCGAAGTATCCGTGCCAAGTTTTGTGGCAACAGTGACCGTATTTAGTGAGATAACGGACAACCGCAGTGTTTTGCATTCATATTGGTCGGTAGGTCACTGATCTTGCTGATTTCAAATAGCAATAGCCCCAGGGATATTTCTAATAGTTTAACACCAATACCTGGTGCGCACACTCAAAAAATCTATGCAACATATGAACGAATTGGTTCGTACATTGTATAAAATTTTTCGTTATTTCGCACCACAAAATTCTTGAGCTTACGATGGTTTTTTTGTATTTTCGAAATAAATTAAATATTTAACGAAGTTATTTCATAAATATAAAAAAGAGTACAAAAAATTGTCCAGTTATTTGTGTAAATTTATAAAACTGCAATTTATTTTTGTAGTTGAATTAAAGTTTCGTTAATATGACGAAAAATTTGTTACGAAAGATAATCGTTATTTCTAAAAAGCTACGAATTTCTGGCCGTAACATTGATTTCGTAATTAAAACAAATTTTTGTATAATTTACGAATATAAAAACTTACAAAAAGTTTTTCGTTACTTTCGTAAAATTTCAAAACTTTTATTACTAAAATTTTTCGTAATAACTACAGAAGTTTTAACTTTGTTATTACTTTCGTTAAATTTTAAAATTAAAGATTTTTTTACAATTTTATGAAATTTTTTTTTGTAATATTTACAAAAATTTCATATATTCTACCAAAAAGACACTACGAAAGTTTTTTTTCGTATACTGTTGCGTGGATTTTTTTCAGTGTAGTACGGGGTGTTTGGTGGCAGATTTACATTTTCAAACTTGCATAAAAAACAAAATTGCTAACATAAAGTTTTACTAATAGCATTGGACGATAGAATGGAAATGCGGATTTTATTTTTTTAAGAGCATGTCATCCAGATGTCTTCTGCCAAGTTAAACACATTTTCTTTAAGGAACCCCACAAAAAATCCTTGGGGGTTAGATCGGGCGACCTGGGATGCCTCCAAAGCGACTGATCAGTTTTTTAGGGAAAATTTTCCCGAAGCTAATAAATCGAAGCTCTTGCTGTTTGTGCAGTCGCCGCGTCCTGTTAAAACCACGTTTGTGAAGAGTGCAAAGGATGAGCTCGCAGATTTGGCAAAAAGAATTTCGTAATCATGCGTCGATAATTTTTACCGTTGAAATTTATCGCCTGGCCTCAAGAGTTTTCGAAAAAAATGGTCCAATTTTCTTATGCGTGGTTCAGGCACACCAAACAGTTACTCTGGGGGCAATGCTATAGTTTTTGATGTTTCAATCGAGGGTTGCGGGCTCTTAGAGACCGCCAGTTTTGCTTTCTAACGTGGCCGTTTAAGTGAAAATGAGCCTCGTCGCTCCAAAAAATGGAATTCAGAGTGCGAAAACGCTCAAAGATCGTTTCACAAACATTTTTGCGTAAATGATGGAGCTTTAGATCCTATTTGAAAATTTCATGGATAATCACTGTTAAAAGTCCCAGTTAGGCTGCTCTTTTTCGTGTTAAAAGTCGCGGAGTTTCACGTATAAACTGCTTTCAACCAATTATATGTTTTCGGGAGTCCTTGAAGATCGACTGGGCCCTGGCCGTGGGGCAGTATTAGCCGAAACAGTTGCGCGGAATCACGGCACCCACGAACGAGTCAAATTTACACTAGGTCTATTACGTATTCGCCGAATACCAATTTTTGAACAAAATTGTCGAGAGCAATTACGTAAGAATCATTAATCTTAAAAAATGTCTCCACAGCGAACGCGCGATGCTCACTCGGTGTATTTTAGCTTTTGCCTTTATAGACTGACAAAACGTCTTTGATTTAACATCGGCCATGTTAGCCCTGTAGAATTGTATATGTTTAAATTAGGCCACCTGTTCTCAACGAATGCTTTTACGCGGAATTTGTATTACACTGTTATCTGTATTAGTATCGTGTCCAGACTTCTGCTTGTGCAATGAATATTCCACCTCAAACACCACTCTTCCCCTTAGATCCGTCCGTATCAAGTTCATTGGTAACCTAGTGTCTGCTAAGCTCAGCCCTGGCAATATATCCCAACTTTCATAAAATCAATCCCGGTCCCAAAGTTAAGCTTAGTCATGTAGTTCAGCCATGTACCATCCTTTCCGTTCTGACTTACAGGGTTCGCCCTATATGTCTATACTCTTATTGTTGAACTGAAGTCGAGCACGAACGTTCATTGCTCTTTTCATTGGCAAATGGACACCTTGCTTCGCCAGCTCTCCTGCTAACTCGTTTCCCCCAGTACTGATACATTCAACGCTTCCAATAATCTTTCCATGATCATATGGCATCTGAGTAAATTGTCCCGTTGACACCAAACGAGGCGCAGACCTTGTAACACCCTCTGTGACCAGACTAATTGGTTTCAGATCCAAGATTACATCCGGCGCCGCCTTAGGTCCTGCCAGTGTCTGCGCGCTTTCCAGGCACATGCGGTTGACCCGCTTTTCAGCAGTCCACCACACAAGTATCCCATTGAGTAATATGGGCCTAGTCACTGCAGTGTAGACTTAATGCGTAAGATTTGGAGTAAGATCCCATGTTTTTCCTAGCATTTTCCTGCATGCATAGAACGCATTGGTCATCTTCTTGACTCTTTCCTCAGCATGGAGTATCCACGAGAGCTTACTCTCCAGTATCACTCTCAGGTACTTTGTGTATCTCTTTAGTACCATATTTCTGTTATCTAATTTCGGTATAGTCCAATCTTTGCCTTTCTAAGAAAAAAAAAAACAGGTCCGCTTTCTGGGATTTACACTCAGAGCCACTTTTCTCGCCTAGTCAATGTGGCTCCCATTACAGAGCTGACCGTATCTAAATACCTCCTGGTGACAATGTTTACGCACTTTTTCATTTCGCACATATAATCCTGCGCTTCAGAAGAGCAGATATCCAGTCCATAACCGATTGGGCAGTTTCCGTTCGTGTCACGCTTTCATTGATTACGCCGGTTGCAACATTATTGAGAAAAGAAATAATTGTGAAATTAGAGATTGTGTTCAACATCACTTCATTTAGTTTTTTTCAATTCGATTAAGTAAATTATCCTGAGGATCTGATATTTATTGTTTTTCTATTTTTTTAAAACTTTTTTTCAGACATGTACAATTCCGATACGAGCGATGATTCAATGATGATTGCCAACGGTTCACCACATGATCAAAATGAACCACATTACACGAATTTAGATCAACAGCATGGCGATATGAAAGGTCAGTTTAATGGTCCCAAAACTTGGACACAAGATGATATGAATTCAGCTTTAGATGCACTGAAGAATCAAAACATGAGTCTGACGAAAGCATCCGTTACCTATGGCATCCCCTCAACCACACTCTGGCAAAGGGCCCACCGCATGGGCATCGAAACACCGAAGAAGGAAGGAGGCACCAAGTCATGGAACGAAGACTCCCTTAACAATGCACTGGAGGCTTTGCGTTCAGGACAAATATCGGCCAACAAAGCATCGAAAGCCTTTGGTATACCTTCGTCGACGTTGTATAAAATAGCGCGACGTGAAGGTATACGATTGGCAGCACCGTTTAATGCCGCCCCCACCACTTGGACACCAGAAGATTTGGAACGGGCCTTGGAAGCAATACGCGCTGGTCATACGTCGGTACAGAAGGCAAGTGCAGAATTTGGTATCCCCACAGGTAAGTTAAAACAAGAGACAAATGGAAACGCCCATACTGGTAAACACTCTCTTAAAGCCATTTGCAATGTCCTTTTTCATATGGAGAGTTGTATTTTTTGTAATCCCACATACATACCTGCATATGTTTAAATTCATTTTGTTTTTCCTCCAAATCAATCATCAATGAATGCCTTCCTCGTTCTCACAATAAGGTACATTATACGGCCGTTGCAAACGTGAGGGCATTGAACTATCGCGTTCAAATCCCACACCCTGGTCAGAAGATGCTATGAATGAAGCTTTAAATTCTGTGCGGTAAGTTGCTAAAATTTCTACAAATTCCTTTTTTTAATTATGAATTTCCTTCTTCTAATTTTTGTGTATAGCATTGGCCAAATGTCTATAAATCAAGCTGCTATCCACTACAATCTACCGTATAGTTCTCTTTATGGCCGTTTTAAACGTGGCAAATATGATGTGGCAAATACAAGCGGAGCTTCCATTAACAATACATCGGGCAATACCTCTGGTAGCATTGAAATTATTGAACATAGTCAAGAGAATTCGGTAAGTATTATGACAACATCTTTAGGGTATTGAATTTAGTTTCTTTGTTTAAGTTCAAGTTCATATCATTGTTGTGTTTTTATTACAAAAAAAAAAAAATAAGGATTTAAAAAAAATTTTTTTTATTGATAAATAATATTTTTTATTGATAAATTTAATCGCTTCAACATGACTTTTAAAGCTTTTAAGGTAGCAGGGATAAACTGATGTCTTTTTATAGCTTTAAAAAGAATCACTTCATATATTTAGTTCTTATTTTTTCTTGCGTTAATTAAGGAGCCTCAAAACCGTAAAAAAACAATTAAAAATTCGAATTTTGAAAAGCAGATTAAATTATAATTCTCTCAAACATACAAAATTTAAAGCTGTCTTGCCGTACATCGCCTTCAACATCTATCTCACCTAAACAATGAGCAAAGAGTCTCCAAAAAATAGCCAATAAACTGCCATATGGCTTCAATTTATGTTTTCGCTTGTAATAACTAGTCCCCAGCTTAATTTACAGGTATCCCAGCATGCAAAGCCTTTTGCTGTTGCGTCTTTGAAGTATTGACCTTAAGACCCCTACCGCTCTTTACATTGCTGGAATGTATACCAATTACTCTAGAGCGGATTAACTGTCCACATATAAACCTACATAGATCTCGGACACGGTTTGATTTGAAATAATAAAAAATATTCTCCACACCGTCATCGAGAAGAAGTCAGTGTTCGTCAAACACGCGCAGGCGGTGAAACCACCTATTTTCCCAGCCACCCAACCCCTTTAATGAATCCTATGATGTTCCCCACCCCACAGCGAGAGACCTCGCCAAGTCCATCTAAGAAGTGCCCTCCCAGCCACCTCTGCCAGTGGATCTTTAGCCAATGGCAGTGGTAGACAAGGTGTTCCACAGTCTCTGTGTCCTCATCCTCGCATTGCCTGCAGAAGTCCGGAGAGTTCCCATCTTATTTATCTACTTGTTATATATCTCAATTATATACTTAAGATCCGTCTCCTTGAGCAGCAGGTCAGTTCCCCTCCTGTCTAGCCTGGAGATCCCGCAGTCAGCCCTGTCCCTCCTTAACGGCTCACAACCCAGCCCAATATCACAAGCCGATCCTCTCCTCGCCATATCATCAGCAGTCTCTTTACCGGTGACGTCCCAATGAACCGGAATCTAACTAAGCCTAACCCTGCGTGTTGCCAAGATTGCCCTGAGAGCACTCCAACTGTTGTACACACGCTTAGAACTGGCATAATGTTCCTCTAGAGCATTGTGCGCGTCCTGCTTATCGATGTTTTTTGTCGCGTCCCCTCTTCCCTCGCGTCCACTCTTCCCTCGCATCCCCTCTTCCTTCGCATCCTTCCCTATTAATTCCCCGACCCTCGTAACCGCCAGAATCTCAGCCTGGAAAAGGCTGCTTTCGTCCGGAAGTCTGTATGGCATTACTACTCCCATATCCTATATATAAACATCATCCCCGACGCCCACCTTAATCTTAGATCCATCATTGAAGAATACATACGCCTCATACAGATTCTTTTAATGCCTCCCTTTTCGGAAACACCACCTGAGGTAAGATCCCAGTCAAATTTTGCGACTATATAGTCAACCAAACCCAACTGCCGCAGTAGTCGACCATCCTCGACCCTTCCCAGAATGCCAGCGCGTCCAACTGACCCTGCCCTAAGCATTCCTGACTCACTAAGCCTAAACAAGCTTCTTGCCGCCATTACAGCAACAAAATCGTGAATGGGAAGAAAATAAAGAATGATATCCAGAGCTGCCTGTAGACCTTTGACAAGAGCATTCTTATGTCGTCCAAGGACCTCCACCATACGAGACTACCGTACGTAAAGAATGGTCTGACAACAGATGTGTGAATCCAGTTCACCATAACCGGCCGCAGCCCCCCAGTTCTTACCGATGGAGTTTCTTCCGGCATAATAGACATTGAGAGCCTTATTGGTTAAAAACACTTCATATTTTTACAGGTTTGCAAGTATAAGAAGGAATTGACAGAACACCTTATCTGCCAGCGTCCAAGGTTGTTAAACCGCCTGTAAATGTGATGCTAGATGATGTCCTTAATTGTAGGCTGGTTATCATCATTGGTTTTATCAAGGGAATGGGGATGAATATCACCTCACCTGACCACTTTTCATCCAAAGCATTCATAAACTTAAAAAAATTTCCTAAATAACTTATATAACGACGATATATGTAAATTAGTTTGACTAACTAATGTCGAAATTTCAATATAAATCTAATAACCAGGGTTGTTATGGAATCTAACAGCTGTCGGAATCGGATTAGAAAATGGCTCATAGATATTTCGGTGTGAAAAATGTTGATGTTATGTGTTTGTTTCTGAGTTGAAATACTGATTTTAATTCGAGTTCTAAATTCATAATTTAAAAATTCGATACATAAGATTGCTTTTAAATCCGATACCGAAAGCTTTCGGATCTATGTGTGTACATAAATGTATTGTGGTGTAGGGTACAATATGGTCGGACTTGGCCGACTAAAACTATTATATTTGTTAATTGCAAAATTTTATTTATTGAAAGTCTATATTGAAAATATTCATTGTTAAGTGTTATAACTTTCTTCGCGACTCCATTCGTAAGGGAAAACGTTTGTCAAAAAAAACTAAATTTTTATTCTTTTGATTTTGCTTCGATAATTTTATAAATTTTAAATACAGACTTTTGTTTTATTAATTTTTATTTATTTTATTAAATCATTTCAATAATCTTATTTCATTTTTATTAATAAATTGTTTTGTTTTTAATTTTCAACAACAATCGTATTCTCATTTTAATTTCATTCATTTTCTTTAACCAACCAACCAAACAAATCAACTAAACATTCCACACAAATCTCAAACAACCAATCAAACAAATCAAACCAAATCAAATCAAAACCAAACAACAATTGCGTCAACAAATAAAATTTATCAAGTTGCCTATGTTTCAGCAACAATTCCAATATAGTCCATCGCCCCATCAACAGCAACACGGTGGCAGTAGTACACCGCAACAAAGCCAGACGCCACAGCATCTACAGCAACATGTTGTGCACATACAACATCATCAGCAACAAGGCCAACATGCGCAGCATATTCAACAGCAAGATGTTGTAACCTCGTCAAGCCAACAGCAGCAGCAACAACATGCCAGCAATTCGGCAGCCTCCCAACAGCAGCAACAAATTCAGCAAATTTACCATCATCACAGTACACCCGAAAGAAGTTGAGAATCACTGCAAATTGTATCAGCCGCCTCTACTGTTGCTGCTGCAGCAGCAGTAGCAGCCGCAGCAACAAATCTAAGTGGCGGTATTAGTCACAATACAACAACAACAACAGCAACTACAACACATCATCAACAACAACAGCTTCATCATAGCGTAGCAACACTTGTTGGTGCTGCAAGCAGTAATAAACGTAAAAAAACCACAAAATCAAAACGTTAAATAAATAAACTTTTTCAGTTAAATAAAACAAAAACAAAAAAAAGAAAGAAAAAATATAAATAAAAAAAGGCAGTAAGACGACACTAAATCATCCATTATCACTACCACCAACATCTTAACAACAATAAACTTAAAAAAAAGAAAAACTAAACTCAGCAGCTATATTTTGTTTAACAATAAAATTTTAGTTAAAACAATTCATAAAAAAGGACTTCCAAGACATTTTCTCGATTAAAAAGTTTTAGTTACACAAAAATGTGTATTTTTTCATTTAATCGATTGATTATTTTCTTATAACTTTAAAAATTATGAGATAAATGTACGCATTATATATGAATGAATATGCACTTAATTACTACGCAAGGATGGCTGTTTTGTTATTAATTGTACTGTTGGATGGGTAAAATTATTTATATTTTTCTTTTGTGTTTTAATCTAATTTTTTTTTCCTTAAGGTGTAAGTTTATATCCTGCTTTTTATTCTAATTTGAACAATTAATTAATTTTATCGCTATTAATTATCATCATCATTATTATTACGAACTAAGTTATTATTTTTAATTTAAATAAGTTTTTAATTTAAAAATATGGATTAAAAGAAATTATTAAAAAAAACCCCAACTCCTAAACAACAACAACAACCCTTTACCACAATAACAACATGTAACATGATTCAGTGTTAGTTAGAAATAAAATATAAAAGAAAACAAATGTTTAAATGATAATTTTAAAACATTTAAAAAATAAATTTTTAAATATTTAATTTAAAACCAGAATTACATTATTAATATATATTTAGTGGCCCTAATTTTAGTGGTTTTTATTTTTTATAAAATTGATTTTTTTCCTTTCTTTTTCCCCCCCCCCCCCCATCAATCAATATTTCTTAATCATTGTTTAAGCTTTATTCATTCATACTTTTACATATTCGTACATTTACCTACAAAACATATAATTTTACTTTAAGGATTTCTTTTTTCTTTTTGTAAAATAAATAAAATATATGGACTTGAAAAATAAGTTTTTATATTGAAAATGTTTCATTGAAAATTACCTCGAAGTAGATGCTTATGTCCAGATTTTAATTCACGGTCATTATTAGACATAATTGGAAACTGTTAGTCACTACTTAAAAATTAATTTTCAAAAAAAAAGACACTTGTCTAATTAAAAGCTTCATTTAGTGGCTTTTGCCGCTTTAACTAGTGGTTAAAAAAGAGCTGTAAATTACCTAATATTGATCGTTAATTTAGACCTTGAAAGTGTTCTTCTTAGGATCACCATAAAGTTTGTTGACAAATAAATATTCAAGTTATTTTAAAAAAAAAGCCTAAAATCCCAAATGAAGATATTATTATAACGTTATCTTTCTAGTTTACCATTTTTAATCACATGTCAGACTCTCCTAATTGTATATCAAAAAATTTCAATTCAATTTTTTTTTTGTTGTTATTCAAAATTTCCCATTTAAATTTCAAATATTTCTTAAGTTCTGTAACGCAACTAGAAATTTCTTAAATATAAATTGAAAATTCTAAAACAATGTAAGATAATTCTGAACCTAAACTGAATAGAGTCTTGCAAAAACTACTTCTCTACGGGATTCATTGGTAAAAAATTAAAGAAAAATTCATGCAAGAAACATACTGGCATGTTTTAAAAATCACTTTTTGTGAAAGTAATTTGAAACCACAAGAAACACACAAAACTTTTTAATTTTTTGTGATTTTAAACCGTTTAGCTGAATGCCTGCCGGTTTAAAAATTACTTGGTTGATTTTTCAACAACCTGGGGGGTTATTATGTAATTTGATTCGATTTGAAAAGACTTTCGAAAGAAATTTTCGACTTAAGAGGCAAATTATATTACCTAATACGTTAAAAGGTTCATAGTGTTATGGAATAATTTAAGGTAAATATCAATTGAAACTAAACATGTTAAAAGCATAGTGATACCTTTAAGTTTTAAGAAAGCATTCTAAAAACTTCGATTTTCATTAAAAAATAAAAGTTAATTTCCTAACGTTCGTAAATAAATTTTCGAAAATCGTATTATGTAATTCAATTTGTACGAATTTAAAAGATTTTCGATTCGAATCGATTTTGAATTTTGCAATAAATTAATTTAATAAGTGACTACTACATGTTATTTGAAACCATGTTGTTGCTTTCGAAACATGCATAACTCTGATAAACAAAGAATTTTTTCGTACTGAATATTCCTCATCACATTTTTAAACACAAAAAATAGGAAATAGAAAAAATCTTTTGTACAATTCGCCATGTACTAAGCAATTTTAATGGTGCATTTATGGTGTACGTTTTCGAACATATTTTTATTTTCGAAGAAAAATTTGCGTTACCAAAATTTGTCGTTGGTTGCAGGATTAGTACATTAGAAAATAAAGTATCGATAACACGTTGAAATCAGGCCAAACCTCAAAATTAATACCGTTTCTGGTTCGCGTTGACGACCACAAACTAAATTGACTGCAGCTGAAAATTTGGCGACTACGTCGACAACGCCTTTGCAAAAAGATGGATTACTTGCTCTTTTTGTTTACACATAAAAAATGTATTAAACAAATTTAACAAAAAATATCATCTTGAAAGATTCGAATTTGGGAAATTAATCGTTTAGAAGACAATGATTCAAAAATATTTATTTATTTGTCGTTTTTAAAGTCAATTTCGACAGCAATTGTATACCATGACAACCTTAAATGAAAAATTAACTAAAGCGATGGTGAGAAAAAGTGTTTCAAATCAACAAAGAGGGAAAGGAGAGAGAGAGGGAGAGGGAAAGAAAAAAAGTGTTTCAAATACTAAAACAACGAAACTATCAAAAAAACCTATGTTTCATGTTTGTTTTTATTTTCATCTAAATTTAAATTCTCTTCTTTTTCGTTTTAGAATTTTTCTAAGTAAAATTTCAAACTACAAAACCAGAGACATCATGTATATATGCATATGAACATTAAATCATACAAAAATAGAACTCATACAACATAACTGTACAGTAGAAAAAAATCTCTAAATAAATTTAAAAAAATCAATTTAATTAACAATAATTGTTAAAATTTTAAATGTATTATTCAACAAAAAAAAAAAAAAAAAAAAAATTAAGAATAACCTTTAGAATAAAGAATAATTAAAAACAATTTAATCATGTAAAAACCAACCATGAATTCAATTCTTTTTTTAAAAAAATTTTCGTTAATTAAAAAAAAAAATTTTAAAAGAAAAATTAAAAGTATTTTTGATAAGAAATGAAAAAAAATAAAACTAAAAATTTTTAAGCAAACAACAACCTCTTTAAACTCTTAACTTCAACCCACTTGAACCAGTAATTACAAAAACAATAATAAAAATTAAAAATAATTATAAATAATTAACATAAAACTACAAACCGATTTTTAACATTTTATAAATTAAAAACAAAAAATTTCTTAAAAAACCAAGAAAAAAAAATAAATGAATTTTTTTTTAATTTTCATATTTTTAACTGTAAATTAAAAATAGAAAACCGATTTGAAATTTAATAAAAATAAATAAACTGAATAAGTGAAAATTTAAATAAAATAAAAAATTTAGAATATAAAAAAAATTAAAATTTGTTCACCTCCCCTTCCCACGTTACATTCACAGGCAACACAACTACCAAACTTTAAAATAACTTTTAATTTTTAGTATAAAAATCCAATTTTAAGAATTATTAATTAAAATAGTTTTTGTTTATAAAAAAAAACAGAAAATAATTTTTAAAAATTTTAATTTTAATAAATAAATATACATATAAAGTAATATGTAAAATAGATACCACATGTCTTTAAGTAATTTAAATGATTAAAAGCATTAAACATAGTTTTTAGAATGAATTTAATCAGAAAATAAATATTAACCTTTAAATATTTAATAAAAGGACAAGGAAATTATTAAATAATATAGAAGTTTAGCTCTTCTTATTATTGGTATGCAAAAAATAAATAAAAATAAAACAATTTTCTTTTCGTAATAAAGAAAGCCAATTACATAACTCTTTACCATCTTATTTTTTTATAAAAGTTAAAAAAATAAAAAATAAAAAATCTTTCCCAACACCTTTTAATATAAAAATTATTAAAGAATATTGTAACTACCTACATTAATAGTAATTATATTTATAGTAAAACAAAACCTATTAATATATTTATAAATTAAAAAATATAAAATAAAAAATAAAAATCAACTCTTACTTGTACGTATGTTAAACATGTTTAGTGTTAGTCAACAATTATAATTATTATTATTATTCTATTTAATAATTATTGAGTTAAAAAAAAAAAACAAAACAAAGGCTGCATATAAAAGTTATTACAAACATAATTATATTAAAATAAAATAATAAAAATAATCAACAACAATTGTAAGGTAAAAAAAGAAAAGAAAAGGTGTAAATCAAATCATTTTAATGCAGCGGATTATCATTTTATTTTTTAATTTTAGAAAGTAAAATAAAAACTACAATTTTAATTGAACATAAAATAAAACAATTTGTTTTTTTTTATTTAAAGAGGCATAAGAAAAAAAGTTTATAAATAAAATTTAAAAAAAAATTAAATATATTTTAAAGGGTTTGTTGCAGATTAAAGTTTGCCTTCAAATTTATTAATGGTTTCTCATGCCAACCGCTTAGTAGACCTTAAACCAAATTCTAGAAACCCTTAAAACAAATTCTCCGTCTCTTAGACATATTCTGAAAT
The DNA here is from genome assembly GCA_963583895.1 of Melanophora roralis. NCBI lineage: Eukaryota > Metazoa > Arthropoda > Insecta > Diptera > Rhinophoridae > Melanophora > Melanophora roralis. Next base: position 76,666,322 of record OY757191.1, read on the forward strand.
TTGATTTGAAATCACAAGAATGGTATCCTCCATACAAAACTTTTTGAATTTTTGTAATTAAACCCGGTCCACTAAATGCTTGGCGAATGATTTCGCATGCAAATTTGCATATATAAAATAGAAATAAAAATGTTTTTCCAATTTTAATATTGAAATGCAAAAAAGAGGTGATTAACTTCAATAAACTTACTGAGAATTATATAAAAAAAACAAAAGTATTTAAGAAATTTTTTACACATCCAACAAATAATTGTTCTTTAGTTTGTTCATACTTTGATTTTATTTTTTAATGTTCTTTGTTTCGAATGCAAATAGTGATCGTCCCAAGACAATCACCACTCGGCTTCGAAAAATACATAAGAATTTAATTTGATATCTGCTAAGGACAAACCTAAATCTAAAAACAAACTCTATTAGCCAGGGTACGAAGGGTAGTGAAGAATAATATTCGTCACCTTGACTCGGAGGCCTGTAGACCCTTTGTGTATCCTTTCAGAAAAGTAGAAAAAAAACAAGGAAAACAACCAGCCAAATTATTAATATTCCCAGGGAAATGAGTTTCCGAGAAATTAATAAACCCGGAAAAAAACTCCCGTTAAACAGACGAATAGAATAGTGTCGGGGAAAAAAGATATGGAAATTTTTGTTGTTGTGCTTTAAGCTGAGTTCTGGCCAGGTAACGGGAGAAATTAGAAGAAACAATTTAGGAAAAGGGAATTGGGAAAAAACTTCCAGGGGATTCTTATTCATAATTGAGCTGAACAAGAAACCATTATTAGAATTATAACAGAAAGACGATTTCAGTAAATGTGACAAGAAGTCAGTATTTGTCGAATCAGCCAACAAACAGAGACCTCACCTAGTCTATCCGTGAATCAACAAGCGGTAACAAACAGTCTTTTTAAAGTCTTAATCAAGCCTAACGTTTTTTTAAATTCTTTTTGAAGTATGTGCACACGAACGAACGAACGAAGAGATAACAAAAAGGGGCAGCGCCCAGCTGTTGCCCATACCCGCTCTAGAGTCCTAAGCGCGGCCTGATTTGGTCCAGTTCACCATATCCGATTGTAACTCCCAACTCTTGCCTATGGAGTTTCTATAGGTATAGTAGGCGTTCAGATCTTTCCTAACCCCTTCACCCTTCAAGATAACAGATAAAGCGATTTTAAACGCATAATACCCCAACCACGTATGTATATGCATTTTATATTTCGATTAGAAAAGAAAAACAAATATTAATTATCGAAAATCACTTTATGGTTTTTTAAAATACTTCCCATGAAGATCTATACACTTTTTCATGCGTTCGAACCAATTGCCGAAGCACTTTTGCCACTCTGATTGAGGGATCTCCAAAACATGCATTCTTAATACAGCAATAGCTTCTTCAGGTGTCGAAAAACGTTGACCTCTAAGTTTGTTTTTTACGTACGGGAATCAAAAGAAGTCATTTCTCGAAGACAACTGCCAAACATATGGTTGTGTGTCACTCAGAGTTGACTGTTTTGCATTTTTAGTGGTACGGTTGCGACATGTTCAGATTTTCCGAAAAAACTAGCGATTATTCTTCGTGCGCGAAATCCTTTTGTTGGATTTGACTCATTTTAAAACACCCATACAGTCGACTGCTGTTTATTTTCGGCCTCATACGCGTAAATCCACAATTCATCACCTTTCACGATATCATAGACGTGTTTCGAATCACCGCGGTCATATTTTCTGAGCATTTCTTTCGACTAATCGACGCGTGCCTGTTTTTAAGCGATTAAAAAATTGTGTGGGATCCAACACGAAAAACTTGTTCCAACAGTCAAATATTCATGCAATATTGAATGTATAATGGTCCCACTAATCCCTAAGGTTGTCTCAATCTCACAATAGGTCACATGACGATTGGTTATTAAATATTTTATATTCAAAGGTTAACGCCGCGTTTTTTTGGTCTGTTAGGTAATACTTACGGTCTAATGTACAAACATACATACAAATATTTTTTTAATTTTTATAGGCTAATTAAAAAAATCAAAAATTTGTAATAATTTAAAAATCTTTGGTCATTTCACTTAAAAGTTCGGCTGTTTCACTTGCCTCTACAGCTGATGCATGCAAAACATACATACATACACACATACATACATACACGCATACATACATATTTTCTAACAAAAATTCTATTAAATTCGAGACATCATAATCAATTTTATTTTTTATTAAGGTTTTATTTGAAATTGTATATTTTTTCTGTTGTTTTTTTCTTTTTTAAGTATGTATAAAATATATTTGACAATATCACAATTGTACAGTAAATATTTTTTTAAGGTTTAATTGATTTTTAAAATTACATACTTAGTTTATTATGTCTTTTTTTTGTTAAAAATTACTTTGCATTTTAACAAAACGTTAAGCCATATTCATCACATTGTTAGCAACAATCATCTTCTGGAAAATATAAAAACCCCTTTATGTTATATGACGGTGAAATAAGAGCAGTTGCTGTTACTCGTTAAATACCCTTTCAAAAGTGCAACTAAATATGTTTCATAATAAATACTTTTTTTATTTTTGTTTCATTAGATTTTTTTAAATTATTTAAAATATTTTTTTCTAATACAAAATTTTCCATCAACAGTTGTGTCTACATTAGTGGTAGGCAAACTATACTTGTTATTTCAACATATTTGTTTCTAACTCAAACATTAAGCGACAGACAATACGTCCTTCTTTTTTTAAAGCTCAGGCAAGATTGGTAAAATTTACTCGTGTTTTCTATGCGTAAGATCGTATACGTTTAAATATAAAAAAGTGGAGCGCCCATGTTTTGCCTACCACTGATCTACATTCACACATAAATACTTTACTTAAGCTTAACATATTTCGTAAAGTGATGATTGATTTGTCGTAAAACAAATCTTTAAAACTAAAAATTAAACAAGATTTGACTGTAAAACATTTAAAAACATTTTTTTTTTTAATAATTATAGTTTCTCCAACCTCATCCTACATTAGAACGATTAGCGTTGAAATAATTTCGGTTTTCGTATATTGCTTTTGTTCAAAACAGTTGCTAGCACTGTGATTTTGGGCGGCTTAAACTTATGCAAATTTTTTTTTTTCAGTTTATTTAATTAAATATAATAAATTTAAAAAGAAAAAAAATTTTATGTATAAAACTTATATGTATTAAAAAAAATAAGTGGTTTTAACTTTAGCACAAGGACTAAAAATTAAGGACAATATATGTAAAAAAAAATATTTTTTTAATTGAAACATAACGGAAAACGATAAACAAATCTTAGACAATATCACCACTGGCACCATAATTTAAACCATTGCGTCCATGTCCTGCCTGATGATGATGATCGATATTATGATCCTGTTCCATTTGTTCTTTTAATATTTCCAATTCACGTATGCCGGACACTGTCACCTCATACTTGTGGGTCATCAGCGAACGATAAAAGTGTATGGCAAATGCCAGGAATATAACAAGGACGGGTATAAGTACAATACATGCAGACCATGCCGCAGGCTGGCTCAAATCATAAAATTTCACCCAACACAATATGGCAATTTCGAGTAGAAAAAGTATAAGACCCAATAGCGTTGAGAAGGCCCACGCTGTTTCGATATACCAATGCAGACGTTCATGCGGTGATTCATGTACCAATGAGATGCTGTGCAAATTGCACACAGTCTCAATGTTTGGCAGTATGCATGTACTGATCATAAGGGCCAGCATATGAACGGCCACAAGGAGTGTTGTACAGATGGCAAAAGCAACCAGCATGCCGGCTGGTACTTGGGTATCGTTGTTTAATTGGACTTCTACCATGGCCACCTGAAAATCATCACGTAAATGAGCAGGAAGAGAACAAAAAAAAATAAAAAAAATTTATTTGAATTTAGGAACGAAAGGTATTATTAAAATTTCAATTAAATTTATTTTAATTTGGGTTTATTTTGAAATATGTATGTATGTATGTATGTATGTATGTATGTATGTATGTATGTATGTATGTATGTATGTATGTATGTATGTATGTATGTATGTATGTATGTATGTATGTATGTATGTATGTATGTATGTATGTATGTATGTATGTATGTATGTATGTATGTATGTATGTATGTATGTATGTATGTATGTATGTATGTATGTATGTATGTTTTTAAACTGTTTGCATTTTTTACACATGTTTGATTTTTTGGCTTTAAATGATGGCTTTACGTACTTTAGGTACTTCAGTACACCTGCACTTAAGTTTTTAACATGTTAATTAAAGCTACTGGGCCCTTGACATTGACCCCCAATCTTAGCAACAAACAAATCATGCTAAAAAGGTTCTAGTACTGTTTTCGTTGGTCAACCCCGACTATATTATACCCTACACAACAATTTAGTTTAATTTCATTTGCTGGTAAAATGCAAAAAAAACTTATATGACTGAAAATTGAGAAATTTCGTTACATTATTTCCGGAACAAAATTTTGTAGCATTAAAGAACTTACATATTTTCAAATCAAGTTAGAAGCAAACAGATATTTATAGGTTTCGAGATGCAACGTTGGAAATATTTTTTAAGGTTTGTCTTCTGGTATCGGTAGTACCTTCCCTTCAAAAAAAAATTTAATTGGGGCAATTAAGTTTTTATTTAAAATCGTAAATTTCTTTATTGAAACGTTGAACGAAAAACCAAATGGAAAACAGTTTTTTCGTGTACTGGCGAATGTAATTTTAATACACAAGGAAACACAAATATCAGGCAGCTTAAGTAAATCAGCTTATTGCAGCAAAAAATGTAAATTTTATACAAATTACTTTTGCAAACACGCACGCTGTAAAGAATATCTATATGAATGAATACAGACAGCGTTCTCACTTGTTATTATTATCAGTGTTTTAATTAGTTTTATTTTATTTTTTATTTTTGCAAATACCTTTCTATACAACTTATAATGTAATGCAAATGAATGTGAACTACTGCTTTTGATTATTTCATTAACATTTTTTTTTGTTAAACATTTATATTTAGTACTCATTCAACTCAAGTCAATTTTCTCGTGATAAAAATCGTTTTTTTTTGGGTTTTCTTTTGTATTCTATTTCCTGTGTTTTTTTCTATCCTAAAAATCTAATTTTGTGCTTTTATTTGATATTTTAGTTTTTGAATTGCTTCTAAATGTTTTTGGGATTTTTTTTTAAATTTTGCATTTAATATTACCCAGCAAAAATTTTTTGCACTTTGCACCACCTTGGGTAAAATTAAAATATTTCTTTACAAAAAATAATTTAAGCCTTTTTTAAAGTTAATTGGGGTTTAACTTTAATTTTTATTAGTTTGTTTTTTAATAAATTCCTTTAGTTTTTATTTTATATATTTTCGATGGGCTACAGGTTCTTTTAATACGAAATTTTACAAGAGATTGTCATTCGTTTGAATAAATTTATGCAAAACCTACAAAAAAAAAACAACCTCAAAGCAAAAAGCTAACAAATACAAAACTTTTGCACTGGTGATATTTTGTGATTGTTTCAGTTTATTTATACCCTTCACATAAGTGATAAGGGTGTATATAAGTTTGTCATCCCGTTTGTAATTTATTTAATATCCATCTGCTACCCCATACAGTATGTTTTCTTGGTCTTTATAGATAGGGTAGTTGAATTAGCGATGTCCGTCTGTCCGTGTTATGTTTGAAATCAACTTTTTGAAGCCCCCCGATGTCGCGTAGACCCGTAAGTGGTATAAAACTATCAGAAATATTTGCGAGCAAATCGCTATTGAAATCCAGCAAAATCGCCCGATAACTGACAAAGATATAAGCCAAAAACCAAGACTTCCTTTGTTTATTTCTCTAAAATTTGTACATAAAAATCCCTACAACCCGGGTCATTTGCCCCTACACGGGTGCAATGTAAGACCGACTGCCATAACCTTTTCTTCACTAACATTTTTGTGGAAAATACTTACACCCTATCTCCGCCCCCTAACAGGGTTGCCATACAAAATTTAATTAAAAAAAATTTAAGTCGCTCCCAACTAATTTTTCTTCCCAAACATTTTTTTGGAGCATACTTACCCCATATCTCAAGCTCCTCATAGGGTTGCCATATAAAACTTTAAAAAATTAGAGTAAAAACACCTACAACTTCCCCGGAGTCGCCCTTAGAAGAATAACATGTATTACAGTCCCCATTAGTTTTTCCTTATAAATATATTCCTAGAACATCTTCATAGCCCAAGGGGATTGCCATACAATGTTTACAAAAATTATATATAACGCCCATAACTTCCCCAGCATCGGCCTAAGAGAAATAAAATGTACGATCGACCACCATTAGTTTCCCCTCCCAAACATATTCCTAGAATATTTTTACCCCTCATTGCCATACAATATATACAAAAATGATGTAAAACGTCTATAGCTTCCCCAGCATCAGCCTAAGAGAAATAAAATGTACGATCGACCACCATTAGTTTCCCCTCCCAAACATATTCGTAGAACATACTTACCTCCAATCACCTAAGAGGGCTGCCATACAAAATTTACAAAAACCTACATAACTTCCCCAGAGTCGGTTTTAGAGAAATAAAGTATACAACCGACCCCATTAGTTTCTCCTCCCAAGCATATTCCTAGAACATAGTTACCCCCTATCTCCATCGCCTAAGGGGGCCTCTCGTACAAGGTTTGGGAAATTGTAATAAGCCCCCCGTACAGCTTCCGGGGGCCAGTGGATATGTCAAATATAGGACTGACCCCAACTAATTTTTTCTTGCAAACATTTTTCTAGAATATACATGTCCTCTATCACCACCCGCTAAGGGGGTTGCGAAAAATTTAAAAAATAGGGTAAAACCCCCTACACCTTGTGAAGGATATATAAGATTCGGCACAGCAGAATATAGCGCTATTACTTGTTTTTAATTAAAAACTACTTATTGATAAAAAACTATTAAAACAAACGCGAGGTTTTTAAGGCGCATCACAAATCTAATTACGGTAGGATAATTGGGATTTCAGAATGAGTATTTGGGTCCAAAAAGTTATTTGTACTAAAATTTAATTCATTCTTTCTTGAACATTTCAAATTAAACTAACTGCATGGTTAACATTAAATAACAGATTGGCATGTGGACGCGCATTGCCTAGTAAAACCGAAGTGCAGTTTCGTACCGATTAGTATAAGTTAAGTGTTGTACAAGGCATATCCATACAAGGCGGTCGCAAGAAAACAATTAAGAGAGTCGTTCTCTTACTCTTTATTTTTTTATATGGAGTTTGACACTAAAATTGAAGTTATTTTTTTTAAATTTTAGTGTCAAACTCCATATATAAAAAATAAAGAGCAAGAGAACGACTCTCTTAATTTTTTTCTTGCGGCCACCTTGTATCGATATGCCTTGGTGTAGTATTTTAAAAGTCATCTTAAGTGTATGTAATAATTTATGGTAAAAGAGATTTAAAAAAAGTTTATGTATTTATTCTACTCACCATGGCAAACCCAGATAACAGGGCTGATGTTTTGCTGGACGCTTTCAGTTTGGCACGACTTAACTGTAGTTTACGCCACGATAAGTAACTGGGCGAATGCAGATCTTCTCCGGATTGTGACATATTGCTGCTGTTCTGACGACGAGGCTGGAAACGAGAAAATTGTGTAAATGAGCGTAAAGTATTAAAAGGATTTGGTGGCGCTATTGGCGGAAGCTGTGTGTTTAGCAAAGAAGCAGGTGGCGTATTGCCTACCAATGAGTTTAGAGGTGCAGTAATTGCAGATAAACTTGGTGTATTCGTATTACGTTTTGGATTTAAATAACGTGAATTGCCATAAATCTTTTGCGGAAATAAACCTAAATTTTGTTGAGGGCAATTAAAACGTAAGGGACGACAAGAATCACAAAGTTTAAACTCGTGGGAAAGATAAGAAGAGTTGGAAGGTGGTTGATGTTGAAGGTAACTAAGATTCGGTTGATGTTGTTGATTGCTGTCCAAAAGATTTAATAAAGACGTTTGTGTTAGCGGTGGAGTTGAAAAGGAACGTGTATATTGCTGCTGCTGTTGTGGTTGTTGTTGTTGAAGATCTTGTACTGGATTTGTTGTTCTTGAAAATGTTAACGTTTGTCTTGATTGAGAGGCTGGCAAAATTGTAGCTGTCAGGGTTACGTTAGACCCTGTTGTTGCTGTTAGAGGAACTGTTGCGTCGTCACTGATTATTGATTCTATTTCATTAATATTTTCCTCCTCAGTAGATGGTGCCGCCGCCAGACAATCGAGTACATTCTGATTTAAAAGTAGACTATTTTCACTAAGATTTATTTGTGATGATGAATACCTCAAATTTGCAAAAATCTTGCCATTAACATCAGCAGCAGTATCTCGATTTAATGGCAAAGAAACTGATGCTGACGCCGACGGTGTAGATGACGTTGAAGACGACAATGCTGATGTTTTTAGAAAATCATCTGTTTGATAGAAATATGGTAAATTTTGCGGCTGCTGCTGCTGCTGGTAGTTTTGATTTATGTGATGATGATTCTTTTCTCGTCTTGGTCTGCGTGGTTCCCTCAAGGGTGGTGGCAAGGGTGGCGGTACTATTGCTTTTTGTTGCAATTGGCTTTGTTGTATTTGTTGTTGTAAATTTAAAGGCAACATTGCGTTTTTCTTTATTCAAAATACGTGTGTGTGTGTGAGCTACTTTTTTCATAAGAATATTTTTGTATTAAAATGCCAGACACTCACACTGCAATTTATTAATGGGAACGTTGAAATTTTGTAAGATTTTTTTTTCTTTAGGAAACCAAAAATAAATAGAAAGGTTTTTTATTTCTTTTTTATTTTTTTAATAGTTTAAATGATGTGCCATAAAAAGATAATATAACGAAAAACGGTTGGGATCACTACAAGAGTTCTAAAACGATTTATAAGACTTTAATTAAAAGTTTTTTTAAGTATGAAAAAAATCAACAATATTCGCGGCCAAATTTTGTTTTTCGTTTCGAATCAAAATTTAACTTGATCGAAAAATTTAAAAAAAAATAAAAATTAAAAAATTAAAATTTTTTTTGCAAAAATAAATTTCAAAAAATTATAATTTCTTTGGAAAAAAATTATTTTTAAGATTTATTTTTTCTGACGTATGTAACTATTACGGTCCCTGAATAAATATTGTTACCTTAGGCCCTAAGTAGTGATATGATATATGTATGTCAAAATTTGGGCTTATAAAAAAATACGAGTTAGGGCCTTTCTATATTAAGGTAACGATATAATATGCAAATCGACGACAAGGTGGATTGTATGTACATATGTGCAATACTTTTATTTTATGTTTTAAAAAAAGTTTTTTTATAGCTTACCCAGCCAACAAAATTGGCCGAAAAACAAAAGGTATTTAACATTTAAAAAACAAAGTGCCGCGGTAATGTAAATGGTAGCGCCAAACTATTGAACCCGTTTTAAGACAAGTAATTGATATTAAAACTAATTAGAAATAAAAAAAAAAATATAAAACAATTAACTGATTTTTGTCAAAATTTTCTGTCAGAACCTGAGCAGATTTCTATCAGTATTCTGTTAAAAATTAGGGGCCGACCCAATGTATGTCAAAGTTTGTATCGACTACTTCATATGTTTTACAGAGCAGAAGCCCTACAGAAAAAGGACAGAGTTTGTTCTATTCAGCTAACGATATCTAATTAGGGACAATGCCAAAAATTAAAAAAAAAAATATTTTCCACCACGCCACAATAGCCGAATGGGTTAAACGGCTGATGTTTACACCCAAATATAATAACTAACCACCAAACAAAGGGTACTGATGATGAAAATCGTAGCTGTTTTCGAAAACTCATTCTTCTCGGCTGGTGTCGGTAAATTGAAACACGTTTTTTCAATACAAAGAAACTTTTCCTTTTTTAACTTACGCTAATAAAGTAAAAAACTAAAATACTTCATTTGCAAAATAATGAGAATTTAGTAAGCATTGAACTCGAGCCTAAAAATTAAAATTAAAAATTGTCTTAAAAAATATTTTTTAATTTTTATTTTGACAAATAAAAATTATTTTTCAATTGTTACTTTATTGTAAAAAATTAATATAAAATTTTAGATTTTTTTTGGAAAAAATAATTATTTTAAAATTTATATGAATTTCTTTTTAAAAATTAGAATAAAAAATTTAAAAAGCACTTGATTTTCAATAAATCTAATTTAATACTATGAAGACGGTGTCCTTTACTTGATTTTGCGATGCTTTCTTGTACATGCTTTTATATTTAAAATTTCGAAAATAATTATTATTTGCAGTCCCTGCATCCATTTAACAGATTGCGTTCGAATTTGCTAGTTGGGTGTTTTTTTAGGGTTTTCTAAATACTGTTTAATTTTGGTTTTTTTATTTGATTTTTTTTATTGATAAAATTTGCTTGTATATTTATACACACATATGTCAATGCATATGTATTAATATGTGCATATCCTGTGGTCACAAGCAAAATTGGCTTAAGTCGAAAATTACACTTTAGAGACAATTCAATTTTAATATTTAAAAAGAATTTTGAAAAATATACAATTATGGCTGAGGGAACAAAATCACATAAATTTAAGCACATATTACAGTGAAATATGTTTAACAAAACTTATAATTAAACTTAAAGTTGTTAATGAGATATTAAATCAAATAATAAATAATTAAAATTGAATTCTTTATTGCAAAATAAAAGTGTTAATTCTGAAAGTTTAAAACAACTTATGTTTTCATTTATATTTATTGTTCTTAAGTTTATACGAACTTAAACAGTTATTGCAAATTTAAAGTGTATGAGAAGTGGGTGATACGTTTATGTGTGAATTTACTTTACGTCAGCAGCCTAATTCCACACAGTGTTTTTTTTTTATAAAATAAAATATTGTGAAAGTAAATAAATAAGTAAATTTTTGAGCTATTTAATAATGTTAAAAGAGTTTAAAGTGAAAAAGCTAAGAAAATATGCTTTTTTTAATATCTAGACCACAATTTACGTTAGAGAAATGGAAGTTTGAGAAAAACTTAAATCTTTTTTTTGCGGATCACCCCTTATACATAAAACTCGATTCTTTTATAAGTTGAGTTAGGCGGTTTATGTTTGCGACCACAGATATACATATAATTTTAGTGCTGTTTAATGCGAAGCGTCACACAGACACAAAATTATTTCTTAATTCTTTTAATATCTTTTCCCCCCTTCTGCAGTTTGTTTAAATTATTCTTAACGCGTTTGGCTATTAATATTTTAATTTTACCCTTCACATAGTAATAAGGGTATATATCAGTATTTAATTCCGTTTGTAATTTTTACAATAGTCACTATAGACCCCACAAAGTACATATATTCTGGATCCTTATAGATAGGGAAGTCGATATAGCCGTGTGCGTCTGTCCGTCTGTGTGCCTGTTGAAATTAAGTTTCCGGACTCAAATAAAGTCGCATAGAAAACATTTTGGTATCAAACAATCAGAAATATTCCTGAGACAATCGCTATTAAAAATCAGCAAAATTTAATCACCATTGACTAAGAAACAAGCGAAAACCTAAAATAACAAAATCCCTATATATCTTTGTAAATCTCTTGCCACAAAATTCAGCACGGAAACTTTTAAGATACAAATAAGCAATTTTTATAAAATTTTTGAAACGCTATATGTGGGAAACTATAAAAGCTATCGCATTCGAATGTTCTACAAAAATAATGGTACAATCATTCCTACATTTTGAAAAAAAATAGTTGGAAGAATAAAAAACTTTTAATATTTTAATACATATAACGTCGGAAACTGTTTAAACTCTCGACCTCAAACCTTCTACATGGTATTTCTATTATACATATAAACGTTAAAATTTTGTAAAGTTTTTACATTCAAAAACTAAAAAAAAATCGACTTCAAATCCACAAAGTATTTTCATTATAAAAATCAGTACCAAATAACTCGTCTAGATCAGAAGGCTGGGTATATAAAAAGACCAATGTGAAGGGTATATAAGATTCAGCACAGCCGAATATAGCGGCTCTTACTTGTTTAAATTATTGCAACTAATCAAAATAACATAAGAGATCACCGAAGTTATTTTATAATAGTATTAGGGCAATTCCCTTGTGACGGGTGTGATCATTTTGCTTACATTTTTGCTTATAACTCAAGCATTTAAAAATTTTGGTTTTAAAAAGGCAATGTTTTTCACGAGTGGTAAGTTTTTTAACGATTAATAGTAAGTAAACACTGCAAGAATATAATTTCTGCTCACAATAGTCACTTGAAGACTGGGACGGGTGTGACCTTAAAAATTTGAATTTAGGAGGATTTTTTTAACAAAAATCATTTTTTCTTGAGCAAAACAACCTCTTACGAAATGTGACAGATGTGACATGATAGATTGACTAAGAATCACTTCCTTAATTGAATAAAACATGTCAGTCCGGTTGGGGTTTCATGTATTTTTGTGTTTAAAGTACAGGTTGCATTTTTAAAATTATTTTTATTCAATTTGCCACAATAACTACAATTAAAGCCTATTGAAATTGTTGATAATCGGCTCTAAAACAAATATCTTTCCGGAATAAACATTTACTGCACATTCTCCTGCAAAGATAAAGAAGGATATCTGGTGACTGATGCAGATAATGAAAAAATCATTTTTCGCGCAAGATAGCACAGAACAATTTTCAAAAGACGGTATTAATAGCATACCATTAAGTCAAAATGAGGTCGAAATAGCAGTTACCCGGCTTAAGAATAATAAAGCAGCAGGAGCCGATGGGTCGCCAGCTAAACAGTTTAAGACCGGAGGCGACACGCTGATAAGGCGCATGCATCAGCTTGCTCGTACAATCTGGCTAGAAGAACCCGAACATACTTGAGGATTGAAGCATCAGTGTTTTTTGCCTTTAGCACAAAAAAGAAAACAAGACAGTATGTGCCAACTTTAGAGGATTAAATCTCTTTCTCCTTGGTTACAAGATACTATCCAGCATATTGTGTAAAGGATTAGAACTAAAGTCGGTGAGATAATTGGAACATATCAATGCGGCTTTTAACCTGGCAAGTCTACCATCAACCTGATATACACACTACGAAAAAGATTTAGTGAAAACAGATTGACACATATACCTTTTTTTTTGTCGACTACAAGACCGCTTTTGACTGCCTCATATGCTTAAAGGTGTTTCAAGATATGTCTGAATTTGGTATCTCTGCGAAAATGAAACGACTTTGCAGGATTGCCTTAACTGATACCCCGTTCTCCGTAAAAATAGGAAAGCATATCTCTGAGTCTTGTAATGCCAAAAGAGGGTTCAGACAAGAAGGCAGCCTTATAAGTGATTTTTAAACATCCTTCTAGAAAATGTTATACCAGACGCACATGTGAATAGAACACAACACAATACATATTACTCGCTTATGCTGACGATATCGACATCATAGGGCGAACATTGCCAGCAGTTACTGTCACGATTTAAGAAGTCGAGAATGCATCAGCCAAAGTGAATTTGGCAGTAAATGAAGATAAAACCAAGTTAATAGTATTAACGCACAAGACATCTAGTAAACCTGGGCGCACAGTGGAAGTTAAAAAATACAACTTTGAAATGACAACGATTTTATTAATTTTGCCACTGTCTTAAACAAAATAAAACATCAGTTTTGGGATTAAGAGAAGAACAAAATTGGCCAATAGATGCTTCTTTGGACTAAGTAGGCAGTTCAAGAGTCACCTTCCGACAAACAAAAATCACTCTCTACAAGACACTGATACTTCCCGAGCTTTTATATATGGCTGTGAAGTTTTGTCACTTGCAAAGCGAGGCAGTGCTTAGGTTAGGTAGAACAGACAGCCGTGGAAGGAAAGGATACAGCTTACTTGGGTCCGCTTTATTCGGTGCCTTTGTGTTACCTGGAGAAGCAGATAGAATAGGTTGAGATGGAAGGAAAGAAGAAATTTAGAGAGGGATAAGAAAGAAAGAAAGGAAGAAAGAACAAAAAAATGAAGCAAACTTACCCACAACCCCCAGACTGGTAGACTCGTGCACTTACCACTGATCTACCGGGGCACCCGAGGCAGTGCTTTAAGTGTTCGAGAGGAAAATTCTTTGAAAAATCTATGAACCAATATGCGTCGACGGAGAATAAAATTTGTTTGTCATTCCGTTTGTAATTTCTTTACTATTCATTTGCGACCCCATAAAGTATATATATTCTGGATACTTATAGATAGGGAAGTTGATTTAGCGATGTCCGTCTGTCCGTCTGTCCGTATGTTGAAATCAAGTTTCCGGAGTCAAATAAAAAGATACAGACCAGTTAATGGTGTCAAACTATTAGAAATATCCCGGAGACAATCGCTATTTAAAATCAGCAAAATCGGTTCACTATTGACCGAGATATAAGCGAAAACCCAAAACAACCCTTTTTTTTAGGACAAAATCCGTGCATATATCCCTATATATCTCAGTAAGTACAGTCACTCTTGCCACAAAACTTGGCACGGATACTTCTCAAGAAGGGACTTAAATAATGGAAAAAGTTTTTTCAGATAGGACCAGGGGAAGGGGTATTTTTCCTACAATTGCACAAATTTGGTGAAATATTTTATGCGCTATATCTCTTAAACTATAACAGCTATCGACTTAAGATGTTCTACAAAATGTAATTGTACGCTAAGACCTACATTTTAAAGAAAACATTTTTTGAGTGGGGGCAAAGAAAGGGGTAGCTCCCATACAAATTAACGATTTGTATGAAATTTTCGATACGCTATATCTCGTAAACTATAACAGCTATCGACTTAAAATGTTCTACAAAAAGTAATTGTACGCTAAGACCTACATTTTAAAGAAAAAATATTTTGAGTGGGGGCAAAAAAAGGGGTAGCTCCCATACAAATTAACAATTTTATAAAATATTCGATACGCTATATCTCGGAAACTATAACAGATATCGAAATGAAATGTTCCACAAAAAGTAATTGATCAACAAGGTCTACACTTTAAAGAAAAAATTTTTTGAGTGAGGGCAAAAAAAGGGGTAGCTCCCATACAAATTAACGATTTGTATGAAATTTTTGATACGCTATATCTCGGAAACTATAACAGATATTGAAACCAAGTGTTCTACAGAAAGTGATTGGACATCAAGGGCTACGCTCTTAAGAAAAAAATTTTTGAGTGGGGGCAGCAAAAGGGATAGCTGCCATACAAATCTACAAAAAGTAATTGGACAACAAGGCCTACGCTTTAAAGAAAAAAATTTTTAGGTGGGGGGTGAAGAAGGGGTAGCTCCCATACAAATTAACAATTTTTATAAAATTTTCGATTCGCTACTTCTGGAAAACTATTACAGCTATCGACTTCGAATATTCTACAAAAAGTAATAATCAAATAATTCATACATTTTGGAAAAAAAGTTTGAGAAGAACAGGGGGACTAGAACATCCCATAACATTTAACAAGTTTTATTAACCTTTAAATATGAATAATGTCGAAAACTTTTAAAACTCTCGACCTCAAATCTTCTTCATCTTTTTCTTTTATTCATACGAACGTTAAAATTTTGTATTTTTTTCTATGAAATTTTAAACTCGCACAAGGTTTTTTAAATATATTATTTGCAGTACAAAATTACTCGGCTGGGTATATTTAAAGACCAATGTGAAGGGTATATAAGATTCGGCACAGCCGAATATAGCGCTCTTACTTGTTTTAATTTACTTTTGTGCGAAATCTTTTAAAAAGCGCTGTAATTGTTTAAATTGTTTAAATATCAACATTAAAAGATATTTTTATATGAAAAAACCACTTAGCACTAAGCCTTTATAGTACTTCGCACCTTTGTCAATTAAACTATATTTCAGGGACCGAAAAAATTATGCAAAAAAAAGTCTCAAAAAATTAAAAAGGAAAAAAAAATATTATTTTTTTGGGGAAAAAAAAATTTTTAAATTGAGGAACCACTTGTTTTAAAAAAAATCTAGTTTAATACCATCAAGATGATGTACTTCACTTGACTTTTCAATTTTTCTTTGTACATGTTTTTTTTTGCATTAAAAATTTGAAAATAATTATTATTTACAGTCCCTGCTTTATTTATATTTTATACAAACTTATTGCCAAGATTTTCCTTTTTATTTTAAACAAAAGTTTTAGTTTTGTTGACTTTTCATACTTAATTTAAATATTTTTATTAGATTTTTATAATCCAAACATAAAACATTTTAGGGGTTTTTAATAAAATATTTGTATTTTTAAGATTTTTTTAAAGTATTACTCATTAAAATAACATTGAAATGCACATTTTTTGAAATTATTTCATCAATTTTTTGTTTAAAAGCACTAAAGCACCAAGTTTTTTAAAATTTTCAAAAATTTTTTGATGGGTGTGTGTTTACTTTTTATTTCTTTTTATTTTATTTTTATTTAACAACAACAATTTTGTTTATTTTTTGTTTGTATAAAATAAAAAAATAATCGAAGCGCAGATGTTGTTGCAAATGGTCTAGAAGGCGAAACGATGCGGCGACTGTTTTAGGTAGTAATAGGTTTTCGGGCACTTTACTGACTGACTTTGTTTTACTGATGCTGATGACAAGAAAGTGATGGTCATCGTTGGTGATTGATGATGTTAAAGATATACAAAATGCAATGTAAAATTAAAAATTAAATCGTTTGCGTTCAAAAATTAGTTACATTTTGCTTAACATTTAAATATTGATTTTAATGGTTCGTTGTTTTGGGAGTTTTTTATAACAAAAAATTTTAAAATCAATCAAGAAGAAAAAAACTTATAAAATTAATATTTAAATCAAAATACTGTAACAATTATTTATCAAATTTCAAGTGTCAATAATTAATTTATTTCGTATTGATTAACAACCGCATTAGTTTGGAGTATATTAAAGACTGTTGTTTATGCGGTAAAAACTGATTTTGAGACGCTTTTTCAATGCCGATACTTCGTTTTTCGTCTTTAGTCTATAAAAAAGTCTACATACATACATCTAGATTTTGTCGTTTGGGTTGATTTGATGGCCGATGTCGTCATTTTAACGTTGAAAAGCATTAAAAGAGAGAGTATTTACGTTTGCGTTAAAATAAAGAGCAGTAAGTATGGGGAAAGAGAGGAGGAAAAGTTAATCGAATTAAATTAGAATAGAAAACTAAACGCCAGAAAAACTATTACTGCACTGAAGCAGTGTTGCCGGCATCGCAATTTTGTGTAACAAAATCAAAACAACTAAATTTAACATAGAGCATTTATTTGTACAGGGTGTCTGTTGGCAAATTTTTATTTTTAAATACGATTACTCCAAAAAGTAATAAGCGGTGCGGAGGGAGGGTGGCGCTGTTGGAATCATCGATTGTGCGGATTATCAATCACGATGTCGCAGTGGTCCAGTGAGCATTATGCGTTCGCTGTGGAGACATTTTTTAAAAGTAATGATTCTTATGTAATTTCTTGTCGACAATTTTGTTCACGTTCACGTATTCGGCGAATACGTGATGGACCAAGTGTAAATTTGAATCGTTTGTGGGTGCAGAGATTCCGCGCAACTGCTTCGGCTATGAATGCCCCACGGCCAGGGCTTAGTCGATCCTTAAGGACTCCCAAAAACATTGAACTGGTTAATAGCGGTTTACGTGAAAATCGGCGACTTTCAATACGTAAAAGAGCAGCCTCATCGGGACTTTCAAGAGCGATTGTTCATGAAATTTTCAAAATAAGGATCTGAAGTTCCATCCTTTTAAAATTAAAATCGTTCAATAACTTAAAGAAAGTGACTTTGATTTACGCAAAAATTTTTGTGAAACAATGTGGGAGCGTTTTCGTACATTAAATTCCATTTTTGGAGCCACGAGGCTCATTTTCACTTGAATGCCCACGTCAACAGGCAAAACTGTTGTTACTGGTCTCCAAGAACCCAAAACACTTGATTGAAACACCAAAAACCATTGCATTGCTCCAGGGCAACTGTTAGGTGTGCTTTATCCGCGCATGAGATATTTTGACCTTTTTTTTCGAAAATTCTCGAGGCCAGGCGACGAATGTCAACGGGGAAAATTATCGAAGCATGATTACGGAATTTTTTTTCTAAACCTGCAAAATTTTTTTTGCTTTGTTACGGTCTCCAAAAGCCTGCAACCCTCGATTGAAACACCAAAAATCATTGCATATCTCCAGGGTAACTGTTTGGTGTGCCTTATCCACGTATGAATAAACTACTTTTTTTCTAAAGTTCTCTAGGCCAGGCAACGAAGGTCAACGGGAAAAATTATCGACGCATGATTACGAATTCTTTTTTCTAAACATGCAAAAATTTGTTTTGCTGCATTAAAGTTAAATTAAACAAAAACGGTAAGACTGAAACCTACTGAACTGTAAAAACTATAGCAGCAACCACTTTTAACTACATTTTAAACAAGAGTGCAATATTTTTCTGCGCCGAATCTAAAATACCCTTTACAAAAGCCTATAGGCATGCAATAAAAAATTTATTTAATTTCAGAAAAACATTTTTGTTAAATACTTAAAATTGTTTTTCAGGGATCGTAGTAATAATTCTGCCAAAATATAATAAAAAAGTTATTACTTTTTGGTATTTATTTGTTTCAAGAAATAATAAATTATTTTTTGCTTTTTGCAGAAATAATTTTTTTTTTGAATTTTTATAAAAATCAATTATGATAACATAAATAATTATTTTTTGATTTTTATTTTAATTAAATACATAAATATTGTTTTTGCAAAAAAAAAAACAATAACTTAGACCGAAAAACAATTCTTATTTTTTGACAAACGAATTATGCCAAAAAATAATATTTTTTTTAACTTAAAAATAAACATTTAAAAATCCATTAAGTTGGTGTACTTCACTTGACTTCCCGATGTTTCTTGTACATAATTTTTTTTATTGAAAATTTGAAAATAATTGTTTTTTATTTAAAAAATTTTGAAGTGCCCACATATTAGGACAATATTAAATGCGCCTTAAGATATGCTATACTTTTTGTGTTTAATAAGAATTAAAGAGTTTTATGTTTAAAAATAAAGAACAAAAACAATATTAAGAAAATGAAATAAAAAAAGACATTCATATTTTTGTCCTAAAATATCAGCAATACAAAAGTAAATGTTTGTAACTTTTAAAAGCAAACTGCTGAGAAATATTTCTAGGCGATTAACACTACCCCGTGGGAAACCTATTTTAACCAAATTTCTCATTTAACTAAAAGGATAAAAAATATATGCTACACTTTATATTGTCAAAAAAGATAAAAAATATTTCGCAACCAAGTAGCTTTTCTCTGTAATGAGATATAATTTTATTTAGAAAAATATAATTGTCAGGGTAATTAAAAATCTCAGATGGAAAGTTTGCTAAAAAAATCATAACTAAACGTTTGTAATTATTTACAAATACCATAGTTAACCTATATTTGAGACCTTTGGACAGATAAATGTACATACATAAATAAAATCAATCAGTTTTCAATTAAATTAATAAATTAATTCTAAATAATAAAAAAAAATATAAACAATAATTCTTAAGAAATATTTATTAAAGGCTCGACTTTATGAAAATGGTCAAATAAGTCACAATTACGTAAAAACAATAAAAAATATGAATTATTTATAATCTTGAAATGGCTAAACATTCATGAAATGTGTAATTGACAAAGATATGTTGTTATTACCATTTAAAAGTAATTTATAGAGAGACATTTATGCACATACATATGTATGTATGTATGTACATGTTGTCATCTGAAAAGTAAAGGGGGCAATCATCATTTTAATAACTTTATAGGAGATTAAATGCGTTTTGAATTTGTCAATCAAACCCAAATTTTTTTTTGTTGCTAGACCTTTTTTAATTTCAGATTACGATATGCATTTATTGGCCACAAAGTGTTTAATTAAATGCTTATTTGATTGACAATAATTTTATAACTTTTTTCCAATTCGTTTAACTGTATATTACGATGCTGTACTACTACTGACCTCTAGCTATTGGGTTCATTATATTTAGCATCACCAGGGTATACCATACATGCAAATATATATGTATGTGTACGAGTACATATGTACTTAAGTAAACTATTGCAGATAAACAATATTAAATTGTAAAATAATTTTTCCCACTCATATTTCAATCGTTAAATAAGTTAGTATGAATTACAAGATGTCTACATTTAAAAATTACAAAATGATTTAATACAAAGTTGCATTAGTACACCGAAAAAAAATCAATTGCATATA
Source organism: Melanophora roralis (assembly GCA_963583895.1). NCBI lineage: Eukaryota > Metazoa > Arthropoda > Insecta > Diptera > Rhinophoridae > Melanophora > Melanophora roralis. The sequence continues at coordinate 76,686,615 of OY757191.1, forward strand.
TTTAACAAAGGAGAATGATTTGTTTACCCTTCACTAGAGCATAAAGTGATTGACAAAGTTTTTCGACCAGTTGTTATAAACCCGGTTTTGTGCGACAACACATCGGTAATTTTTCTGACAAAAACCGGGTTTTAAAAAAACATTATCTGATTAACGTTTTATTAAAGTTTTACATTTCTTCTGGTAATTTCTTAAGTTAAAGTTTTCTTAACAAGCAATATAATGGGGGAGGCAAGACTACCAATTAAACATGATCAGTTCTGATATAACCGTAAGCTTTAATTTCAAAAAAAATTTTTTCTTTTTGGTTTCTGGGATTTAAAAGCCGTTTTTTTTTAATTTTTCTAAGTATGAAAATATCAAAATACATATAACAAAAATGACTGCGTTTTGTTGAGTGTAATGTGTGAAATTTTTTTTTTATTTTAAAATATGTAATTTTCTATTTCTAGTTTTACAAATAAATTAACTGATTTTCCTTAATCAACAAAATCAGATAATACCATATTTTTCGCATAATTAAAAAAGTATTAAATAGAAAATACATTTTTAATTCAGCAATTTTTAAATTCATTCATTTAGAAACTTCCATTCTATTTAGTTATTCGATTTTTTTTTCTCAATCTTTAATGCATTCCCATAATAAAATTTTAATTGTTTCTAAATTAAAAAAATAATTGAAATATAAAATTTATCACAGGAAGTACAAGGTTAATAAACACCCAGTATTAACTGTACCAGTTACCAAGACGTTAAAAAAGCTCTGTAATAACTTTCATAGAGATCAAAAATGATGCAACCTGCAGGCAACTCACAAAAACATTTATTTCATTTTACAATTTCGCATTTTTTTATTTAAATTAAAAATAAACCAAGTAATCTATTCTTAAATTAAGCTGTAGCGGTGACAAAAGTACGGTGAGTACGGGTTTTCTTAAACCAAGTAGGGATTTTCTTAAGCCAAGTACGCTTTATCTAGTAAAAATTTCGAAAAGTTCGAAACCGTACTTGGTGTAAATTTAAGTGCAAAAGGAAATAATCCAAAAATGAAAAGCTATTTTATTAAGCTTTATCAAACGAAATTTTTATACAAAATCAGAATTTAAATCTATTGTAGATTTGAAAATTGCTAATGCCCCTTAATATTTGTTACTATTTGAGAAATTTTCTTCTGTACTTGCCGTAGCTGGGATTTAAACCTGGGGCTCTCCGAACTGCAACACCAGCGCCCTACCATCTAGGTCACAGAGACACTTTACTTAACAACAAGTTTTTTCTGCTTGATTTTTTGAAGTAATCCCTACTAGACTTGATTTAAGAAAACCTAAGCGCGAATCGTACTTAAAAATTTTAAAGTACGACTTTAAATAAATTCAAGAAAAAAATTCCTGATTTTAGAACGTATTTTTTCTTTCTGTGTATAAAAAAAAAATTATATTAAGGTTATTCCCTATGGCCTGGTTATCAGGTTATTTGAAAACAACAATAATCAATTCTGGTCAAACTTATATGGCAGGTTATTCTTGTTATTTGCTCATTTTAGGCAACTAAGGGTCAGATTTACAATTTTAATATTTTCGTTGCAAGAAAGGATAAACATTTGGTTTTGAAGTTTTGGCTTTTTTCAAGTACGAGGGTTGCCTTTTATGTTTTGGGATTTGGCAAAACTAGTAATGAAATCTGACAACTGAAAGCTCTATCGTAAAGTTTGATATTTTCTAGGTTATATGTACTTGAACGTTTTGACATACGAGCGCTTTTTGTGTTGTTTACAGTAACTTAAAAGATTCAACTCGACCCAAAAATAAAAATAAATCGTAAACATTTTCGTGCGATTTTTACAACTTTCGACGTGGATAACTCAGCAAAAGTGCATGGATGAACTTAATTCTATTTTTGGCGATGAAGCTCCATCAAGGACCAGTGTTTATGGATGATGTGGTGAATTCAATCGTGGTTGTAGTTCACTCCAAGACGAATTTCGTGAAAGTCATCAAAAATCAGTTATTGCTTTAAAAACCATTGATGCTGTGCGTGAACTGATTTTGGCAGATCGTCATGTTGCCTATCGTGAGATTGATACAACCTTAGGCATTAGTGGGTCCAGCATACATTTAATATTGCATAAACATTTGACTGTCAAAACAGTTTTTTCGCGTTGGATCCCACACGATTTGTCAATCGCTCAAAAAAAGCTCTTGTCGATTGGTCGAAGCAATAAAGTGCTTTTCGATGATTAATATTTGTGTTTGTTCTCTAATCCCGAAATATAAAATGCAACCCTCGTATAACAAAAAAAGGTAAATTTTTTTTTAAATAAGAAAAATAAAAAAATACAGTCGCCAAATAGTAGCAAGCTAATTTAGCGATTTTTTTTGGAAAAAAACAGCATTTTAAACCCAATTTTTCAAAAAACGATTTTTTTCAACAAAATAATATTTTTAAAAAAATTTTTATTTCATTATTTTGTATTTCAATTCAAGTTCCAATTTTTTTAACTTGAACTCATTTTCAACTTTGAGTCTCTCAATTTCTAATTTTTTCATTTCAACCTCCTTTGCCCACTCGAACTTCTCAGTTTCCAATTTAAGTAGTTTTTCACGAAATTTCGTCCGTTCAAATTTTAATTCAGCCAATTTCTCAAAGCAAGAACATTGCGATTTACGCTTGGCTTTGTGGGCAGCCAACGTGGAAACTGCTGAAGAGATTTGCGGTTCATTACTTACTGCAAAGCTTTTATCTTCGAAATCAGTGACATCTTGTGAGCAACTATCATTGTCTAAATCGGTTGATGTATCCATTAAAACTATTTCAATATCTTTTGCAGTTAAAAATATATCGGATAGCTGTTCGTATTGGGGGCATATTTTAAGTATTTTATCTAGACATAAAGAAAAATTTCAAACTAAGAAACAGTTCATAATATATATATATTAAGAGCTTTACTTTTAATAGCAGCAGTATCAAACCCATCCTCTCCCCCAGAGCCTATAGAATTACTCCACGCAACGGCCTTTTGCAATGTACCTTTAAGATGACGAACTTTGCACTTTAAAATGTTCCAAGTGGCATCGATTTTTGTCTCTTCCAATAGTTTGTTATAATAAATTTGTGCTGTAGGTTTCTATAATGTTATATGTGGGTGGTCGTAAGTGGAAAAAGTATAAAATGAACTGTAAATGTAATATTAAACTTCACCGAACTGCAAACCACTTTTAAGAATATGATGACAAAGTGCCAAGTAAAAATACACTCAAACATTATAAATAAGAAAAAAAATAAGAAATATATTTCTTACCCCCACATTTCTGTTAACCTGCATATAATTTAATATTTTTTTTATATCCTTTTCTGTCCATTTTTTAACTTCGTTTTCCCTTTTACGTTTACGAGTTCCATTTAACACTTAGAATTGAATAAAATCCAAAAATTAATTTTTATGAAAATTTCTAACAAGCTTTTGTACTTACTTCCGCTCATAATTAGTTTTGTCTGTATGTATGTATACTTATACAAACAAACTATTAATGACTGACTTCCAATGTAGGAAGCTAAATAAAAGATGCCATTTGCTTCGATACATTTTTTTGCTAGTACATATCTAGATACATTTTTTTTAAACTTTCCAGCACTGTTTTTAAGTAAATAACCAGATAATCTGCTCAAAAGGGGATGGCTGGAGTACAACTGGTTATATTTTTCAGTTTAATTTGTTATTTTTCATAAAACAATTTAACCATATACCTGGATGGTTACAGTACCGTGAAATTTAAATAAAAAACTTTATATATTTTTTCGTTAATGAGGGTACATATACAGTCATGTGAAAAATAATAGGGGCATTTATATTCAATCAATTAAAACCCCAACTCTGGTATTACTTTGAAACATAAATGCAAAATATCATATAAATTGTTTGCTGGGATGTCAATGATGTAAAGAACCGTTATTTAAACAAAAGTATTTTGTACCGTTTCTTAGTTGTAGGTAATTTTGTGTAGTAAGCACTTTTTAGAGTGTGATAAATAATAGGGACGCTATTATTAAAGTGATTTTAAATTTAAAGTGTTGAGTTTTTTAAGTATTTGGAAGCGAAAAGGTATTGTATATAAGATGTTTTACAAACATAAATTGGGAAAATAACAATTATAATAAAATTTAAACATAAAAGATGGGCAGAGGTAAGCATTGCACCGCCGAGCTTCGTGAACAAATAAAACACCTACAAATTCAGGGATTTTCGTACCGAAAAATAGCTGAAACTTTGAATTGCTCTAGGAGAATGGTAGAAAATGCTGTAAAATATAAGCTCCAGAAAGAAACGCGTGGAAGAAAACTTAAAATATCACCCAGTCTGGAGAGGAATATGGTAAGATTTGTGAAAAAGAACCTCTTTGCATCTCCAAATCAAATCAAAAAGGAATTTTCTTTGAACGTTGAGACTTCCACTATTCGCGAAAGGCTAATTAATAATAATTTAAAAGCAAAAAGACCCAGAAAAGTGCCGTTTTTGTCCAAAAGAAATGTATGTAGAAGACTACTTTTTGCTAACGAGCATGCCAAGTGGCCAGTGGAGAAATGGCGTAATATCCTGTGGTCCGATGAAACCAAATCGAACTTGTTTCAACCCGACTGTGGTACTCAAAATGTTCGCAGGCCAGTAAACACAGCTTTCAAACCGCAATATACAGTTAAAGCTGTAAAACACGGAGGAGGATCAATTATGGTGTGGGGATCCTTCTCATACCAAGGTGTTGGTCCGATATACCGAATTGAGGACACAATGACAGCGGTAACTTACTGCAATATTTAAAGCGAAGTATTGTTGCCTTATGCTGAGGAAAACATGCCACTTCGATGGGTGTTTCAGCAAGACAACGACCCGAAGCACACTTCGAAGCTGGCAAAGAAATGGTTCTTGGATAACAATATCAACTTACTACGCTGGCCTGCTCAATGACCAGACTTGAATCCTATTGAAAACTTGTGGCAAGAAGTAAAAGTAGCTTTGAAGGGTAAAAAAGCCACAAATAAAGAATCACTCTGGCTACTAATACAGGAAGCGTGGAAAGCTATTCCTCTTGCCACGTGCCAAAAGTTGGTTGACTCAATGCCTCGCCGGTGTATGGCTGTTATTCAAAGTAAGGGACTTGCAACAAAGTATTAAAATAACACTATTAAAAAATAAAAAGTATTTTAAAAAAAAAAGAATTTAATATATTTTTTTTTCGTAAAAACTGCAAATGTCCCTATTTTTTTTCACAACGTTTTTTAGGTTAAGCTATTAAAAAACATTTTTTATTTCCTTTTTATATTAATTTCTAGTCTTTTTGTTTTATTTTCTTAAAATAGAAATATTAGCCAATTAAAAAATAAAAAAAATAATCAAAATTCAATGAAAATATTCGTTTTATTGATATTGTTAAGAAACACTACAATGTGTCCCTATTATTTTTCACATGACTGTATATCAGTTTGTTAATTCTACAATATTTGGTCCGAATCGATCGATAAAGCAAAGTCCTTCTGTCCGGCACTGAGATTGCCCAGCTTGTTTGGAACCATGCAAAGGAAACATATTAAAGAAATTCTTGATACACCATATCTTGGAAACTGTAAAAGCTTTCGACTTAAAATGTGCTACAAAGAATGTCAAAAAAATATCTACATCCTAGAAAAATATTACGACAGGAGCAGGGAAAGCGTCAGCCCCCGTAAAAAACATTTTTATGAAGTTTTTGATACGCTTTACCTTGAAAGCTGTTAGAGCTATAATAAGGCGCATACATCAGGTGGCATCAGTTCTACAAAAACAACACTTTATTTTAATATTTCGGTACTGTATGCAGTTGGTGTCTTGCCGCTTAAATGTAACCCTCTTTGCATTATTGTTTATATTTGGTTGAGTTTTAGCCGGTTTCAAATTTTTTTTGGTAACACACATTCATACATGCTTCCATACATATCACTACTCATTGTCGTCTCATGTTTAACTTTAATTCTCTCATGTTTGCTACAAGCCACTGTTGCTAGGTTAGGTTAGGTTAGGTTACGAAGGGTAGTAGCGAGTTCGCCACCTCCACTCGGAGGCCCTTAGACCCATTGTGAATCCCTTCAGAAGAGTCGAGAAGAAAAATACAGCAAGTCAAAAGATTCATAGATAAGAGAAAAAGGATAAAGAAGCAAGAGTACCGTCCGCACGATATCTAAGAAAGTCAGTAGTCCTAGGCTTTCAATCACCTAGCTGCCCAGCCACCCAACCTCCTTAATGAAGCCTATGATGCTCCCCAGCCCATTGCCAGGAACCTCACCAAGTCCATCTAAGAAGCGTCCTCCAAACCACCTCTGTCGGCGAATCTGCAGCCCAGGGCAGTGGCAGAGAAGATGTTCCACCGTTGCTAAGATAGGGGTTTTCTTTGCATTAAAGCTGAAAGTCCATAACACGCTTTTCATGCGTTCTCGCTTTATACGCGGATGTCAAAAAAGTTCTTGAATACGTGTATTTTTAGAGTTGGGTTTATCAGCTCTTTAAGATGAGCGCTCTTTCTATTTCAGTTCACTTTACAGAACTAGGTCGCTCTTTTAGTTCAATAGTTCAGTCGCTCTGCCGCTGTACGAGCCATGGGTGGTATATGATATTCTAAAATATATCTCAGCTTTTTGAATGTTTTTTTTGCTCAATTTTTACTAAATTATGTGAAGATATATATTTTACGCTTAAAAAAATTAAGAATTTTAGAGTTTGCTCTTTCAGACGAACTGATAATATATCATCACTGGTAATGTGCATCAAGCACAAACGAGATATCAATATTATACGCAACAGTATATGTGTATGAAAAATCATTTAAAAGAATAAAACAAACAACTAAGCGTGAACGAAAATTAAATAACCAAAATAAAACATGAACGATGAACTACGGAGCTAAAAGTGCTCAGTAAAGAGAATCGTTCACTTCGTTCAGTTAGGTGAATAGTTCAATTGAACTAGTTCGTTCAAGAACAACGCAACTCTAGTGTATTTGAATATGACAAGTTACAGAGCATGACGCGTTAACGTCATTTGAAACGACTTTAGAGTGACTTGGTGGATATGACTTAGCAGCACTGCCACAGCCCTATGGTCATTTTAAAGCTGTATTTTGTACACATGCGTACATAAAGTGTAAATAGATTGTGTGATGTAGTAAGAATCTAAGAATTTTTCTACAAATCCATAGTTAAAATGATAATCTTTAAGGTGTAGCAAGAAAATTTGATTTGTAGGTAAGAAATTTTGAATTTCGGGATTACAAAAAAAATTTTGTAATTTTCCTTCCATTTTTATTTTTAAACTTAAGCTAAAAAATACATTGTTATCAGAAAAAAGTTTAAATATTGGTCAGTCCCGACTATTGGAATTTTCTATTCTATTTATTTTTGAACTAAAACTAAAAAAAATATTTTTATTAAAAACAAGTAAGAATACTACTTATAATTGGTTAAGCCCGACCATGTTGTAACCTATAATACAAGTTGTTAAACGCTTCACAAAGTGATAATTTTTGTAACTACTACAACATTCATTTGAGACGCCATTAAGTATATATGTATATACTGGATCCTTATATCGCCTTATCGAGCTGCTTTTGATATCAAACTATCAGAAATATTTCTATTCAAATCTTTGTCTAAAATCATCAAGGTCAGTTAAATAGAGACCGATATATAAGCAAAAAACTGAGCTGGCCATTTTTCTTAACTATAAACACTGTTGCCACAAAACTTAGCACGGAAACTTTAAAGCCCGCTAGCTACATCGGGGATTTTTTTGTTAGTGCAAGGGAAGTAGTAGCCTCCCTAAATTGTATAAATTTTGTGAAAATGCCAGTTAAAAAGTTATTTGCTTTCATTCACATCAGTATGCTCATACAAGAAAGAAACATTTTATTAGATTCTATATTTGTGAAGTGAAGATTTATTTTTGGGTGGTTAAACATGCCAAAATTACAAATATTTTATTAGTTTTTTCATAAAAAGTTTTTGCTTTAAAGTAAAATACTGTTATCTCTACCTGATACCATTAATTCTTGTCTAAACATTTAAAAGACAATTAAGAAAACAAATACTTAAAAAGCATGGCTAATTCACTATGTTATTATTTCCAATTGCTATAATCAGGGATTGAAAAACAATTTTATTTTCGAAACTTTGAAAAAAATGCAGGTAAGAAGGAAACTTTGAAGAGTCCAGTAAGGCCTACCATTATGATTAACTAATTAGTTTTTATTGAAAATCAAGTGATTTTTAAATACTCGACTTTATTTATTTATAATAATTATTTTCTGTTTTTATTAGAAAAATTAAAATATAACAATTATTTCTGCAAAAATAAATAAATTAATTAAATATGAATAAAAGAATTTTCAATTTTACTGACAGTAGTCAAGAAGAATGCATTTCGGAGACTAGCTACGGATTTTTATTATCAATAGACTTTGGTCGGCAGTAAGTATTGGCCTGGTAACATTATTTATTTAATATTCAAATGTTTAAGAAAGGAAAAAAATTTACCGTTTCCATTTTCAGTAAGCAAACACGAAATTTACGAACTTTTGAAAATGTTTATCAATTTTTTTATTTTCTTAATTTTGACCATCATTACTTTTTTTTTACCCAAATTTTTTTATAAACCTTTTTGATGCCAATTTTTTATTTAAACGATACGGCTTTCCATGTTTTTTAATTAAATTCAATACGACGCTCTTGTTTGTACACCCCTTAGTTTTCGAATTGTGCAAAAATACTGGTTCATTCATTTTGAAAACCGGAATCAATCTAAACAAACTGATTTCTATGCTTAGAATCTTATTTATGAGCATTTGCGTTAAAGTTGGGCTGCAAATCTTAGGCCGCAAAAATTAAAAAAAAAAATTAAATTCTTAAAAACAAACTCGCCGAGTTATTTATATTCATTCGCAAAAAATATCGCATGCGATAAAAAAGTGCTTAGTACATAACAAATACTTTTTTTGTCCAATTTAAATTTAAAAATAAAAATTAAACTCCAATTTCATTACATTAGAAATCTTTTTGAAAATTTGAAAATTTAAAAATTTTTGAAAACTTTTTCTTATTTTTATAATTCTTTATGATTTAAGTAGTACGATTTTTGGTAAACACTTTTTGAAGGCAATATGCCAAAATTTTCCAATTTAAGGATTTAAACTTAACTTTAAGATTAAAAACTACTGGATTATAAAGTCAAACGAAACATGCTATTGTGTCATAATTATTTTGGAATATTAAGAACGCTCTTTACCTATGCCACCTACAGTAGTATAGGGCATACAAAATGTCACATTAATATCTATCAACATCTTAATAAACCATTAGTTTGTTCCTAGAGCAAACACATTTTTGTGTGCACATAAATTTTTTAAATGTGGACTATTATTGGCATTTTTATATAAATTTTTAAACAGTGTTGTTCGCCCCACGATGTTTGCCTGTCATTTAAAAATACCTTTTCACCCCTATTCTGCATTTTGATTCCAAAAGAAATTTTCTCTGTCCTTTTCTTCATTGTGGAATTATTTGGTAACAAAAAAAAAATTAAAAAACACAATTTCCCTTATTTTCTAAAACGCAACGCCTAAAAGCAAAAGCAAAATGCAATGAAAAATTTTTAAAATGTTTCTTTTTTCAAAACAATTGTTTTTTTGTTTTTATACGTTTCGTATTACAATACAAGTCCCAATATTTTAGTACGAAACGACAAAAAATTCAAAACATAATAAGCAAGAGCAAATATCAAAATAAACATTTTTATTGAAATTAAAAAGCAGAAAGGGGGTGATAAAAATTTGCCACTATAAAAATTGAAGGTATTTTAAGAATTATGATCAGACAAAAGATAAACATTGACATAAATTTTTAATATTACAGGTAATAAACAAATTTGCTGTTAGCGTTTGAGTGTGCCAGCCATAAGTTGTCCCAAGCATTTTGAATTGAAAATATTTTAACCTAGTACATAATTAAAATCATTTTTTATTGCAGCTATTTATTTTAAACCGCCTTAAAAATAAAATGTAAATCGCTAGGGGGCTTAAAAAATATTTTTTTCAAAATTATTTACTCCAGTAGTTTACCAATGTCAGTTTTAAGTATAATTTTTGAAAATTTCTATTAAACATTTTAACATAAAAATTTAAGCATTTGGCTACGACCATGTTTTAAACACTTTAAAATAAACAAAAAAGCTCAAGATAAACGTTTTATGCTCTAAAAGTTAAATTAATTTTTTTTTATTACATAAAATTGTATGTTTATGCAATTATTACAACATTTATTTAGAAAAAGAAAGGGGAGAGAAATTTTTGTAATATTTTTATTAAAAGTACTAATATGTAGAATATTTTATCAATGTCTTAAAAATGATACGGTCCCCAATTTCTATATTTAAATAAACACATGCAAGACTGCTTTATTCAGTTCTGCCAAATTTTATTTGTTTACTTTTTACCCAATGCGTAGGCAAATAAATTTATTTAATTAGAAAAAAATAATTTTAATAGAAGTGCTTAATTCATAACCTTTTGATATTACAAAAATTAACAACACACAGCTTCCTAGAATTTTAACTAAATACTTTGGTAAAATTAAATAAAAAAGCTTTTGTAAACACTTACCTTATTGGGATTTGGCGGTGAGTAGCTTAGAATCTGAGATTGTGTAAGACTTTGGCGTGTAGGGGAATAAGTACAATTGCCACTACTGCTGTTGTTGTTGTTACTGTTTTGATTGCTGCCAGCACTCTGATGTATAATCGAAGAAGCTATAGTAGATGCGGCCCCCAAGGCAACACCAATATGTATAGAATTATTGGAATGGGATGAAGTAGCACCACCAGGTGAATGACTGATCAGGTGACTACCACTGCTGCTTAAAATATTTGTTAAACTACCGGGTGAACTTTGAGTTTTAGTACTTTTGTTTTGATTTATTGAGTTATTGGAAGCTTTGCGTTGTATCGTTTGCAGCTGTTGGTCTACACCCGGAGGTGATGACGTATTGGCTGTTGTCCAAACTGACATTGTTTAACGTTAAAGCAGCAACAAGTATAACTTGCAAATACAGACTTTGGCGACGACATAATGACACAATTTTTATATTTTGAAAACAAATAAAAGTTAAAAAAAATTTATATAATTTTCGGCACGACGAGATAACAAAAGTTCACAGAGAAAAATTCACTTTTACAGAAAGTTTTTAAAACACTTCAACATTTCTTACAGATTATTTTGCTGATTTACTTGTTTAAAATTAGGTTTCCAAAGAAAACCAGTTTATTACTTTTTTTCGTTATATGTATGAAAAAGCTTACGTTTTCCACGGATTTTTTTAGATCAAATAAAACTTTATTTAACAAATCTTTTTTAAGATTTGTTTTTAAGTAAATATTATTAAGAGAGTTTAATTTAGCAAAGATAGAGAGCTTTAGTTTTTGCACATTTTTATTTTATTAATTACTTCACAAAGCTATATTTAAGTGAATAAAACAACAGATATAATAGAAATAAACACGAGAATTGTAAAATAAATTGACACATTATTCTTATTAAACAATTCTTTTCCTTGTTTTTGTTGTTGTTTGAAACCAGCTGGCAGACAGAGTTGTACTATTTGGTATGGGTAACTACAAAGTGCCAACAGTGGTTTGTGTCACAACTATATAAAAAATGCGCCTTTTTCTTTTAACAGAGATGTCTACACAAACGTTTTTTTATTCTAAAAAAACCCCAAAAAATAATTTTAAGAAATTCCTAAGATGTCTTGATTTGTTTTATAAGGTTTCAAAAAATATGGTGTTAATTTATTTGTTTAACACCTTTCTTTAAAATAAAATTAACAAATAAAAATTTGTAATTTTTAAGTTTTTAAAAAAGAAAGTTTTTAAAAATGTGTGAAAAATGTAATTATTTTTTATAAAAACTTTTTCCAATCTATCCAAAAAGGATATTAAGTAAATCTAACAATTAACAATAACAATTTATTGCTGAGCTGAAAGTTTAAAAAATAATAAAAAAAAAAGCTTTAAAATTAGGAAAACCCAGGGATTTTATACACGAACATACATACTTAGATATGTACATTACATACATATATAGTACATACATGCATACATATCTATATACATACGTACATACATATACATATTAACACATCGCATTTTTCTCTGTTATAAAACAAGAATTCCTGACTGATTTCAAATCAAATACAGGTGTTTTTTTTATATTTCAAATATGTTTGATATAAAGCAACAAAAAATATTAATTGAAGCTAAAAAAACCCCCCAAAAAACGGAATCAAATAAATTTAAATTAAATGCAATTTTTTTTAACAAATTTACATATATGTATATGTATGTATTTATACACGAGTATTTGAATGCATACACACATATCACAAATAAATAAAAGCAACAAAAAAATATTTACAATTTTAATTTTATTTTTGCCTTTTTTGTTTCTACATTTAAGAGATACAAAATCGCACTTCCTCTACATATAAAAAAAATCGAATTTGTATAGCGCAAAAATTGTTAAAATGTAGGCATACATTTCTTGAATTAATTGGTTTTTTTGTTTTCTAATTATAGAAAAAAAAAACTAAACCGTTTTTTTAAGTACCGAAATAACTAATGTTTAATGTATTAATAGTTTTTTTTTCATTTCTGACCTTCAGAAATTTTGTATATGAAAGTAGTTGGTGATTTATAAAAATCTTTTTTAAATTCTTACATATTTAAAAGTAATGTTATTTAGTATTGCCTACGCTATTTTTTAAACTTTTGACATAAAATGTTTATCATAGAAGCGATATGCATTTCTTTAATGCTTAGGTTACAAAACAGTTTTTTCAAATTGTTTTGCAACCGAACTCAACCTAAAAATCACATCAAAATTACAATAAAAGTAGAGAACGTGACACAACTTTACAAGAAATATAATATATTAACTGTTATAATTTTACAAAAAAACTTATGCTTTAGTTAAATGCATAAAACTGTTTGTTTAAATAAATATTTTAAGCCATCTGATTATAACAATCGCGGCGTATTGATAAAAAACGTTGTTTTGTGGAAAGTAATGCGACATTGAAAGACGAGCAAGAAAATAATTAAAATTTTTTTGTTAATCGATACTTGCTCAGCAATTTTTAATTTGTTGTTAATATATGAATTCCATTATGTAAATTCAATCAAAATATATAATTATTCAATAAATATTTACTAAAGAAAAAATGTAATTAAAAGAAACGAAGATATCAAAAATATGAAATCTCAGTTTGCAAGTAATTTTTCTCGTAATAACTCCTACAATTAGTTTAAAATATATAATTTTATTAAAGTTAAAACCCGTTTTTTATTATACTATTTGAAAAAAAACATTTCTTTGCAATCTTTAAAAAATCCGATCACGGTAGACCTCCCGTTGAAAATGTCCATATTCTTCTTGGACCAACCATAACTAAACGTTAAAAACATACAATCCTTGAAAAATCATAATTTTTTTGAATTGCAAGTTTGAAATGTTTGAATTTTTATGCTCAATCCATCACAATGAAATTCCCAATATCACCTAAAAAAACACATACACACCCTTTGGCTTTGAAAGCAGCTCGTGAAAATTTTTTTTACAAGAGGCCCGTGAGCAGAATTTCTTTTGGGAACCCCTGGCGAAGACTATTCTAGAGTTTCATGTGCATATACTTACATACATATGAACTTATTTCATTAATACTTTCTTGAATTAAAAAGTGTTTGATATGGATATATGTAGCTTTTAAAAATAAACAGATTTAATAAATATTGTTTTCGATCTCAAAACAATTAAAATCAATTTAATTTTAATATATTGCGACATTTTTATGAGAGACGAGTATTTTGCATATCTTTTGCAATTTGCTAAGATTTAAACAGTTGTCAGACATACATACAATTGCAATTATCCCGCTACTTCGTCAGCGCATTTTAAAATCTCGTTAAAACCTATACGACTTACTTAAAAAAATTAATTCGACTTCCCTGTTCTGCAAATAGTAGGAAGTTTTCGCTGTGATTCTGCTGTGTTGTTTAGGCATAAGCTTTTACTTACAACTTTAAAAAACATTGTATATCCTATTCACCCTGTCTTTAACAAGGTGGCTCTTAATTTTTCTATCGGTATACATATTTCTTAATTAAAATACAGAAAATTTGCCCCAGAATTCTTTATTTGTTAATGCATGTATTTTAATTTTTTCTACCGTCCCTGAAATTTTTGCGGGGTGTAAAGCCTCTTAACTTATATTCCCAGATCCAAAGCCGAAAAAATTTCAAAAGAAACGTTTTATTTTGTTTTTCCACTTTTTCGTTTTCCCTTTCTTTTAGCATCAAAAATTGGTTCCCCAAGTTTGTGTTTGCATGTTAGAAAAGCCTTGTCGAAATGAAAAAAAATAGTTCGACTTTAAAAATTGCCGAAAATAGGTTCAAAATTGTTCTCTTTAGCTTTCCAATTTAGGAAAGTATCAAAAAGGTTTTTATATTTTTTCGAGACCTGTCAGGCGTAACAAAAATTATGTTTTAAACTTTATTAGTTTACAAGTTACAAAAGTTCCTAGAAGAAACCAACATGTAATTTTTAACCCCTTAAAGTAGGAAATTCCAAAAAAAGTATCTACAACATTTTCAAAATTTGTCTTTATCTATGTTGGTTTAGAAGTTACAAAAATCCATATAAAGAGCCAAAATATAATTTTTGCCCTTTTTACCCCTTCAGGTCCAAAATGCCAAAAAAGTACCAGCCATGTGTCCGTTAATTTTTTTTAGCACAATTTAATGCGTTTCAATTTTATTATGTCGTGTATATTTTCAGGTCGAATTTTCGAAAATCCCTTCTCATTTTAAGTCTATAGTTTTACGAGTTTAGGCTGTAAGATTAGGAATCAATCAATAACGCTACGTTAAGAAGATTTTTCAGCTGTATCAGCTGTATTGTTCAAATGTTTGTTTAACTTTTAGGTTTTTGCTTTTCTTTAAAATTTGTATTTATTTTTTTTTTTAAATAATAGCAATAATTGGATTTATTAAACATAAGTTTTTTAAATTAGCTTGAAAAAAATTTCGTTTTTGTCACATGGAGCCCTAAACATAAGTGAACACCCCTAATACACTTCTTTCAAACTTAATTGGAATAGATAATTTATCATCCGGGGGCAAACAAATAAATTTTCATCTAAAAACTTTTAATGCATATGAAACCAATATTAATTGAAATATTTTTACATATTTTTATTTTCATCATACATACGTATCATGTCGACAGTTTTATTTATTACATATTTTACATTTCTGATCTTAGTTTTTTTGTTTTTTATTGTAACCTTGCATATCGATTTCAAGATTTTGATTTAAATTTCCTTACATTCAATTATTCAATCAGTATTGATAGTTGTTACAATGGTGTAAACTAGGGTTGCCAAGGGGAACTGGGTTCTTACAATTACCGGTGATGACAATTGTTTTGCCAAAATTTTGTTTATTTTTGTTATCAAAACTAGTAGAAAAGGTTTTGTTGTATTATTTTAGGCTTATAAAATTTGTTTGGGAATAAACTTGTTAAAATAATGTATAAAAGTATTTACATAAATACATACATATGTCTGAATTTATTATATCTGGATATATATGACGTGTGTATGTATGTTCGCAATGTTCGGAATTATAAAAAACACGATTTGTAGACAAATAAATAAACAAACCCATAAATAAATAAACAAAAATATTAATAAAAAAAAGGTTTGCCTTTTATTTTTCTAATCAAAATTTTTATCTGTATTTTTATTATTTTTTTAGGGAAAAGATTAATTGCAAATAACCGATAACAATTTTTAGTTCTTAAAAGAAGGAAAATAGTTGTTTATAAATTCCTTTCAACCTGTGCTTGCCTTTTTGTACTTTGCATATGGCTCATTTGCCTGAATGGTGTCATAACTACACAGAAAAAATTAATTTAACCGATCGCAACATTAGCATTAAGAAATATGTACATACTGAATGCCGCTTGTCACATTTACTATGACCCTTAAAGGTTGCATTCAAAAATCTTAATTTTAAAAGCACGTTTAGTATTTTACTATGCGGTGCTGAGCTCTTTGAAACCACAGAAAAATATTTTACTAAACGAAGCGTATTTCACGTTTAGCGAAACAGACATTAGCGTGGCTACATTCTTTTTGTAAGAAGGGGCCAATTGAGGGGGGGGGGGGCGGTCATGAACCAGAAAATAGTTTTTAAAAATTTTTTTAAATTTGTAGGGTGGGGAGGTAAAATGAATTCTGGGGGGTGCAATGCAATGGTCTTTCTACGCCAATGGAAACACTTTACTTAACACCTCGCTTAAGATTTCTTAACGAATAATTTTGCTAGATTTCTACGCCAATGAAAACACATTATTAAACACCTCATTAAGCATTTCTGAATGAGTAATTTTGCTGGATTTCAAAAGCGACATGCTTGCAGACATTTCTGATAGTTTGATATCATTTACGGGTAGTGATGGGACAAGGGTAAATACCCAAATGGTAAATTAGGTATTTAAATGTAAATACCCAGGTATTTACCCAAGCGCCTGGATATTTACCCAAAATGTGGGTATAAATCAGAATAAAGAAAAATTTGAATAAATTAAAAGAATTAAATTTTTTATTATGAATTAGATTTTTCGAAAGTTTTGCTTCTAAACTTTAATCTTTCTAGTTGCTTCAGCATTGTTGTTGTCATCGCTCTCACTCATTACATTGAAATGCCATAAGCACGCTGATTAGCGGTTCTTATTAAAAATTGTTGTTGTGTTTGATGCAGCCAAAACTGCCTTATCTGAGCAAAACGCATTCGGAAATGTAAAAACAAAATGCACTTAAACAAAATATGTTCAAAATAAATTCGAAAATGCGTAAAATATGTTACAATGAGTATTTGTTATTCAAATGAGTATTTACCCGAAATTAGAAAAATACCCGGGTATAAAAATGGGTATAAATTAGTAAATACCCAGCGTTGGGTAAATACCCAGGTCTAAACCCATCTCTATTTACGGGTCTATGCGACATCGGGGGGCTTCATAAAGTTGATTTCAACCATAACACGAAGAGGAGGACATCGTTTGATCGACTTCTTTATCTATAAGGACCAAAAAAATGTATACTTTATGGGGTCGCAGTTGGATATTAAAGAAATTACAAACGGAATGACAAACTTAAATATACCCTTATCACTTACGTGAAGGGTATAAAATGGGTTAGAATTATATTCCGGTACATAATTCAAATTGCGTTCAAAAGATCAACACCAAGAGGTAAAAAAAGGGTAAAAATTATATATTGGTACCTTGAATGCACTGGGGCAGTCAAGTGTGACGGACTACATGGTAGCGGAACTTGACTTTGGGATCCTGCCCCAAGAAGTGTTTTCGGATAGGGAGGCATGGAAGGGAACAGAGAGGCTGTATGAGGGGCGTGCAGTCTTTACTGACGGGTCGAAGATAGAAGTAGGCACCGGAGCTGGTGTCTATATAATGGACACTGGGGAAGGAAGGTCCTATAGACTTCCGGACGAGTGCAGCATCTTACAGGCTGAAATTTTGGCGGTGATGAAGGCCGCGGAATTAATAGGGGAGGATGCGATTGGGAGAGGGGACGTGACAATCTACGTTGATAGTCAGGGCGCGCTTAAGGCTCTAGAGGGAAATTTTGTCAGGTCTAGACTCGTGGGCGACTGCAGACGTGCTCTGAAAGCGATCATGGGCACACGCAGGGTCAGGCTCTGCTGGGTTCCGGGTCATTTTGACATTTCCGGCTACGAGATTGCCGATGAATTGGCGAGAAAGTACACAGAAAAAACTGAGTTGTAGAATCAGTAACAAATTTCAGAGAATCAGTAAATATTTTGTCTGGCTGAGGACCTACAACGAAAGTTGTAAATTTAGACAAACAATTTTGCAAGAATTTAAGTTTGTGTTAAAAAATTTTGCTGAGCTGGTTAAATATTTTATTTGTCTAGGCGAAAATTTTGTTTGATTTAAAAATCAAATAAAAATATTATTAGAGACTATTAAATAAATTGACTAAAGAAATAAATTATTTTGAACAAGAATTTGTTTGAAAAATTTTTTTTGTAGTTTTTTGTGTGTAATCGGCCCGGAATATTGAACTTAGTTGTGAGTCGGTGAGGCCACCACTGAGTTTCTGTTATGGACTTGGACAGGGTGGGCCAAACCTGGAGGGACAGGGCCGATTGCAGGATCTCCAGGCTTTTATGGCCCAGGCTGGACAGGATGGACACTGACCTGCTGCTCAAGGAGAGCAGGGGGTTTTGAGGCGCATTATTGGGTCTCTCACAGGGCACTGCGATGTGAGATATAGGACGAACAAATAGGACAGGAACTGTCCAGATTTCTGCAGGGTATGCGGGGACGAGGAGGAGATAGAGACGGTGGAACATCTTGTCTGCCACTGCCCTGCGCTGCAGATTCGCGAACAGAGGTGGTTTCCAGGACGCTTCTTGGGTGGACTTGATGAGGTCCCTGGCAGTGGGCTGGGGAGCATCATAGGTTTCATTAAGGGGGTTGGGTGGCTGGGCAGATAGGTGATTCAGAACCTAGGACTATTGACTTTCTTAGACATCTTGCGGACGGTACTCTTGCTTTTTTATCCTTATCCTTACCTATAAATTGCTTTGACTTACTGTATTTTTCTTCTCGACTCTTCTGAAGGGATTCACAATGGGCCTAAGGGCCTCCGAGTGGAGGTGGTGGGTTTTGGACTCGCCACTACCCTTCGTAACCTAACCTTACCTTAAATGCACTTTTTGTAACATCTAAGTCAACAAAGAAAGGAAACATAATTTAAATTTCGATCCTCAGCTGAAGATCCCAAATGAGGTTTGGAACTATTTCTGCAGGCAAAACGCACGAAAAAAAATATGAAGGTTTTTTTAGTACTTTGTTGCAGGGGATTTTTCTGTGTACTTAAGGTTCTTCTGTTCACTTAAAATGTTTAGTACTTTTTTCCAATTTTTGAGCCTTTTTATATTTAAGTTATATGAAAAGTACTTTCCCCATTTTTGCATATTAAAAAATTATGTATAATTTAAATTATGGAAAGTTTTTAATGAACGGATATTCCCAAACAATTTAAGAAATGATTTTAATATGATCGATTTATTTAAAGGTGGGCGTTGGACTTTTATTTTTTGGTTCTTCGAACTTGATGTGGGTACAAGACTTACTCAAGTTAATGATGAAAATGTTGCCTTAATTTTGCTAAATTTCCTCTTCTATGTTCTTTTGTAAAAATTGGAATGCTTTAAGGGGACTAACCCCTACTTATAAAATTGCTAGTTAAACACTACTTACTTATTTAATTTGTTCATTTTTACTGCATAAGAAAATAATTTTTTTAAATGTTTCTATTTTTTTATTATTATTTTATTTAAATATATAAAAGTTTAAAATTTAAGTAACAATTTGACTTTAAAAACAAACAAAACAAACTGACAATTAATTTATTATAACATACATAAGTACATATAATGAGAGTTAACAATTGATTACTAATTCTAAAACAATTAAAACTAACAATTAATAAAAATTAAGTAAAAATCACACAAGAATATCTTGTAAAATACACATTTATTTAGTTAAAAGTAGATTTAATGATTAAAATTAAATATTATTTTTAAAAAAATGGCAAAATGAATTAAAAATACTTAAACAAAGACTTAAAATTGAAGAATATTGTCATCGCAATTTCAGTTCCATGGAAGTAAGTGATTTTTTACGCTCATTGACCTCAAAACGTTGCATTATTTTGGCCACAATATGAGATGGTGGTATATCCGGGTTGCCGGTAAGACCACGATAGCCCAAAACGCTATGATCGGCCAAAGTGTTGGCCAATTGTAGACGCTTAATAAAAGCTTCCGTATCTATGCCGCGCACTTGAGAGGGTTTAAGAAAACGTTTGGGTATGCGTGAAAGTATATCTTCCGAGCCCACAGGACCAAAGCCTAGATTTATCAGTATGGCTTCGGGGTCTGGCTTACGAGATTCTAACAAACTATCGACACTGGAATAGCGACTGGAATCGGAATGTATGGAATTATCACGTTTCAGAATGCATTTTTGTTTTTGCAACAATGCATTGGAGTGCGGTAATTCAGGTATTGAATCAAATGAGCCATCTGATTTAAGGTGTCTTTCGGGGCTGTACACTGAACCCGTAGTACCCGATGAATTTATCGAAGATGTTAAGGATGACGAAGAGAAAGTCTTTTCAAATGGCACATGTTGACTTATCATTTTAAGCGAGCTTTCACTCTGCTGCTTATTGCGAAAACGTACTTGCTTCTTTTTTTGATTTGTTAAATTGGAAACGGCAGGTAAAACTAAATTGCTTTCTCTTTCATGCGGGCCATAACCCTCGTCCTCTTCATCGTCTTCCTCC
Organism: Melanophora roralis; assembly: GCA_963583895.1. Taxonomy (NCBI): domain Eukaryota; kingdom Metazoa; phylum Arthropoda; class Insecta; order Diptera; family Rhinophoridae; genus Melanophora; species Melanophora roralis. The sequence continues at coordinate 76,707,144 of OY757191.1, forward strand.
TCTTCGAGATCGGCGGCATATTCAGTCTCATCGCCACTATACACTGTTGATTTTTGTCTTTGCAAACGTTTTTTACGTCCCACTGTACCCGAGGTTTGTGGTAAATATTGTATAGTTTTCAGCGACATTAAATTAGATCTTTGGGTTTCCGCAACATGTTCAGCCAAATGTTTGTAAGATTTTGTCTTAATTTGACTTTGTTGTTGCTCGATTATTTTTAATACATTTTCACAGCTAGAATTTGAGGAATTTTCTTTAAAATCGGAACGATTAGGTTTACGTTCCATTTTTCTTTTTATATAAAAAGCTTAATGTTAACACTTTGGTTGAGCTGTTCTACAATTAAAAAAAAATAAATTAATTAAAAGGTATTGTAGAACTATTAAGTTATTTATTTGGGGTATTCAAACGGTATGCTATCAAGTCATATTGTCTTAAAGTTTTAATATTTTAAAATAGTTAAAAAAATTGTTGTTGTGCTTAAAAGAAAAAAGTTCTATAATAATAAGACTTTTTGAACTTTGTTTATTGTTTTGTCATAAGTCGCAGTCATTAATTTTAAAATATTTTTGAAATTACTTATTTTTCTATTTTCTCCAGCAGCTGATTTAAATTTAAAAAATCACATTTAATTATGAGAGGATGCTCACAACTGTAGTATTTTTTCGTTTTATATTTTTAAGACATATGACTTTATGACTACCTTGTGAATACCCTAATTAATTTTTCTTCGTTTTGTTTTTAAAATTATGCAAACATCATTTTTTTTAAATAATTTTTTTCATGGTATTTTTATAAAAAAAAAACCTAAATCTGATTCGAACTTAGAACTTTAAGTACAATGTTGTATGAAGTAAGGATTTATAGGGGGAGGTTTCTTACTTCCAAAACTCGCTTTTACATTTTTTTTAAATCAATTCCTTTTATTTAACATTCTGAAAACTTCCAGGCTTTTTGTCACGACAATAGCAAAAAAAATTAATTAAAAAATAAATAAAAATTAAAACCATATTCCAGTAACTAGTATTATATTTAATATGTACATATTTTTTACTAAATAAAATTTATGTCAAGCTTTCAGGAAAAAATTCCAAAATATTTTACAAAAAAAAAAACCCACAAAAATAATATTTATCAAACTTGATCTTGAACTCAAACGTTTGCGGTTTGTTATGCGAAATTCCCAACTTAAACTAGAAACTCATGTTGGCCTTTAAGTGATTATTAAATGTTTCTTAGAAAAATCGAGCCAAACAACTTAAATATAATTATTGAAAAAAAATATTAAAAACAAGAAATTGTTAAGTAAAAAAATGTACGCTTAAATGTTTTTTCTCTTTAAGCAGGTCTGGCTAATTGTTGCCAAGTAGTTGAGCAAAAAAATTAAAATAAACTATATTTGGCTCTGCCGAATCAAAAGATACCCTTTTTTAATGAAAAGGCATTAATACAAGATTAGGTAAAATTAAAAACTTTGTGTTAAACCTTTGGAAACAGCTAAAAATTGAACTGAATGGATATCAAAGAGAGTGTAAACGCGCCTTAGCATATGCTCTACTTTTTAGTTAGTTTTAAAATTAAAGTGTTACAAGCATTTTCAAATAAACAAACAACAACAACATACCGCATATAAGCCAATGCTGCAAGCTGCTGTTAAATATTACTGACAAGAATAATTCTGCTTTTGGTTTAATATGACATAGATAGGGTGACCATTCGTAAAGATTTTATCAGATTTTTTATTTGAAATGTACTGATTTTTTTAAAAATGTACTGATTGTACTGATTTTTCAAAATAAATTGAAATTTAAATTTTTTTTCTCAAAAAATTTGTTAAATTATGTATTTCTATAGCAGCAAAAAGTGTATTGAAATTATTTTAATCTTTTAAATCCTGATTTAGGTCGATCGACAACTTCCCAAAAGTAATTAAACATTTTTTTTAAATTTATGTTTTGATTCACATATTTTCTTTACAAGAATATATAGACACTCAGACGGAAGAAAAGGCTTGAATCGACTCAAGAAGTGACTTGAATTCGACCGCTTATTGGCAAATCCGGTTGAAGGTGGTTCTTAGACTATAAAAACTGAAAAGCGTACTGATTTTGAACCATAGAGGACTTTGAAAAGTCTATTTCATCAAGCAAATATGGATTGATTGACTTTTTTTTATATAATAAAGGAAAAAAATATTAAAGGAAAATTAAACAGAATGACAAACTAATATACTTATCACATATGTACAGGGTATAATAAACAAATACAAAACGCTAAACATTTAAATGTGTTTTTTTTAAAAAACCTGTTTTAAAGTTCTTTTAATAAAAAAAGCAAAAACAAATTCAATACTAATAGTTATAAATACTTTTTATATGTTTTTTAAAAATATTTTTTTCAAAACCCAGACAACGGCAAAAAATTCCGTGTTTATTAAAACGTGTGCTTGCCACAAACCACAAGAATGTTGAATAGAAACAGTAAAGTGGGCGAGTAAGAGGGAAAATAAAAACAAACTGAATGTGAATTTTTCAGTTTTCCAATGGCTGGTTTATTACAGTTTAAAAATTATAAAAATTTTCAAATATTATTCAGGATTTGATCCCAATTTTCTTATTTTATTCAAAGGGTTTGTTGTAGGCTAAGTTTGTCTAAAAGCATTTCATTGGTTCTTACACCAAATCTTCAGTAGAAGGTTATTAAAAAACCTCATGAATATTTTCTGCCTTAGTACAATCATTTAAAAAATATTTCTGACTTAAAAAAAAATTTTAAAGGTCTCCGGAAGAAGGCTATAACAAGTTGTGAAAACGTCAAGTAATATGTACGGTAGCAAGTCTCTGCCAAGAGTGAGGAAATAAGTCACTTTTTTACATAAATTTTTACAATAAAACGTAAAACCAATTACGACTAGCATCAGTATAATCTTAATATGCAAATAATGAGAAATCGCGTTCGCCGTGGAGCAATTTTTTAAGAGTAATGACTCTTATGTAATTGCTCATCGACAACTTTATTCAAAGTTCGGTATTCGGCGAATACGTGATGGACCGAGTGTAAATTTAATTGGTTCGTGGGTGCAGAGATCCCGCGCAACTGCTTCGGCTATGAATGCCCCACGGCCAGGGCCCAGTCGTTCTTCAAGGAATCCCGAAAACATTGAACTGGTTGAAAGCAGTTTACGTGAAAATCCTCGACTTTCAATACGGAAAGAAGCAGCCTCATTGGGACTTCCAAGAGCGATTATTCATGTTATTTTAAAAAAGGATCTGAAGTTCAATTCTTTTAAACTTCAAATCGTTCAAGAACTGAAAGAAAGTGACTTTGATTTACGCAAAAAATTTTGTGAAACGATCTTGGAGCGTTTTCGCACTGTGAATCCAATTTTTTGGAGCGCCGAGGCTCATTTTCACTTTAACGGCCACATCAATAAGCTAAACTGCCGTTGCTGGTATTCAAGAACCCGCAACCCTCGATTGAAACTATTGCATTGCCCCAGGGTAACTGTTTGGTGTGCCTTATCCAAGCATGAGATAATTGAACCATTTTTTTTTTCGAAAATTCTCGAGGCCAGTCGACGATTGTCAACGGTGAAAATTATCGACGCATGATTACTGAATTCTTTTTGCCAAACCTGCGAGCTCATTCATCGTACTCTTTACACACACAGTTTCAACCGGATGGGGCGACTGCAAACACAGCCAGAACTTCGATGAATTTTCTTCGGGAAAATTTCCCTCAAAAACTGATCAGTCGCAGTTGGGGACATCCCATGGCCACCGAGGTCGCCCAAACTAACTCCCATAAATTTTTTTATGGGGCTGCTTCAAAGAAAGGGTTTATAATGACAATTCCCAATCCATTGTGGCTTTAAAGGAAAATATTTGCCGAAAAATCAGCTCAATTGAACCTAGTTTACTGCAGCGCGTTGTGCAGAGCATAAAGCTCCGTTTTGAACAGTGTGTTCGACTCGATGGAAGACATCTGCATGGCATACTCTTTCAAAAATAAAATCCGCATTTTCATTATATCGTTTAACGTTTTTAATAAAACTTTGTGTCAATTATTACGTTTTCTATTTAAGTTTGAAGATATGAATCTGCTACCAGACAACTTGTAGTAGAAAAGTCTAGGTACTTTTAAAGATTTTTTTAAATTGGAAGAAACATCAACGACATATATGAAAGTTCAGAGGCAGTTACTTATACTTGTATTGTAAATAAAGTGTTTTTAATTAAAATTAAATTTCTGGGTACTGCTTTGTTCATTGCATTAAAAGAACCAGGCTGTATTCCAAAACGCAGTTTGCTTTGCAATACAAATTTTAAACTTCTTTCCTTATACACTCCATACAATTTTGACAACGTTTTTTGCTTCCAGGACATTAATATAGCTCTAAACATTCATTTGGAAGCAGAAGTTATTATCAAAAACCTCGTCTTTGCTTTCAGAAAAAACATGAAATTTTGTGATGCAAAACAAATTGCGTTTTGGAATTCAGCCTTTATTATTTAAAATAAAAATTAAAACTTTTAAAAGGTAAAAATATATTGTTTTACCTATAAGATTTTCTAAGAACTTCATTAAAGCATTACAATGTAAACACATTCATATGAGTATTAAATTGCAATAACTTCACTAAGGTTCGCGTTTAGAAAATGAAATTTTAAAGCATTCTTTGTGTATGTTTTTGTTTTCCCATTGTTTTCCTTCTTTTGCAATTCTTCAATGATTATATAGCGAAAATGTAAAACTATTATTAACATATCGATCCCTGTGTGCGAAATCATCGCATGTTTAGTTTTTTTGGAAATCGTTTTTTTTATGCAAATATGTTCTACATTCGTTAGTTAGTTCCAAGGTATATTGAACATGGTAGGAGCAACTAATCAGCTGATTTTTATTTCCGCCATATGTTTTCGAACATGGCAAAATGTTGACAGCAATATTTTTGACAACCAAGTTGGATTTTAGCAACAACAAAATACGTGGTAAATTTTACAGGAAGTTGTTGTTGTAGAGACGATCCCATCTTCTTATTCCACCATGGTTAGTTCCATGTTGATCAGAAGTTGTTACGAGCACAGCTGATCTACTTTTTTTTATGCATAAATCGAGGCTGGGTTGTCAAAGTTGTTTACTTTTACATATCTTTTTTGACACCTAATCCAACGAAAATTACAACAAAAACGAAAATTTTATTTACCACAATTTTGTTGTTGTAGAATCACCACCACCTGATGCATTAATTCACCTTGGTTAGTTCATCTGCTGATAAAATATTAAGGCGGTAGCTATTTTAGTTATGAAGATAACGTTGGGTACATTTTATCGTATGTGGCAGTGCAATTTACTTGGTATTCAAAAATATCGTATTTGCCATATACTTACAATACAAAATTATTTGCTACAGAGTAGTTGTTTTTAAACAAGTATTAGTATTCATCAAGTGAGCGCGATAGAAAGCGCGGCTATAATAAAACTTGCTCAGCCCTTAATAAAAATTTCTTTATTATTGACAATAGAAAAGCGGTCTAACGATAACTTTATATTGCGACAGTTGCACTGGTCAGAACCGCAACACTGACGTAATATCCATGTTGGCGTATTTTGTATATTTTTCGACGTCTGTCCGGGACATACTATTATGCCAGTAAACTCAGCATAAAGTAGGATAAAATCTTTCGTACGAAATCAGCCTGAATGATCGACTATAATCCGTAACGCGTGAACTAAAGGAGGTGGCACATAGTGCCCGTCTTAAGTCATTTGTCGCCTTTTTCAAAATACTTTTGCTATGAAGGTTGTCGCATTCAGTAAGTCTCCGTCAACGCAACGTACAAAACTGCCAGCCAAATGGAAAAAAGTAATAAAAACGCTTTTCTGTAAAATGTAGTTTTTGTAACAAACGATAATTTTACGCACAGGGGTCGATATTATAAATAGGTGCACGCCAGGTGCGGACCAATAGGAGAAATATAATTATCAATTACTTATGTAAATTTTATAGGAAAATGTAGCTGTTTCTGTATCTATATTCAGTTTTAAAAGTTAAGTAATTTTAATAATTGATTATGACTATAATGTTATCTCTTGTTTAAAACCTAATAGTGAGACTGTTTAAAGTTCAATCTTAATTTATTGTGTATTTAAATCGATTAATTGATAAACAGAATGAAATAATAAATAAAATAACTTCAAATAGTCAATCACGCTTTTCACAGTTGAGCCGAGTCTCCTATATACATATGTATTTGGAAACAACCGGGAATCTAAATAATGATTTTTTTTTCATTTTATAAAAATAGGGCTTCTTGTTAGGTCTTGGCAAGAATAATTACGAAAAACCTTTGTTTTTTTAATACCCTTCACATAAAGGTATATATAAGTTTGTCATTGCATATATTTTCTTGGTCCTTATAGAAAGGGAAGTCGATTTAGCGATGTCTGTCTGTCCGTGTTATGGTTGAAATCAACCATAAACCCGTAAGTGGTATCAAACTGTCAGAAATATCTGAAAAAAATCACTATTGAAATCCAGCAAAATCGCTCGATAACTAACCGGGATATAAGGCAGCAACCACGAATACCTCTGTTTATTTCTCTAAAATTTGTACATAAGGCAGCAACCACGAATACCTCTGTTTATTTCTCTAAAATTTGTACATAAAAACCTCTACAACTGCCCCGGATTTCTGGCTACATAGGTGCAATGTAAGGCCGACTCCCAATAATTTTTCCTCACAAACATTTTTCTAAACAATTCTTATACCCTATTTTCCCCCCCCTTACTGGCTTCCCATACAAAGTTTAGTTTTTGTTAATTTTTTTAAATCGCTCTCACAGCTTCCAGGAGGCTTCAAAAAAGGCCAAATGTAAGACCGGCCCCAATTAAATTTTTTCTCTCAAACATTTTTGTAAAGCATACTTTCCCACTACCTCCATCGCCTGCAGCTTTTAGGCTGCCGGGGAATATGTCAAATGTAGGACTGACACCAAATCATTTTTTTCTTGCAAACATTTTCCTAGACATACCGCCACCTACACTCACCAAGGGGGTTGCCATGCAAAATTTAAGGCTAAAACCCCTACAACTTCCCCGGAGTCACCCTTAGAGAAATAAAATGCATTACGGACCCCCAATAATTTTCTCTCCCAAATATATTCCTAAAATATACTTACTTTCTATCACCGCCACCTAAGAGGGTTGCCAAGCCAAGTTTGGAAATTGTAATAAATCCCCCCAGTTTTCAGGGTGCCCGTGGAAGGGTCAAATGTAGGACTGACCCTAACTCATTTTTTCTTGCAGACATTTTCCTGGAATCTGGAATCTGCTGGCTGCCATACAAAATTAAGAACAATTATGTAAAAACGCCCATTAACTTCCCTAGAGTCGGCCTTAGGAAAATAAAGTGTACGACCGACCCCCATACAAAATTTGAAAAAAATTAGGATAAAGCCCTTACAAATTTGCCGTAGTCATCCCCTAAGAGGGTTAAAATATGGCACTGTTCCCTATTTAAAAACTAGATATATTTTATTTATAAAAAAGTGGAAAAAAAAATTTCGTTGTTCCGAAAGGTCAATGAATATAGCGGTCTTACTTGCTTTAAATTTAATTTTTTTGAAAATATATTGCATGTCCTAAATTTTAAGATCGATGTCTCTTTTTTTTTAATAACTAATATGGTAACGTTGCACATAAACTACCGTTAAAATGTTTTGAAAGACGACAACTATAACAACAAAGAAATTATTATTATTGACGATAATTAAGAATTGTTTGCTTTTTGTTTTGTTAGATTATTAGGGGATTTTTCTTTGCTTCGCTATAATTATTGGATTTTTTATTAAGAGAACAATATTTAATACTATTTACTATACGGTTTAGACCAACCAACAACAGCTTCCCGTGTAAGTTAACACGCTTTCCATTTTTTTTTTATCAAAATATTGTATTTTTATGTCAGTACGTATCTACAAAGTAGGCACCCATGTGTTTGTTTAACATATTTTGGCTTCATTTTATTTAATTAATTTAACACCTTTTTAAACAAGAATATTGTTTTTGTTTGATATGCAAACAATATTATTTACGTCAATTTTATTATTGTTATTTTGTAGGTAAAAAGTTAAATTGAACTGTTATTTATTATTTGACGTTTGTTTTTCTTCTTCGAATTACAAACATGCAGGAAAATTTTAATTTGCCAATAATAATAAAACAACTAAAACAATCACCTTTTTTGATTTTTATAGAAACATTTTTATATCGTTTATAAGGAATACAACCAACAGTAAGTAATAAAAATCTATTTGGTAATTTTCGAAGAAAAAAATGTGTAACAGGGGAACGTCGGAGAGGAGAGTTAAGCAAAGTACATACATTAAACAAGATTTTTTAAAAATCAAGAAGTTTTAAATTTTTTCTCAAAAATAATTGTTAATTTTTTTTTGTCAAAAAATAATAATTTTTTTTATTTATTTTTAGTCTTTTGTCAAAATATAATAATTTTGTTGATTTTTATTTATTTTTTTTGCAAAAGTAATTTGTATATTGTAAAATTTAAAAGTTATAATTGTTTCTTTGTAAAAATTCCAAAAATTATAATATTGTTTATTGAAAATAAAAACACAATAACTTTTAATTGACAAAAATTATACAAATAAAAAAAATATTATTATTAAAAAAATATATTATTATGAAAATTATCTTTTGAGATTTATTATTTTTTTGTTATAATTTTACGGTCCCTGAAAACAACTACCTATAAACTGCCTACTATTCATATACGAAAGAATAGATAGGCCCGGCCCGCTTGGCATATTCTTAAACGTATATTTTTTTGTTTGTTATGAAATACTATTTTTACTATTTATTTAGAAGATAGCAGAACGTCACTATTTCTGCCATCTTAAATATCTCAAAATCAAATTGCAAGCTTAACATTGACAGCAGTTTCAATTTTACAACTTAGGTTAGGTTAGGTAGAACAGGCAGCCGTTGAAGGAAAGGTTACAACTCACTTGGGTCCGCTTATTTCGGTCCCTTTGTGTTACCTGGAGAGGCAGATAGAATAGGTTGAGATAGAAGGAAAGAAGAAATTTAGAGAAGGATAAAAAAGAAAGAATAGAAAATGAAGCAAACTTACCAGGGTCTCTGGTGGGAATCGAACCCACAACCCCCAGACTGGTAGACTCGTGCACTTACCACTGATCTACCGGGGCACCCTTACACACAGGTTTATTGTTTTAAAGCTACTTAAAAATGCAACTCTGAAAGTATTAAGTTCCCAAATAAAAGAACAAATACTCGCCAACCAGTACCCACTACCTAATGCTTTGCCAGCGCTACTGCATACAATTTTATTTATTGATTTCACTTACATGACTGAAGTAGTGAAACTGTGTAATATATTAATGTATGTACGTCTTGACGAGACAAATTCATGCCTAGACAAACGTCAAACTCATTATATAAAAAACCCAGTATAAACATACCTGATTTTTTTAAATTAGATTTTGACATTTGTCTAGGCATGAATATGCCTAGTGTGGCGGGTGTGATTATTTTACTAACATTTTGTTTATAACTCAAACATTTCAAAATTGAAATTAAAAAAAGGTTAGGGTTGTCAAGAATGATATGCTTTCATATGTTGAGTCGTAGGTAGAACTATACCTTACAAATTTTAGTTTTAAAGAACTTCGACTTTATTAATAATTTGGACTGAATAAAATATTATTGAGAACGGGCTAAATTATTTTATTTTATTAAGTGGTTAAAAATAATTATTAAAAATAATTTTTAGAAAAAACCCTTTTCTTTATTATAAAAAGCCTTTTACAAAATGCGACGGTAATATTTTTATCAAAACGTTAAAAAAAGAATAGTCGAGATTATTTAGTACGTTATCATTTTAAACTCTTGCTAAATAAGTTAAAATAAAATTTGTTTCAATTTTTTTATACCTACTCTTAATACTTTTTTTATTTTTTGACGATCTTTCACAAAAATAAGGTTTTTCGCCATTTTAGACTGTTTTACGTGAAATCACCCTTATGCATACCCAAGACAGTTTTTCCCCCAAATTGGGTTAAAAAAAAAAAAGATGCACATATTTTGAATTTTTAATTTTTATCAATTTTTTTTGGGAAATATATAATTTAAAATCTTCCTGGTCCGCTTTTAAAATAATATTACTGCAATACCTATTAATGATTACCAGCTTATTACTACTACCTGCACATTTAGCATCAAATTACCCATTGTGTTTTTTTAAGCAGTTAATAAAACATTTTTTTGTGTCACCTTAGTTTTAAATTTCCTACATTTTTCGACAATTAAATAAAAAAATGTTTTAATTAGTGACTTTAAGCGATGTACATAGTTTGATATTTGATCTCAATGTTAAAATTTTTTTATTTAAAAAAATAAAATTGTCACAATCTATTTAACTTTTATGCACAAAGGAGCAAAATATAAATTGAGATTAAGTTTGTTTTATTTTTCTCTACAAAGCAGAACTGAAATAGAATACTTCAAAAGTCATCGTATAAAAAACAATAACTGTATAAGGGAATGCTTAATTGAAAGGTAAAAAAAAAATATTGTTAATTGCAACTCTGTTTTCAATTTTTAATTCAAATTCACTACACATAAACACAAAAAAAAAAAAAATAATGGAATGAAACAAATTCTTTTTACTTTAAAATTAAATATTTGAAATTATTTAATGATTTTTAATTAATTTTCTATGATAACAAATTAAGGTACAAGTTAAATATAAACATATGTATGCCTGTATGTATTTAGAAATGTTATTGTATTTATTAATAATTATTATACATTTATATTTATGTTAACAAGTATGTGTTATATTTGTTGTTGTTTAAGAGAATAATTTCACCGTTGCTTGACATTGACTTCCATATTTGCATTAAACAACAGTAAAAACTTGTTTTTTAACAAACACGTTGTTGGGAAATTTTTAAAACGTTTTAAATAATCAAAGTGTAAGATTCCATGTTGTTTTATTTTTTTAGTAAATAAATAAAAAAATTAACTAGAAAAAAAGTTTTGTAACTAAATGATGTTTGCATAATTTATTTTTAATTTTTATTTAATTTTAGATTTATTTTCCGAATATTTAGCTATTTTGAAAATAATTTATCACCTTTTTTATAGGAGTTTTGCTTATTTTATTTATTGTAAACAATTTATTTTTAATTATTTTTTTTTTTTTGGTTTAAAGTAAATAAAAGTTTTATCAGCATTTATTATTTTTGTAGGTATTTTTTCCGTCGTTATTTTATTGACTTGTTTTCACACTTAATATTTTTTTTTAACTGAGCCAGTTTTCAAATTTCTTGCATTTTGTTTAAGCTTTATTTCGAGTATGTATATGTGTGTTTTAAATCAAATTTTGAAAGCTTAGCTCACTGTTTTCTTGTTAACATTTAATGGCCATTTATATGTGGTAGTAGCGAAAAATACACAGTTGTATAGAAATGGTAGCTTAACGCTTTGTTCGATTTTTGTGCACTCTTTTCACTGTCCCTCTTTATATATTTAACAGTGCTGCCATTGTTGCATAATTTTGTAAAGATTGTTTGACAATGGTTTGTGAAGAGGCTAACAACGCGACAACATCTCCAAATTTTTCAGCGTTATTTTTCGTGTACACACTTCGAACATAAGCGGTACAGCGGTACATTAGAGTAAAGCAAAGTAAACTATAAACAGCTACAGAACGCTCTGTGGTCAAACAAAGAGCTAAAAGTTAAAAAATACCAGACTTTGACAATTTGTGAACGCCCAGTTAGTAAATAAAGAATGCTCTGTAGTCAAAAAAAGAGCTGTTGTTTTTAAAATAAGCACAAAGTGTTTTAAAAAGAGAACGGTTGTGACCGAAATAAGAATTAAGAGTTTCTAAAAATTTGACACGTTTTCAAATAGAGAACAAACGTGCTTAGCTAACTTAAATCAAGTAGTGAAAATACAGTCTAAGACGAACAAAGAAAAAATCAACTTAAGTACCAGTGTGAAACCCTCGTCTCCATTGCTAATTTCTTAGCCACTTAACTTCCATGGTAAAGCCAATAATGGCTTTCAGCTTACACCTCGCTTAGTTTCTCTTGAAATGTTTTAACCGACCACTTGATTCTATGATTTCTAACCCCGGCTAGTGACAGACAACAGCTCTATCGTTTCTTATTCTTCTTCATCTTCAAACATCCCACAATGATACAGAGTGCCGCAATCCTATTTGTCTGTTTTAGCCCTAACAGTGTGCAGTTGTTACTGCAATCTCCTCATTTTATAAGCAATATAGAGTCTGCCGGCCCAGTTCCGGGCACAAAGCTTTAGCTGCAATACTGTCACTTCTTCTCCGCTGCTGAAGATCAGGGGGCAAATTACGGCATTCGATTCGAATCGAAATCAAAAGTTCTTATTAGAATTCCTATATTAAAAACATTGACAACTCGATCGATCGAGTAGAATTTCGATTCGAGTCGAACCACTACGAGTTACCTTGTCGGCAATTTCATTGCCAACTATATCGCAATGTCCCGGAACCCAAAATACTTTGACGTTTAAGAAGTTCATAATTTAATTTATTAAATGGCCTTCCTAAAATAGGACGTTATGGGTACCACTCTGTTTGCACTGGTGGTGTAAAGAACAACAACCGCATGTGACATTTTTTTCTTTGTCTTCAACGGCAACCCTAATCGTATTAATCCTCAATTTTCCCTCTTCAAATTTACCATTCGCTTTACTAAGCCTTTGATTTTAAATAAAGGTTTGTCGAGCTTTCAGAGTGTATCTTATTTAACGGTTTATAAGCTTTGTATCTAGTTTCTAGAGTTGTGGTAATTAACACAAAACAATCGCATAAATATTTAGCAGAAAAAAATTTATGGCTTTGTAACTGTCGTACTTCATAAACATGCACATATAAGTAGATCAGTGGTGGAATTTCCATATATTATTACTGTTTGCTATTAGCATAAAACTATCTACATAAGTGAATTACAAATGTATTTTGATCTTTTTTGCAAAGTTATTTCTCATTGTAAAACCTACAGTGTATGGTAATTGAGGTGTGAAGCAATAAAAATTTTAATTAAAAATTTTTTAACAAAATTATTTTTAGCGGAAATATCTAAATAAGACATAAGTCAAAAAAAGTTAAAATCAGGGATAGCAATTATTTAAATTTTATGTTTCGATCGGCGTGAAACGCTTTCTCTGGAATATGGTTCACTTTAGTCCAGAGTATCCAAATATTTCAGAAAAGAAAATTAGAATTTAATAGATCACGAATTTGATTAGTTATGACCTCAATACCCCAATATATTTGAAACATTTTGTGAGTTACGTAATCGAGTTGTTCGATTATTAAAAAAATGTTTAATCGATTAGTCAAGTAGGACCAAAATTCCAAAATTTATTAGACTTAATGAATATTATTAACATTTGTTTTATATAATTTTAACGTAAGGTAAGTGGGAAAACGTGTTGCTCCACGTTGTGGGGTTAACCCACAACAAACACATATTCCTGAAGTTCAAAATTTTATCACCTGTTTCGACAGAAATTCTGATCTTGGTGGAAACCAATAAAAAAGCTCAAAATTACACACTTCAGCTAAGTTCACACTAAGCAAATATTTGACTAATACCAGTTCATTATTAGTAAACAATAATAAAATAAATCGAAGTGTTTTTTAAAAAAAGTAAAACATAAATCAATGTGTTATTTATACATACATATGTATATAACAAATTATTTTTAAAATTCTAGTCCCGTATATAACATCAAATATTTGCTAATGATTAATTAAGCTTTACTCAGAAATCAAATCTATAAAGTTTGTTTGTTGGTTATTAATTAAGAAAAACAAGCTTTTATCGATAGAATGCAAAAACAAACGTAAACAAATACAAAACAATAATAAACTTTCCCTTCTTTTGTTTACTTTAATCAAAAATAATAAAATATTCTCTCTTAATCGATAACATATTGAAATACGTTTGGTTCTCTTAAAAATTACTAAGAATTCTAAAATAATAAAAAAAAACGTGCGGTTGATTAACAAATTTGTTTGTTTACGCCAAAGCATTGTTAACAAAGTACCCACAATTCTTCAACAACAAAATATCTTGTTCCCCTCTGTCTATATAAAAATATATTGTTTACTTTGTGGTTTGACATCTAGCAATCGTAAAAGTCAGGAGAACAAGGAATTTAAAAACAATACTTTCTGTCCACTTTGGGCCTTACTACCTCAAAATAAGTCAATAGCTCTTAGTGTTAAATTTCTAGAGTCATAAACTTAAAGAATGCAAAAAAAAAATGCATCTAAAATGTGAAAACGTACCTTTTGACACTCTAGTTGACTTTTGGCGTGATATTTCTGGAACCAAAATCTCAAAAAAGCAAGAAGTACCGATGATGTAAACAAAGTACGTTTTTACGTCACTATTGTATTTAATTTCATATCTTAATACTAATGACTCAAGACTCATAATCTCGAAAAAATGCAGAAGGTACCTAAAATGTAAAAAAGTACTTAGTTTCTACTTCGCGACCTTCAGTTAAAAAATTATAAAACAAGGCACCAAAAATATGAAAAAGTACCTTTTGTTTATTTGCTAAACCTTCGACTACAATAAGGGTAAAAAGTCATTAATTTATGTTTGTTAACCCATAACGACATACCATAAAGCTTGTTCTTTTTCTGTTTCATTTTCGAATTGTCATCGAATGCAATTTAATATATCTTTCTATCTTTATTGATATATTAGTTGCACAAATTACCTAAAACGTACCAATGTATATAGAAGTATTAAAGGTCATAATTTAAAAAAAATATAAACCATATTATTTTTTTCGAGATCTAAACTTAAATTCTGTTTTATCTTTATTAGTTTAGAAGGTTGAAAAGTACTAAAATATAATTTTAACTCCTTTTTTACAAAAGGGTTCAAAATTTCTTAAAAGTACAAACAACTTTTTTTATATTTTTTCAAGACCTAGCGAACACAATTTAAATTTTATTTCTACTTTTGTTTGTTTAGAAGTTACAAAATGGACCTAAGAAATATCAAAATACAGTTTGTATTCTATCTTGCTAATCGGGGTTCTTTATTTCAAAAAAGGAACAAAAATAATTTTCATATTTCTTCGAGACCAGTCGAAGGCAGTTTAAATTTTGTTTTAACTTGATGCGGTAAGAAGTCACAAAGGTATCTAAAAATTACTTATAGATATTTTTGCTCATTTTCAACCCTAAGGGTCAAAAATTTCGAAAAAGTGCCAACAGCAGTTAAATATATCTTTCTTGAGAGCTGTCGAATGAATTTTTTTAAAATAAACAGAGAGCAAATAACGTCATTCTAATAGTTATTGTTATTACAGTTACTATATTAAAAGCATTGACAACTCGATCGATCGAGTAGAACCGAGTGCCGTAATTTGCTCCCAGCACTCAGGGGAGGGCCTCTCTTCATGCTTTACATTTTGTAAGTATCAGGAAAATAGGTTGCAGGAAGAAGGATAGAGGCGGGAAGTTTATGAAAATTTTAATACAATTTCTCGATATTAACTGTAATAGGAAAGACATCCTTAGAAAATGTATTCCACTTACGAACTGTGCGACTAGAGAACAAACTTTCTCTGTAATGCATAGTGTGATTCACTGGCCAGTCGACCAAAAATCGATGAGTTCTTTTTGAAAGACGAGTATTACGAAATTCAAATTTTACTTTAATGATTAGTTTAGAATCTGAGCAGTATCAAAATACATATAGTTTTTACCCTTTTTAACCCTTAGGTTCGAAAATTTCCCAAAAGTGCCAGGCACGGGTCAATTTTTTGAGTTAAAAGTATACAATGTTTTTTTTTTTCTTAAGTTTATGGTGTAGGTATACTTGAGAAGATATTAATTTTCCGCTTTTCCCCTATTCGGCCTATTTTAATCCCACCGGGCTCGAGTTTCCTGAAATCCCATATCAGTAAATCTAATTTCAAGTCTTAAGCTTTACAAGTTTGGGCTGTGCCATGATAATTCAGTTAGTCAGTTGCTTTGATTTGGTCAATTGGGAAGTTAACAAAGACAGAGAATAATAAAAAAAAAATAGTAGCAACAATTAATAAAGGGAAGTAACAAGATTTGAAACTTGGCTCTTTAATTGAAAATTGCAAAATTACTTTTGTTACTTTTCGGCCATTTCAATTCTTTGTTATTTATTCGACACTTAGCAGTCAAAATCAACAGTTGAAAAGTGGAAAATCTACATTAAAACAACAAGACAAATTAAATATTTTCAAAAGCTAAAATCATGCATATTTATATTTGCGAATATGTTTGTTTGTATGTATGTATGTATGCATGTAATTATAAAAAATAAAAAAAATAATTAACCTTTCCCTTTTTTAGACAAGTTTTCGTTGGAAACTTCCAAACGAGTGTTGTAATAACAATTTGTTATCGTTAAAACTTAATCAATTTTTTTTGTAAATATTTAAATTTAACTAATAATTATGGCTATTAAAGGTTTTGTACATATAAAATTTGAATATTTTTTAAAATAAAAAAAAACAAAAGCAGACATTGAGGTTATGAGCCTTAAATAACTTTTTTGAGTTTTATATATTTGTTTGTTTTCTTTCTGTTTCTTTTTAAAAGAATGAATGAAGAGTCTTGTTAACAAAGAGAATTTTGTTTGTTAAACAGCTCATTATTGTTTTTTATTTTAAAATCATAAATCGTGATAAACAAATTTATTCATAATTATTTTGAGTAATTGACGCCAAAATAGAGATAAACAACCAGGGAGAGCGGTAAGATGCATTTGCAAATTGTTTTTCTGCGGTGTATTGGAAGTTTGGCTGTTAAAGTTCGTATGTTTGTATTTGGTGGATTCACAAGGTACGATATGATAGCATATTGTGTTATTGTCACATAATTTAACAATGGCATAAAAATTTTGTTGTTGCCTTTCATACAAAGCTTATTGTAAAATATTTGTTTGCTATGTTTATTGTGATGCCATATTATATAAAAAGTTCTGCGCCAAGGGCCTAAAATGAAACGGCGAGTT